>OZ020519.1:7127295-7375883 GCA_963971425.1 Bryoerythrophyllum caledonicum
GCCCGGCCCTGCTATGCACGCGCCCGGCCCTTAGGGGTACGCGCCCGGTCTTAAATCGTACGCGCCCGGCCCTAAGTGGAACGCGCCCGGCCCTTCATGAACGCGCCCGGTCCAGATTGGTACGCGCCCGGCCCCAAATGCTGCGCGCGCGGTCCGAAGGCACGCGCCCGCCCCTTGATGTGACGTGGAAAGCCGTCTGACGTGTCGTGCACACGTGTTTTACCAGGGGGTAAGTTGAAAATTTGATTTAGGGTTCGTAATTTTTTTTTACACGCAACTGTCCGCCAAAAAGTGATGTCCGTCCTGTCCGTCCGTCCTACTGTCCATCCGTCCGCTGTCTTTGGGCCCCTGTCCGTCTATGTAGACAACCCTGGGGTCAGCCTTTAATTCCATGCCGCCGCTCGTTTCCAGGGGTTCGTTCAGCTCGCCAGTTTAGCAACTCTTTTTTCAGTCTGTACACGAAAATGTAGGGAGCTTGCGCTACTGTATGCTACGCAATCTATGAGCTTTACGACGTGCGTGAGTAGAGAGGTTTGTGTTAGAGACGTGCAGCATTCAAGGTTTAGGGTGAACGTAGATTCTCAGCGCGTTGGATTGGTCGCCTCGCCACACATACGTGAGTATTTTCGTGGCCGGATGCTGTTTGCGCGCTCGCGAATTGCATGTACAGTACCTCCTTCTGCATTCAGCCGCACAACAGGGGTTTCTCCTTGATGACGACCAGACTTCACAGTGATGAGGTCGCGGAGGAAGCGGGGGGTTGAACGGTAGCTGCCGCGGCAGATCACATCTGGGAGCCAACTCTTGGAGCCAAAGCTGAGTACACCACCGCTGTAAGTATACGCGCCCATAAAAAGTTTTTTGGTGTTTTTTGTTTTTGTACCACATGTTAGTTGTGAGATCGAATGTTAATGTGATGTCCGTAGTCTAGCGCCAAGTAGTAATTACCTATTAAGATATACTCACTGGGTGGAGTTGTTTGCTAGCGCAATTGGGAGCCACGAACCCCCTTCTGTAGTCAGACGCACAGCAGGGGTTTGTGCTCGATGATCATAGTGTTGACGGTGATGAGGTCGCCGCTGAAGCGAGAGGTTGAACTGTAGCTGCCGCTTGAGATCAAGAGGTGACAACGAACTCTTGCTCCCTGCTGAAGACACCACCGCTGTAAGTGTTGACGCCCAATTTTTTATTTTATTTTAATAGCACATCTTAGGTGTGATCCGAATGTATATGTGAGAGCTGGTCCAGTGCCCTGTAGCGAATACCTGTTAATAGGTTTAGAGTTCCCTGTGAGTAGGGGTAGGGCCGGATTCTGCTTTTTTGGTGAACGAAATATTGCTTCAGACATACTTGGACATTTTCACATGGGAAAAACATGTATATGGAGGTGCTGTAGATGTGCTTGTCGTGAGTAAACGTGTTCATTTTACTAAGACCTAACATATTTATTGGTGGTCATGTTTCAGGGTGTTTCTGTGGACAACATGGGAAGGCAAGAGAAGAGGGTCCTTTGGGGGGCTACGAGGAGAGAGGCCTCCATCACGAGGAATGATGACCGGATTTCGGAGGATGACTCTGACGGCGATGATGATGCCAAGAACGACATGGAGAAGGACGTCGAATTCGTCGCTGCTGTGGAGGAAAGGGAAGCTGCACTCATGGACATCGATGCCAAGATAGGAATGATGCTCAGGGGTGCCCCTCCTCGTGCGATCAACTACGAAGTTTTTCGGAACCATTACAATCTGCATGCCGGTGGGCTGAATCCACACAAGGACCATGAAAAGCATGATGTCAGTGAGTTAGATCTTGCTCAAATCTTTGGTCTTCGTCGGGCGGGCAAATCCGGGTACTCTTTTAGGAAGGTCTCTGATGCTAGGATTACAAAGGCAATAGAAAAATACTATTGTATTTGTTATCAAAAAACTGTGGTGCCTAGCACGAAGCTGATAGGCAAGGACTTCGCTGTCGCGGTCGTAGCAGAGGTTGTGATGGATGTTGAGGTTGACTGGGCAGGTTTTGCCACTGTAACCAACACAAATCAGCCCTCAGCTTGGCGGAAGAAAATGGTAGGTTTTGTGAAAGAGAAGGCTCGGATTCTTGGGAAGACATTCGTTGAAGTCGTTGCAGAGGATGAGCTCGGGAGCTATTTAGACGGGGAAGTGGCGGTGAAGATGGAGGGCACTAATCCATCTACGGGCATGGACATGAAGGCCCCGCACAGCTCCTTGTGGACGGAGAAGAAGAAGGGGGAAGTGCAGGATGTTTTAGCGCTTGTGAGGCTGGGGATCGAGGCGGGCAAGAAGGAGCTGGAGATCGTGAAGAAGGAGCACCTTCAACATGTGCATCAGATGAGTACTCCGAGGCAGTTAGTTGACACTATGGAGGCGTCACGAGCTGTTGCAAGGAAGCGTGTGGAGAAATGCACGGATGACAGTCGGATTTCAAGCCTACAAGTTCACCTAGACTTTTATGATGACATGCATCTGGAGGCTTCAGACAAGCTTGTCATACTACAGGCTGATTACGAGTGCAAGGGAGTCCAGATAGGAAGGTTGACTTGGCGTGGAGATATGCTGGGCAGGCAGGCCGAAGACTTGGTGAAGTGCGCTGCGGCGTTAAAGGCAGGTTACAACGGACTATCAGTTTTCTCTCATCCCATGGTATACCTCGAGGAGGCTGAGGGTGAGGGATGGACTACACTTCAGTCTCGCACATGCTCGGTTTGTGAGTTGTCATTTCCTCACAATGACATGCATGTCTGTAGTTGCCTACATGTCTATCATCCATGGTGCGCTCGGGTTTGGTTTAGGTCAAATTCCAGGTATGCGTCACAAGATTGCGGTATGGTGCACCCCGATTGGTACAAGAGCAACGGATATGGAGAGTTGCCTGATGACCTTCAGTTGCAGTCAGAAAGCTTGGATTGTGGCATGAGTCGAGTGTTGGCGATTTCAGCAAGGACCATAGCATCAAAGAAGAACTACCATACAGTTGGTAACTCTTTCTTTTATGTCACTCTTCTCTTGTTTCCTTTCATTTGTATTTGGTAGTCAATGTCCAAGGTACACTTGTTCACCTATATTTTTTGTTTGTGTCGCGTATAATGTGCTGTAGATGACACAATATATTAGTTTTTGGTGTGAAGTTTGTGGTAGCCCAAGGTATAGTACATGACACCCTTGTGTGTGTTATCCAATTCGTATGCAGTGTGTGTGAGTCTTACATGTGTCTCAAGTGTGTTTCATATCCTTCATTCACTCCCTCTTTAGTTCGTGGTTTTGTTTATAATTCTGCTTAGGTTCCTTAAGTATATTGCGTAGTATGCACTTGTCTATTTGTGAGGTATTTTATCCCCTTCTGTAGACTTAGTGTACTGTCTTAGAACACCACATAGTAGTGCTTCATTGTATGTTAATTTTTATTGAATGAAACTTTGTAGGGTCACCTATACTATGATATACTGCGTGGTATATAGTTGATACTATATGCAGTCTCAAGGACTAGTTGACCAGGTGTTTGTTTTTGGATATGGGTATTCAAAATTGTTTCAATGTGTATGAAGTAGCCTCTTATGCTTCACCAGACACTTCCATATACTCAAATAAAAAATAATGAATACTCTGCAGTATTCAATTTAGTGTATCTTACTCTAGTACAGTACTAGTTGGTTGGGTAGTAGTATAATATATCCTATTCTGTGATAGTTCATACTATGTCTTTGTATATTGGGGTACTAGATATGCAGAAAGTTATGTTCCAAGCTTCAATTCATTGCACTTCTGTGGCTAACATAGTTGTCTGGTTGTTGTCGTCATTGCAGGGTCTTCAGATGTATTTCATAGTCCTAACTCCACCACCACCTGCACGTACAGTGTAGGGGAGACTAGCCACGCGAAATTGAGCTCAGCAATTGATGACTCTCGTCATTCTGCGGGAAAAGATGGTATTCTGGCTGAGTGCATTGTAACTAGCCCTGAGAAGTTCCCCAAGATTTCAGGCCTTGGCATAGAGAAGAGTGACTTTGCTACCCCACCGAGGAGAGTCTTATACTCAGCAGCCCTGGAGAAGCCCTTGAGCATGCCAAAGAACGCATTGGAAGCCTGCGCAGAACCACTAGTTTCACGGCCAAACGTGGTGGGACTTTCACCGGCGAAGGATGGAGTTTAGCGTTGCTCGTAGTTATTACGGTATTGTAATTAGGCTTGTATTAAGGTAGAGTTGAGGGAAAAGTAAATGGGGAGAAAATGGAGAGGGGTAACTTGACATGTGGCATGGCCAAAGAGATAGGACAAGCCCATGTGTCTTGCATGGGATATGCAAAGACACGTGGGGGGTTGCATGAAGTTAGTGCGCCATGTGTCCCATGCATTAGTTGGCAAGGGACATATGGATGGACGTATGAAGTTGGACCGCCATGTGTCCCATGCATTAGTTGACAAGGGACACATGGATGGATACATGAAGTTGGACCGCCATGTGTCCGATGTGTTGGCAACAAGTTATGCAACCACCTATAGTGTAAGTAAAGGTCTTCGAGAGAAGGCAATATCTCACTCCAAGCATTGTTAATACTACCTTGTGTATGTATTCTTGTTTGTGCAACCATTTCTCTATTTCTTCTAACTTCAATAGGCTATGGGCCCACTCATGTGAGTTGCGAAGGGAGAGTTTGTGTTGTAAGGTTGTTTGGAGGAGATCTTGAGAGTCTTTGAGCATTGGAGGTGCAAAGGGGCTGATTTGGAGCTTGGAGGTGCACAAGTGGCTTGTTTGGAGCTTGGAGGTGCACAAGTTGCTTGATATGGTGCATTGAAGGAGATTTGCACGGCACAATGAATGTGTGAGGGCTACGGTGGTGCACATTGAAGAGTTTGGACCTTGTAAGTGTTCAATCTCATTGGATGTGTGAATTTGCTCTTAGAAGGTGCTGATTTAAGAGATTGAGGTGCCTACGTGCACATTGGAGTCTAGGTGTAGCTCGTTGAAGTGCTTGATGTCCATTTCTTGCATGTATGAGCATAGAAGGGGCAAATGTCGTTGAGTGAGGTGCAAAGGTTTCTATTTGGGTCTAGAGGAGTAGACTTGAGTGTATGAGTTATACCTTTGCACATTTGAGCTTCAAAAGGACTCCTTTGATTGGTTAGAGTGTGTACATGCACAAGGGAGCCTTGTAGGGGCTGATTTGAGTGTGATAAGTTGAGTATTTGAGCCTTAAAGTGGCAAGTGTGAGTGTTTAAGGTGCATACATGCACCTTGAAGCCTAGAAAGGACCAAAGTGAGTGATTGAGGTGCATTAGTGCACATTAGAAGTGAAGAGGGGCTGATCTAAGCCATTTGAGTGTAAACATGGCTACCTTTTGAGAATGAGAGTGCTCGGGTAGTTGACAAGTTCAACGGAACCAACTTCAACCTTTGGAAGTTCAAAATGGAGATGGTGTTAGAGTCCATGGACCTTTGGAAGATTGTGGAAGGCTCCGAAGAAGCGCCACCAAAAGTCGATGATCCAAAGGTGTTGAAGGACTACAATCGACGTGAGAAGAAGGCCATGTCCGTCATTGGTCTCAATTTGGTGGACAACCAACTTGCCTACATCAAGAGTTGCAAAGGACCAGCGGAAGCATGGAAGACATTGTGCAACATCCACGAAACGAAGAGTTTGTCCAACATACTCTTCATTCGCCGCAAGTTCTTCACCATCAAGATGCAAGAAGGTGACGACTTGTTGACCCACATTAACCAAGTGAAGGCACTTGCGGATCAACTCACTTGCTTGGAAGTCCCCGTGAGAGATGATGATGTGGTCATGACGTTGCCCGAGAGCTTGCCACCTTCGTTTGAGAACTTGATCACCGCGTTGGAGACCTTGCGCATGAAGGACCTCACCATGGAGTTTGTGGTTACGCGGATGATGCACGAAGTGTCCAAGCGTAAGGAGAAGGAGGCGCATGGCGATGATGCGGCCTTGGTATCAAGGCAAAACAAGGGGGGCAACTCATATTTGCGTGGTGAGCCCAAGGTGTGTTACAATTGTGGTAAACCGGGCCATTTTGCAAGAAATTATTTCAAGCCGAAGAAAGGGGAGAGGGACAATGCAAATCAAGCAAAGGAGAAGGAGAATGCCAACCATGTGAAGGAGGACAATGACTATGCATTCACAAGTCAGGATGGACCACATTCGAAGTCCATGTACAAGTGGATCTTGGATTCGGGTGCGACAAAACACATGACTCCTCATAGGGGGGCATTTGAGACGTATGAGGTAATACCATCACGCAACGTTCATTTGGGTGATGATAGTGTTGTGGACGCCATTGGATTAGGTGCCATTGTTGTGGAAGTGCTTGTGAGGGGCAAATCGAAGAGGTTGACTATCAAGGACGTCCTCCACGTGCCCAAGTTGCAAGCAAACTTGCTCTCGGTGAGCAAGCTCGTATCAAATGATATGAAGGTTCAATTCAATGTCAACGGGTGTACTATGAGAGCTCCAAATGGAGATGTACTTGCGGTTGCACCTCGAGAAGACAACTTGTACCAAGTGGCGTTCATGAAGGTGTATGTGACAGACGCGGTGAATATTGCACAATCATCAACGAAGATTCGAAGAATGGTGGAATGGAGCTTTGGCATCGTCGACTTGGCCATTTGAATGTGAGAAGTGTCAAATTGCTTGAAAGCATGGTAAGTGGCATGAACCTTGGTAAAGATGAATCATCTATGCCATTTTGTGAAGGGTGTGTGTATGGCAAGCATCATAAGACTCCATTTCCAAAGGATGGTGGCACACGTGCATCAAAGCCTTTGGAGATCGTCCATTCGGATGTGTGCGGCCCCATGCGGACGATGTCCATTGGTGGTGCAAGGTACTTTGTAACCTTCATTGATGATTTTTCAAGAAAGGTGTGGTTGTATACGTTGAAGACAAAGGAGGAGTGCCTTCAGAAGTTCAAGGAGTTCAAGGCACTTGCAGAGAACCAATCCGGGCACAAGATCAAGGTTTTTCGATCGGACAATGGTGGAGAGTTCATCTCCAAGGCATTTCAAGGCTACTTGAAGCATCACGGCATCAAGAGGCATCTTTCAACACCATATACACCGGAGCAAATCGGAGTGGCGGAGCGTGCCAACCGCACCATAGTGGAGATGGCAAGGAGCATGATCCACGCTCAAGGCCTCAAGCTTGAATTTTGGGCGGAAGCGGTGACCAATGCGGTGTACATCCGCAATCGGTGCCCCACAAGGGCTCTTGTCACCATCACACCGCAAGAGGCTTGGAACGGCCGCAAGCCATGTCTTGCACACATACGTGTGTTTGGATGCATTGCTTATGCGATGGTGCCGGATGCGAAGAGGGGTAAGCTCGATGCAAAAGGTACAAAGTGTTTGTTTCTTGGATATTGCAAGGGCACCAAGGCATATCGCCTCATGTGTGTTGAGACGAAGAAGATCATTCGAAGTCGTGATGTGGTGTTTATTGAAGATAGCACAAGTGTTAATCATGGTTTGGAAATGAGTCCAAGTGGGAGTTGTGAGTCGCCTCCGTTGGTTGTGGTGGACGAATCTTCCAAACCAAGTTCCTCAAATGATAGTGAGGATGGTGATTCCAAGGAAGAGGAGGAGGTGGATGACGGTGCAAGCGTGGCGCCATCACGCTTACCATCTTCAAGCGGTGAAGAGGCAAGTGGGAGCACTCATGGGCCTCGATATCCACAAAGGGAATGGCGACCACCTGGAGAGTGGTGGATGAGCCACATCTTGCCGAAACAAAAAGTGGAACATGCCAATGTGGCGGCTCTCGAAGATCCTTTGAACTTGTGTGAAGCCATGCGATCGGAGGATGCAAGCAAGTGGGAGAAAGCCATGCAAGAAGAGTATGACTCACTCATGGCCAATGGAACATGGGAATTAGCTCCCCTTCCAAAGGATCGCAAGAGCGTTGGATGCAAGTGGGTGTTTCGCACAAAGAAGGATGCTTCGGGTCAAGTCATACGCCACAAAGCAAGGTTAGTGGCCAAGGGATATTCTCAAGTTGAAAGAGTGGATTTCCTTGAGACATTTGCTCCCGTTGCAAAGTTCAACACCATTCGATGCATCATTGCGCTCGGAGCGGCGTTGGACCTAGAGATTCATCAAATGGATGTAAAGACCGCATTTTTGAATGGCGAGTTGGAGGAAGACATCTATATGAGCCAACCTCAAGGATTTGAAGAGAAGGACTTTGAGCATCTTGTGTGCAAACTCAAGAAGTCGTTGTATGGACTCAAACAATCACCAAGAGCATGGTACCAACGCATCGACTCATTTTTCACCAAAGAGGGCTTTACAAGGAGTGAAGCGGATCACTCATTGTATATCAAGCAAACGGGTAAGTACTTATTGATAGTGCTCATCTATGTAGATGACTTGATCATCTTGGCTAGCCTTCCGGAGAAGTTGACATGGCTCAAGGGCAAGCTCGACACGGAGTTTGACATGACCGATCTTGGTGAGTTGAAGTATTATCTCGGTGTGGAATTTGTGAGGGACCGCAAGGCACGCACCATCACCATGAGTCAAAGGAAGTACATTGAGGAGGTGCTCAAGCGTTTCAACATGGAGGAGAGCAAACCCATTGGTACTCCACTCGATGTGAATGTCAAGTTAATGAAGCTCTCGGAGGAAGAGTTTGAGGCCATTCAAGGTGAGATGGATGGCGTGCCATACAAGAGTGGAGTTGGATCATTGATGTATGCCATGGTGGCCACACGGGCCGACCTTGCTTTTGCGGTGAGCAAATTCATGTCAAGGGCCGGTCCTTCTCATTGGAGTGCAGTGAAGCGCATCATGCGGTACTTGCAAGGTACCATGGACCACAAGCTATGTCTTGGTGGTAAGGACATTGCTTTGAGGGGATACTGCGATGCGGATTGGGCAGGAGATACCAACGAGCGTCGTTCGACAACGGGATATGTGTTATTTGTTGGCGTTGGTGCCATCTCGTGGAATTGCGAGAGGAAACCAACCATTGCGTTGTCTACGACGGAGGCGGGGTACATGGCAACTAGCCAAAGTACAAAGGAGGCCATTTGGCTTCGTAAACTTTTGGCGGATGTTGGCTTTGTTCAACAAGGAGCAACAACCATTATGTGTGACAATCAAGGGTGCATTGCTCTTGCAAAGAACCTCACACACCACTCACGCACGAAGCACATCGATGTGCAACACCACTTCATTCGCGAGAAGTTGGAGAGTGGTGAAATAAGCTTGAAGTATTGTCCAACGGAGGACATGGTAGCGGATGTGTTGACAAAGGCACTTGCAAAGGAGCGGCATCAACGATTGACAAAGGCGATGGGATTGCGAGAAGGTAACTACTCGCAAAGTGGGAGTGTTGGAGTTTAGCGTTGCTCGTAGTTATTACGGTATTGTAATTAGGCTTGTATTAAGGTAGAGTTGAGGGGAAAGTAAATGGGGAGAAAATGGAGAGGGATAACTTGACATGTGGCATGGCCAAAGAGATAGGACAAGCCCATGTCTCTTGCATGGGATATGCAAAGACACGTGGGCGGTTGCATGAAGTTAGTGCGCCATGTGTCCCATGCATTAGTTGACAAGGGACACATGGATGGACACATGAAGTTGGACCGCCATGTGTCCGATGTATTGGCAACAAGTTATGCAACCACCTATAGTGTAAGTAAAGGTCTTCGAGAGAAGGCAATATCTCACTCCAAGCATTGTTAATATTACCTTGTGTGTGTATTCTTGTTTGTGCAACCATTTCTCTACTTCTTCTAACTTCAATAGGACCTAGTCTCACTCTTGGAGGCACTTCCATTACATGTGAAGGAGGCGTCAAACTCTCAACCTCTGCTGATGTGTAGCCTACCTATGCATCTCCAATCAAGCAAGCATGCAACAAAGAAGGTACGATGTGCCTCTCATTCCGGTAGTGTTCAGTCTTGGAGTGGTATCCACATGTATTGACAAACCTCGTGGGTTGTAACTTTGGAAGCTTCAGGTCCTGAGAGTGACATAGAGGGGAAGGACGGAGATGACGGTGTTTTGGAGGAGGCAGCTTTGCTTGCTGAGTATCTGATGAGAATTGCAAAGTTGAAGTCAAAGAAGGTGAAGAAAGGTATTGTTAGAGGGAAGGGCGTAAGCGTTCGCAGCACCTACCTTGGGGATGAAGTGGACGAGGATGAATCCCTCTCACCGTCGCCCCGTAGATCCCGAACCTAGGTTTTCCCGAATCTATGGATAGGGTATTGACAGGGCTTGAATCCAAACCCTCCCTCTTCGTTCACCCTCCCTCCCTCATTCTCTCGCGATCGCCCTCTGGCTGTTACTGCTCGGTGAGGGTGGCTGTTGCTCGGTGTTGGTGGAAGGAATGTAGGTGCTGGATGGGAGTTGTTTACGTGTATGGGTGGGTGCTGGGTGCGAAAGTTAGGTGATCTGATTGTTGTTTTTTGCAATGGTGTAGAGCTCCGTACGTGGTGTTCGTGGGCGTGGGTGTGGTGTTTGGTGCGGTAGTGTCGGATCGGGTGCATTGCCCGAGATCGTGAAGTATACAAGGTGATGATTCAAACCTAGATCTCTAAATCCTAGCTTCGATTTTGTGGCGACTTGGCGACTTGGTGAGTTTGTGTCGGGCTGCACACGACGAGCGCGGGTGTGACAGGCTTCTCCGCCTACACCTTCTTGCCGGATTGCGAGTGGGAGTGCTCGTTCCCCCTCGGCGGCTTGCTGCCCGCGCGCCTCGGAGTCCTGGGATTCAGGGTTCGCTTCTCGAGCTTGTCGGTGGTGATAGTGCGGTCTTTCTTTCACACCTTGTGCTTGACGAAGACCCAGGAAGCCTCCGATTCACTAGACTTCACACCCGGCGACCTGTGGATCCGACCTTCTTGTGATCGGGATACTGTGTTGAAGGATAGCAACGGAGGATTACATTTCAGGCTAACCACAATCCGGGTACATGAGCGTTATGAGATTAAAGTCCAACCGAATAGTACTTACAAGGAGTTTGTGGTTGACATCGAAGTCCACGCATCTTGTAACACTGCTGGCTAGGGCATTGCTCCCCTTCTGATCACTTCGGACGATTGTGATGAGTACGCGGCGATTATCATAAACAACTCATTGCCACCTCAGAACCTAGAGCTTCCATATGTTAGACGTGGGGCAGATCACAATGAAAGCGTGCTCATGCCGAGAAGTCCTATGTCTCGTCGTTGTGTCATATCTTAGCAGGGCTTTCTCGTCTTGCAGCGTTGTAATTTTGGGGTTTCAGATACCGTTTAGTGGGATAGGGTATTGACAGCGAAAGTTTCTCGGTTTTTGTTTTGAATACAGGTGGAGTGGTTGTTTTCTTAGAGCGTGAATATGGACAACACGGACGTTCTTTCTGCTTCAGCGCTCATTGGTACATCCCATTCCCACTCTAGTGCTGTCATGTCGCATTTGTGGCATCACAGCTTTTTTTTTTGCTTCATTTTTATTGATCGATACCCTATCCGTCAATTAATCGGACTTGTGCGTTTGTTTTTTGCCTACAGCCATGGTGGTCCAGGACCTGCATGACGAAATGGAGCTTCGGCAAGACATTATATCACCCTCCGATGAGCAATTTCGGGTTGATTACCATGGGGATGATCGTGTTGGTTTAGAGTGTGGAGGCCCAATTGAAGATGAGGACGAAGTTGTATGGCCCATAATTGTGCCATATTGAAATCCTGAAACACCTCGACAGAAAATATGCACGACATGGAAGAGCGTGATTTTACATATTCTTTTGTCAGTACCCTATCTGAGTATAATGGTCGCAGTCTACGACCATTGGCTGAAGCAGGCATAAATGGATTCTCACAATGCAAAGACAATACCCTATCCACACTTATTGAAGATTTAAGACGATGAATCCATTGAGAACAATAGACCATGAAACATAATTCAAACCATGAAGTTTGTACTACTCCTAGTAAGGAAAGATTCAAAAAAATGTTCAAAGTCAAACCCTAAAACCTGACAATACCCTATCATATAGGCCCGCAGAAAGTTTGATATATTTGTGGAGAATGAAGCTACTTAAGCAATAAACAAAGCAAAGTTGGAGTAAGCATACATTACCTTAGAGTGCTCCTCAAGAAAGCATGGATGATTGAAAGAATAATGGACTCTCACAGTGGTATAGAGGTGCACTACACTCCCCCAAAAAGAAAGATGTAGAAGAGAACTTGGGGATGTTGTTCAAAAATTAAGATCCACTTTTTTAGGGAACTCATTCCTTGAAGGAGAACACCATGGAGATGTTGTAAGCAAATTAAGTATTAAAATGTTGCATTTGTTTGAAGTTTTGAATAACACTGAAGTGCATTGAAGGGAATTGAACGAGTTTATTTTTTTACTTAAAAAAATTGTTTAGAATTTTTTTAAAACCTATAACTATGATGTTTTATTCTAATACATCCAATAAACTCAAATGGTACAACAATTTCCAACAGTTTAACCAAATGAATGCAAAAGAATATTGAACGAAATACGTGTAAGAGTATAAATAGCTCTATTTAAATTTTAAAGCAAAGTGAACGGAGGAAAAAAGGGAAAGAAAAGAATTGAAGGAAATATGTGTAAGAAAATAAATAATTTTATTTGAATTGTAAAGCAGAGTTAATGGAGAAGAAAAGGAAAAAGAAAAAAAGAATATATAGATTGAACAAAATACGTGTAGGAGTATAAATAGTTTGCTTAAAATTTTAGAGCAAAGTGAATGGAGAGAAAAAAAAAATAAAAAAAATGAAAAAAAAAAAAAGATTGAACGAAATACGTGTAGGAGTATAAATAGTTTGCTTTAAATTTTAAAACAAAGTGAATGGAGGGGAAAAAGAAAAATAAAAGGAAAAAGAAAAAAAGAAAAAAAAGATTGAACAAATAGTTTGCTTTAAATTTTAAAACAAAGTGAATGGAGGGAAAAAAGAAAAATAAAAGGAAAAAGAAAAAAGAAAAAAAAGATTGAACGAAATACGTGTAGGAGTATAAATAGTTTGCTTTAAATTTTAAAACAAAGTGAATGGAGGGAAAAAAGAAAAATAAAAGGAAAAAGAATGAAAGAAAAAAAAGATTGAACGAAATACGTATCAGAGTATAAATAGTTATATTTTAATTTTAAAGCAAAGTGAACGGAGGGAAAAAAGAAAAATAAAAGGACAAAGATAAAAAGAAAAAAGGATTGAACAAAAATCGTGTAAAAGTATAAATAGTTCTATTTAAATATTTCTATTTAAATATTTCTATTTAAATAGTTCTATTTAAATTTTGGTATATGAGAATGTGTCCAAAAAATTGAAGTGAAATAAATTAATTATAAGAACATGGATTTTATTTTTCAAACTTAAAAACCTTCTGAATGAAAAATTAGTATTCAAAATAAAATGGAATACATTATATATAGATTATTAATTTATCTTTTATAAAAAGGTAGGTTTAAATATTTAGAGCAAAATTGAAGTACTTTGCGTTTCCTTAAATTTAACATGAAGGTAGTGAGCATTATAATGAAACCCCAAATTATAAACCGCACAGCCTTAATTTAGAGCCCTAAAGTTGTAGTGTGTGAATAAAGAACCCTAATATGTGATATTCTACAATCCTAAGCTTTAAACTGAACGTGGATGAAGATACCAGGGATAGGGTACTGACAGTTCCATCACAACTCCCCTGTCAATACCCTATCCAATTTTTATAGGAAAGATTTGACCCCACATTAACGGTTTTTTTTAATGTGGTGATGGCTAAATTAGAGTTTATTTAAAAAAGTCAAAAAAATCTATCCTTATTTGGGATTTTCAGTATATAATTAATTATTTGGAGAATTTTGGAAGAATGTGGCATCTCCCATATATGCACATGCCACCTCAACTAGTAGATAATAAATTATAAACCATATTTAGTGGACACAAGGGACACATGGGACACATGGGACACATGGACGCCACCTACCTATCATACAAAATTGGAAAGGGGGGAGACAAGCACTTTCCCCCTATTTCCGCCCACAACCTACCTCCTTCCTTTTTTCTAAATGTAGGTTTGGAGATGGCTCCATCCCCTTCTCATCCTTCAAATAATTACTGCCACTTAGTTACTTAGGTGCTACGAACCGTTGCCCGAGGAAAGGTTGCTTCCCCTGCCATGATCGACACTAGCAACGCTGGAGCACAGACGAGGGGTAAGGGGAAGGACAAAATCAAAACACGACGCGAAGGACCTACCGAAGAAATAGGTGAGGTATCTACAAGGAAGATGAAGGCGGCAAAGAGGAAGAATGTCGATCAGGTAGGTTCTGCAGATATAGTGGACAATGAGGTTGGCGACCCGAAAGGTGGGAAGGTAAAGAGATCATGTAGGAAATAGTAGTGAATTTGAAGTTTCGAGATTTACCTGGTGTAGGTACTTCATGAATCATGCGAGATGTGCATATCCTCATTCTTGTGGCAGGTGGATTGCACGGGTACGATTGTATACACGCTAGTAGTGGGGCGACTTTTGAATTTTTGGTATGGTGTTATGTATGGAGACGTTGAGTCACCATACATAGAACTTTGTGTATGTTAGGTTTCTGCAACTGCAGTCCTCTAGAATGGGCCACATCGAGCCAGGCTTTTATATATGTTATTACACACTACAAATATTCTAATGGAGCTAAGGTTGACAAACCTGAGTGGGCTACAGTATTCTAATGAAATGCAGTAGTACCTTAAGTGGTGCAATATACTCTCTCTCAGTATATTTTACACTATGACTTTTTTCGTAATATATAATATTGTATTATAGGAAGTACTCACCTTCATTGTCGGCTTTACGTATAGATGTGGCTTGGTAATTTCATTGTTATTGATCATGTATGTATAGAAGGCAAGTCATGTTTCTGCCATTGTGATGCAGATTTGTCTTTTTGGTTGCAGGATGCTCGACTACCACGAAAGTCGTATGATTTATCCAAAGGAGCTGAAAGGACTCCCATAAGCGTGGTTGTCATGGAAGACCCATGCTTGGGACCGGACAGTTTTGACTACATTTTACAGAACTCACTCGTTGGAGTTGTGTGTGTAGATCTGGACCTAACAGTGGCAGAAGGGAAAGGTTATTGTGGCTGCAAATCTGCGTGTGGAGTATCCCGGAGAAATGTATGCGACAGTGCTTTCTATGCTGCAGACTGTGCTCCTTATACTGGAGGGAGCATACTTCACGAGCACTACATCGAAACGGTATGGCTCTTATTTCCACCATCAACATTAGTATTAGAGTGTCAAAAATTTAAGTTTAGCTCCCTACTTGTAAAACGAAGTGTCATATCTTTCATGATGTGGATTCTTTGCAAGCTCTTAGGGAGACATTGGGACGTGATACGGACTTATACGAATATTGCCAGAGTGCAGGTTGTTCAAATGCCGTGAAGGGGAGATGTATGGGCCACATAACCAGGACTTTTTTAAAGGAATGTGGGCATGGGTGTCATTGCGATGTCCTTTGTGCTAACCGTGTTGTGCAGAACGGAGTAACACGACAACTCCAGGTATGTGTTCGTTGCTACATTTTTTGTTCTTTGCTGGTTTTTTGTATAAGTTTTTTTCCTGATTTCATTTTTTGGCTTTCGCTCGTTTCATGCAATAGAACGTTTCTCGTTTAAGTTGTATGTTTTCACAGGTTTATTGGGTCAACAACGACAAGGAGTGGGGCATACGGACATTGGAACATTTACCTATAGGGGCGTTTGTCTTCGAATTTCTAGGAGAGGTTTTATCTAGCGAGAACTTGGATACGCGCATGCGCTCCCATGGTAAGTATGCCCTTAATTTAGATGCAAATTGGAGATTAGAAGATGAGCTTAGCGATGCTGAGTGTCTCTCGATTGATGCGACCAGAGAAGGAAACGTCTCAAGATTTCTGAATCATAGGTTAGTCAAATTTTATATTTTGATTTAGGCAACATTGTCTAGAAGATGTTTGTTGGAGAAGATGTATTCAAATCCAATCTAAGTGGTCTGAATGTGGAACGCAGATGCCATGATGCAAATCTGTTATAGATTCCAGTTGTTATTGAGACGCATTTGACAGGATACTATCACGTAAGTATCTTCCACAATATGAATGGTCCAGTATTCCTCCTTCTATAAGAATGTTGAATGTGTACCTGAAATTAACATACTCAACTGTGGTTTAAAACCAGGTGGCATTCTTCACCGGTAGGAATGTGGTGGCCAGGGAGGAGCTCACCTGGGACTATGGTATCGATTTTGAAGACACTACTAACGAAGTTCCAAGCTTTCGTTGCATATGTGGAAGCAAGGACTGTCGTGACCGAAGAAGTTGGCAGCAGAAGAAAAAGTGACCAATTTAATGCAGCTCAATGTTGTTTGAAAGCTACTGCCATTGCATATAGCTTTTTCCCCTGTATTTGTATGACAGTGACTATATGCTATGGTGTACTGTGTGCTTAGGGATGTTTTAAGTTGCCCTCGAGGTACTTGTTCATTTCTTGCTTGCATAGACAACGGGTGATGAATTGTACGAGATAGAACATGGTGGTGTACATGCACAAAATGTTAATATAGTAAATACGGCGCCCTTTCCATTTCCAAAACTTCCTGTGCACAATATTTTCTTCACCTACTGATATCGAATTTTGAAAATGTCGCTAACATGTAAAGCAAGGACAAATGTCTTACCAAGTAGAAAGGACTTTGTTATCATGGGAAAGAACAATTACCTTCAATTATACATTTTATGTCTATAGTATACCAGAGCTGTGGAATGATCAATAAGTATATCAAATACACTATCAAGTATACTGACTAAATAATAGAGGTAGTACCTATACTGTCAATGTATTAAAACATACTATAGGTGTATGAATCTTACCTAAAGAATAAACATATAGCACATACATGGGGCGAACATATGAAACACAGGATATAAAGTATTGTTGCACAGTCTAGAATATACTAGAATGAGCTACACTTGGATTCGCTAATTGCATAACTGACATAACTTGTGGTTCCTACACGTATAGAAACTAGAGCAGATCAAAAGAACTAACCCAAACATGTGTTTGGAATAATCAAAAACCTTCCAGAGCCGTTCTTATGACATCTATGGATTCGTCTGGAAGTTGGTAGACAGGGTCACCTCCCTTGACCCTGTGTGTCGCCGGCAACATTGAGAACTTACAAGCAAGAACTAAATCTGCATCAATGTGAGCAACTACACTATTTTGAAGGTAAACATAAGAGTTAGGACTATTGCCCCATTTCTGATAATAAGTCCCCACAAGTATGTCGTCCCCCACGTCAAACTCACATCCCCACCTGCAAGTGAACTTTTCACGAACGACTTCTTTTCGACGTTGGCATTGAAGCACATAGAAATCGACGCCCTCCTCGTTTCCGTCATCCGCCGGAATTGCAAAATTGTCCCCGATTTCCACCAAATCTCCCAGACTTTCGTCAATAGCATAGTCCCATGGATCTTCATCTCCTTCGTCCACCTGCCCCTGTTGCATAACGTCTCGTGCAAATGTCACATCTGTGGGACCAAGCTTAATGACTGTCCATGCCTTCACATGCGACATCTTTTCTCAAGATGGCCAATCTCCATCCAAACAGTGGCAGCAATAACATGAGAGGTTTCGCACCATTAGCAATTTCGGATCGGTTGCGGAAACTCCCCGAATTGAATGTAGCTTTCTAGACCCTTGAATTGTGTGGCATCCGTACGGTTGTCGCCGGTCTACGGTGTCCACGCCAATGTAGTGGAAGTATCTATGAGATACTATTCTGTCGTTGACAACCGAGGTTTCCACCAAACCCGCCATCTTTTCTTTCAAGAAATTCACCGCGTCTCTTGCATCCTGCAGCTTCCGGCACGGATTGTGGAGTTGTTCAGTCCGCAAAGCTCTCTTGATAACAGCGCCTGCGCCATCCCACTCCCCCTTCCCATGTCCCGTTCCAAAGTAATTCCATTCCATAAGACAGCCTTCTGTAAGCCCTGCATACCTACTAACAAAGTACATAGACCTTCCACCTTTGAATTGTCCGGCGCACCCGTCGCTCCACACGCAATGTTGGTTCACCTATATACCACGAGACTTCAGCCAATTCCAATGCCTCAAGAAACAATGCTACACGAACAAGGTATCATGGGTTCTATCATCTGAAATATAGAAATGGGTCTCTTTTACTACACCATCAATATTAGGCACATGACGGTAAGTAATGTGCACTAAAATTGTAATTTGCGTAGATTACCAATGCATGGATTGTATCTCATTCTGGATCTCAAAGGTATAATTTTTGGCAAAATCAACATGAGATAGTATGGCATCAGTAGGCAAATCATCCATGCTAAGTCGGCATTGTTCATCCTGCCACCTAGCAACAAAATTATGGGTTATGAACTTGTGCAGCCGGGGCACAAGGTACTCAAAGAACTGAGCTGGAGATGTCTCCATGTAAACCTCTCCAAGGCGTTTCCGTGGCTTCCCGTTCTCGTTCACTTCCACCACCTCCGAGTCAAAACGCCGCCACTTCAATTGGACTGCTGATGGCATTGACTCACGCGGACAGATAGGAAG
This sequence comes from Bryoerythrophyllum caledonicum, assembly GCA_963971425.1. NCBI lineage: Eukaryota > Viridiplantae > Streptophyta > Bryopsida > Pottiales > Pottiaceae > Bryoerythrophyllum > Bryoerythrophyllum caledonicum. The sequence continues at coordinate 7,145,900 of OZ020519.1, forward strand.
CGTATGTCCTCCACATCTAGTACATGTTCCCATCAAGCACTCCAAGCGATGGAACTCCTCTGTGTTCGGCTTCGGGCACACCACTACCTCCCACAGTTTTGTAACCCCATCAAACTTATTCAAATGTGCTGTACATCCACCAGAATCTACATTGTGACACACAATGCATGCGCAATCGCAAGAAATCTCGGCGTGGAATCCTCGTGTGGCCTCTCTGACTGACGATAAGGCCTACCGAAGCATTTCTAGCTCAACGTGGTATTTACAGTAGCATACGTTGCGGTCATTGCATTTTTTTACGAAGTAAGGCCGCATTCTCTCAAAGGCTCGCATGGAGATGGGCTCATTAGGATGTGCAGCCTTGAACCTCTCGTACAAGGACGCATGCCAAAGATAGTGCCCAAATTGCATGTCAGCAATGTGCAAAATATACCTTACGAGTATGTACAACGACTATAGAAGTATAACATCAGACTACAAAGGTATGTCAATGAACTAAAAGAGTACATCCTGACTTAGACATGTGAATATATACCTTGTGGTTTTTATATTCAAAATGAGTAGATAAGTGTTACAAGTACTTGTACAGAGTATATTATAGTATATTAGCAACGTAAACTATGTTCTAGGATACCATGGTCCAGTGTCACAAGTATGATCATAGACTTTGTGGGGACATCGAATAACCTGAATAGTATTCACAAAGTGTCTATAACTCTACATGAAGAGTGTGTTGTGGAATAACCGAAGCCTATTGCAGAGGACCACGTCGGTATAACAACATACTCTAGGTGATGAGATGTGACTTCACAAGTGTATCACACACTCTCAAGGAGTATGTACACGGACAAGTTTAGCACATTTCAGTCTACACGAGTTTCAACGAGGACCACCCATGTATTCCATTGAACTACTGCTGTTAATTACGCACAAAAAAATACTATATAATTATAACCTAGGGTATAGAAGGATACAAGGAATGTGTATCAAAGGACTACTGGAGTGTTTAACGACGACAAGAACGGGATGTTGACGATACTAACCAAGTTTGATACTATGATAGTGGTCGAATTACAAATGGGACCACACGAAATTATTCACATACAACCAAAGAGGGTGCGGTGAAGTACCTGACTTTCAAGCAGCAAGTGCGTTGGATGACTTTCCTACACCCCCTTCTCTATCCGTTTTCTCCTCACATCCTTCATATTGGGACTGACTCGAGTCTCCGTAGACCACCACTACTTTACAAGCTCTCTTGTTTGAATCGACAATCCAGCCCTCTTTCTCCGTTCAACAAGCTTAAAAATCGACGATCCAGTGGATTGTAGACTTCGCCGTCTATGCAGCGCTGCGACTATGTTCCGTGTTTTCGTACGAAGGACCCTCGATATCGCACGTACTCCTGTGCCATCCGTATTTATAGCAGCATCGAATAGTACCTTCCTCCTCAGTAATTTTTCTCTAGAGCATGGGTTTCTGAGGAGCTGCAATTCGTTCCTACAGGATTGAATGATGGCATGGCTAGTTTTCGCATCATCCTGATCACGGTAGCATTTGGGTAAATGGGGAACTATCATTTTGGAGGACAAAACTGTCTCTAGTACAGCCTGTCGGAACCCTAAACCCTCGCCAGCAACTTCGAATTCCTTCAAGATGAATTCAAAAATCCGTACAGAGACTCTACTTACATCCCTACGTCCAGAATTGTCCCCACGAAGGTCCTCACCGGCAAGAGCCAAACGTAGCGACCGCTCCGCCAAATCCCTCTTTCTCGCTCTACAACGTCTTTGACGTTCAGCTGCTTTCTCCTTAGCTAAAGCAACCTCTTCATTCGATGGTCCATTAAGTTCAGGCCTAGCTGCACGCCTCCTAACCATCTTGTAAAGCTAACATAACAAAAGTATGTGAATACCATGTCCCTGAACGTGAACATGCAAAAACCCCATTCTGTGAAGCTGGAAGCATTTACACACATGTAGTGAACAATATATATTTTTAGACATGCAGACTACTTAATGTTTGTACAGAGTCACATGAAGATACTTGGGATTTCAGGAGCTTCTTCAGAAAACGCGTCTAACTTCTCAGTGGCCTAAAAACTCCATACATGGGCTTCAAAGTGCATCTATACAATGTCAATGTCTCAAGACGTCATCATAAAAAGTACACGTATAGAAACCAGAGCAGATCAAAAGAAAAGGTATCATGAGATTGTCACATGAGAAGGGAATGATTAGCACATGAGTGACACTTACGGTGATCTCGTCGCTCTCTGGGTCGTCTACTGAAGTGATATTCAGCTTCTTCAGCAAACTCATACTTGCGTCAATGGAGGACAGAATGATCTCCAATTTGTCACTAATGAACTTCAAATTTTCTTTCACAAAGCACCCCAATCGGCACTGTCGTAGTGTCGCTCCTCTCCTCGAATTGCACACGGGTCCTCGGCTCGCAAGTGCAGCCTACAACTGCAGGTATTGATTGCACAAGATGTTCCTTGTCCACACGCAAGAAAGACGAGTCCAAGCTCTTGAAAATACAATCGATTCCACCAGTAGAGTTAACCTGAATCCCTGATTGTTCCATACCAGAAAAAAATTCATCAGTTGCAAAGGAAAAGAGAGACCCAACGATGAAGTAGGAACTTCCCAAACTGTAGAGCAACAACTATGCTACCCCAAACAGTGTTCAATATGAGCTACGGTCACTCACGACTGGCATGTCATTGATCAGGAATATGGACTTTAATTTCTCACAGTCGTTCTCATAATGTTTTGGTAGAGTTACATTTACCAAGTGATTTAGAGCATGTTTATTGTAGAAACACACGTCTCTATTTACTCATGAGCACTGCAAACTGACTGCATGCCCAGTTATAGCTATCAATATTCAAAACAACGATAAATTTTGGAATGGGGATCTGCAGCTAAGTTCCACACACTCATTGTATCTATCAAAACATGGCAGAATGCAATATAGAATCATACCTTAAAGAACTGGGTTTGCATATGTCGACCAGATATCTACAAAACCCTCTTTCTTGTAGCCGTGAAGGTATGTTGTCGCCTGCGGTTTTCTAGAGTTCGATCAATTCCAAGTACTACATTGGCGCTTGGATCTCGAACTTCTTCGAAGATTCCCTAAATTGTTTAGATTGCAAAAAACCACGTTAGTATGAAGGTCTCGGTATATCTTATCAGGAATAATTTTATCACTAGGTAGGAGAAGAAGATGGTGTAAACCTGTACATGTTTGCACTGGAAGAAGACGTCGATGCAGATCCCGGCGAGGTTGTAATCTACAGAGCTCGAAGGTCTGCAAAGTGGAGAAGACAACCCTGTACCAGTTACAGCAAGTACACCTCTGAGCTACAGTCGCATTGATGAGTTCTGACGCAGTAATGAACAAAGATTGGCGACTCAAGTTCTCAACGTTCACAGATCTGGGAACTTCAGGCTGGCGGCTGCACATCACCTTCATCCATTGGGAGTTGTGTTGTACAGATTCTGGGGAAAGGCGCCGATAAATTTGGAGTGACAGGAGGACAACACGTATCGAATGATTATTGGCACGATTCTGACACAACAGTCGTATATTGGGATACTATGGAGGCTGCTAAGATACCAAATATACTTTGCAGTATGTTCGTTTAGTCAGGACACCGTTTCCTTAATTTTAAAGTAAATGATGGAATTTCAAAGTTTTTTAACAAATAAGAAATGGGTCAATATTAGAGTTTGTGTAGGGTGTAGAGCCCCAATTTTTTTTTTAAAAGCCTACATTAACCCCCATTATAAGTGCTCTGAAAAATCAGCCCTTTTTTGGCTGTTACAAGGAAATTAAAGTGGACGATCATAATTTTTCAATTGGAATGATTGGAAAGAACCAGTTTTGCATGTTAACTGAAAGTTTTGTAGAATTGTGAACTTCAGGTCTCCCACAAGAAGTATATTTGTAACTTTTTAAAAACTGTGACAAGTATGTAGTAATTACAAATATACTTCTTCCCATTGAACTGTAGTCCGGTTTAGTTAAATTTTTTGATGTGTGCGATGGCATGGAAGTCAGGAATCACATTTTGCAGACCACCATCTGAAATCCAAGGCAAATTGGGCATGTGACGTGAAGGAGAAGTTGTGACATTGAAAAAACCGGTTTGTGTTAGTATATTCGTACCACCTTAGTCGACTATCACCCTACATTCGTTGTTCATAACTCATGAGTGCTGGAATCATTGCCTAGTATTGTTGATAGAGTCTTAGTGTCCATTTTAGATTAATAGTAGAGTGTGTTTGCTTGTGCAATACTTTGAGCCAAGTTCAGGTCAGAGTACGAAATGATGGATTATTCATGGAGGTCCAGAGGGGTCCCTCGGATCCGACGTATTGATGGGAGTATTGAAGTCTGGTTTTTTTTACTTTGGCTGTTTTATGATTCGTATATCTGTGAGCTTGAAGAGTGTGCGTGCATACGTTTTCTTCTGTCATGTTGCTTTCTTCAGATGTTTTTGCATTTGATATTATTCTTTGAGTTTAGATGAACACTTCATTCGTGTTGTTGTTTGAATATCCTAACATTTTTCACTGGATGTCATCAGATGGAGTCACAGTATGGGGACAAGGTCACACCAACGGAGGACTTGGGAATGCCTTGTGAGGACACATTTTCGGCTCCAGGGGTTGGAGGATCGCCGGCGCCACAGGCTTCGAGATCGCCGAATGCTGAATCAAGTTTAGTCCTGCAAGATATACCGGTGATGGGGGTGGATCCTGGTTTGGACACAACTGAGCTTTCATTGAGGAAGTCCATTCGTGGGACTTCCTACGATGTGCTCCAGAAGTCTCATCATCCATCTATTGGGGAGTTGCACATCCCCCTTTGCCAAATGTTGCCAATGACAGAGGTGCGTATTCTAGTCAAGCCGGACATAGAGAAGCTGAAGAGCGAGTTTGTCAAAGGCTACCGCCGAGGATCTGCATGTTTCTATGTTGCATTGAAGGACTTCTCCATGGTCGAACGGGAAGTTCTGCCTGAAGAGCGCGAGGGATGGTCAGACCTATGGAGGGCGGAGGACAAGAAGTTTGAAGCTTTGATTGCGAGTAGGCCAGAGTTGCACGGCCTTTCTGATCGATATCTTTTTGTGTGGGATGGCAACCACCGCCATCTTGCATGGATGGATGTCATATCCACCATGCACCAAAACGATTCTACCTTTCATGTTCCGGTTTGGGCAGTTGTATTAGAGCCCACATTGGTGAACCGCCATATATTACTAAACGCCATGACGGACTGGAACAAGTGAGTTCTATTCTTAATTTTCTTTTATTGTTTGCGTCATTCAATTGTTCAGTATTTCTATTGTTTTTCTCGCATGACTTTGATGTTCATGAACATTGTCACTCAGGCAGAAAGACTCCGACCATGTGACACAACAACTGTCACATGATGTGAAGAGAGTTCAGCATTTTGGATTGTTGGACTTCGATCAGCTCAAGGGTCTGATTAGTGAGGAGGATCATGATGCTAGTGTGGCGGAGTGGGCCAGAAAGGGCATCAAAAAGTGGCACCATATGACCTTCGATTCAATCTTGAAGTTACTCTATGAGGTACGTTGGGATTGTATTCGATCCATCATTGTGTACCCTATGTTGTTATCTATGCCCTAGAATACATATATGCAAAGTTATTGAATTAGTTTGGGAAAATATACTAACACTGTGAAAAAAATTCTTCGTGTAGCGATAGCTTATAGCTGCTCAAGAAGATTGTATTTGAACTTACCGTGACACACTTGTGACCGGTGTTGGGGCTGATTGTGTTGGAAGCTTGTCGTGCCATGAATTTTAAATTTTTTTTAGTTAGATAGTGGAGAATGATATAATTAGATAAATTGATTAAAATTGTGCTTTGATGTAAACTTGAATTTGCATGTAAGGAGAAATAACGTAGATAGAATAAGGAAACTCGGTAATCCCTTAAAAAGTAGAAGGAGAAGCCTTCAACCCTGGCCCAGCTCGGATAGGAGTAGCTCGGATAAGGGCAGCTCGGATAAGGGCAGCTCGGATAGGGGCAGCTCGGATAGGAGTAGCCCGGATAGGGGCAGCTCGGATAAGGGCAGCTCGGATAGGGGCAGCTCGGATAGGAGGAGCTCGATTTTGGATAGCTCGGAGCAAGGCAGGAAGGGTCGAAGAAGAAGTCCCGGAAGTCACTTAGAAAGCAACCGTCCGGCCCAACCAGGGACTACAAAGCTGAGCCGAGCTGTGAGTTCCGAGAGCTGGTGAGCCTGTGAGTTCCGAGAGCTGGTGAGCCTGTGAGTTCCGAGCTGTGAGTGCCGAGCTGATGAGTGAGCCCTGGTCCGAGCTGAACTGGTGAGCTGTGAGTGCCGAGCTGTGAATTCCGAGCTGTGAGTGCCGAGCTGATGAGTGAGCGCTGTCCTGATGGAAATTCTTCCATCATGTACATACAAGTATTAGTCTTTATATGTGTGGATTTTAATAAGTAAGGAGTTGGGGTAAAAGGGGTTGGTCGTGGTAAGAACCACGGTTTGAGGATTTGGGCAGGTGTTAGCATATAGGTGTTGCACCGTTCTTGTCACTGCTCAGGGGGGTAGGTAGCGGGTTGACTGGTACTTTTCCTGCCTCACTAGCGAGCCAAGCCGTGGGCCGCCAAACCACTCAACGGGCTTGATTGGGTTCGAACCCGGACCGGCGGCAGCCACTGACCACGACATTTCCAGCCAACCAAGTCCACGACTTGGCGATCAGGTTGTGCGAATCAACACCTTTATACGTCTGTACCATCAGCTATCTTACGATAAGTTTTATTTTTATTTTTATTTTTATTTAGTTATTTTTTTTATTTTACTTATCTTGTTGGTTGGAAGGTCTAAGTTTTTAGTCTTCCAATAAATAAATGACTAGGGAATTTTATGTGGTTGAAAGTGGAAAGGATAAGAAAGTAATGAAGTACCTTGTGGGGTACTTTGGGTAGAGTGATATGGGCTAGAGTGCCCACGTCCACTTAAGGTGGAAAAGTTGGAAAAAGAGATTCCTTAGTGAGTGTGTGTGTGTGTGTGCGGGAGAGAGAGCAAGGTTTTGGAGCAGAAACTTGACTGTGTGTATCTCGTTGAGCTTGAATGATATGGAATGGAAAATTTGTGATCTTGTTCCTTGTTTCAAGAGCTTTCCATACTCGTTTTAAAATTTGAATTCGGAGTTGTAGAGAAAAAGTTATTGAGGTTTTAATTCTGTGAAAACCCAAGGCCATCCATTGAGGGGCAGAGGTTTCGAGGAGCCACAACTTTTTCTGTAGTTATCAATTTGGTTTGCGATTTTGAGGGACTGTGCATCTCTATCTTAGCTTTCTAGAAAGATATTATGATTGAGATTTGGAGTTGTGAGCAAGAAGTTATAGAGATTTGAATGAATAGGGGTAGGCAGAACTTTGATTGTCCATAACTTTTGGACAGTAGTTTAGAATTGTTTGAGAATTGGAAGGTGCGTAAACAATGGTCATGGCTCTTCAAAAAGTTATTACAATTGAGATTTGGAGTTTTGAAGAAGAAGTTATGAGCGATTGAATATCTAGAGGGGCAGAACTTTGAACTCGTATAACTTTCGGACAGTAGTTTAGATTGACTTGAAATTTGGAGGAGTGTTAGTTGTCTAAATTAGCTTTCCAGAGAGCTATTACACTTAGTATTTGAAGTTTTGAGTCATCTGTGTCACTAGTTTGAAGGTTACAGCCTTGGTGAAACTTTTCCATTGTGTTTTTGAACACTTCTTTTGAGTTTCTTAGTGTTTTTGAACACTTGAAGACTTTGGAGTTGAAGGATGGAGGAATTGAAGACTTGATGCTTGAAAAGAAGAGAAGATAGAGACAAGTGTGTTGTGGCTTGTCGTCCGATTTCTTTTTTTGTGATTCCAAGCCAACTTTGGAGGCTAGTTGTATTTCAATTTTGTTCTTGTAAACTCTGTTGCGGCGAAGTGGGATTAATTGCCCACACGGTCGTATTTATGTCGTTCCCACCGGTGAGGCACGTTTGCTGGTCACCGTGGGTTTGAATTTTAGGAGCCAATCTTTCGGACGGTTTCAGCTTGTGGTCTGGCCGTCCCGTTTTACCCGTCCGAGGCCGTGGTTTCTTATCACCCACCTTTACCCTTAACCCTTTAGAGCCACCACAGGATAGGCCAACGGGGAGGAGTTTGAAGACTGAAGACTGAAGACTGAAGACCGAGTACCACAAGATTTGACAGAACTCCGTAGCAGACTATACGAAGTCGCAGCCAGATACCTCGCGTATTCTCAAAGCGCTCCCCTCTCTACACGACAGCGCTGGTCCGAGCTGAACTGGTGAGCTCACTAGTACAAAACTGTGATAAAAAAACCGCACTCGATTTGGAGTTGCGGTTCTTTTGACAACGCCGACGGAACAGTCAGAACTGTTCCTAAATTGGGCTGTCCCGAATTTTTTGGCCATAACTCCCTCATTTTTGGAAGTTTTTCGTCGTGTAATATATCGTTGAAAGCGTGTTTTCAAGGCGCTTTCAACGGTATATTACACGTTCAAAAACTCCCAAAAATGAGAGAGTTATGGTCAAAAAACCCGGGACAGCCCGATTTAGGAACAGTTCTGACTGTTCCGATAGCGTTGTCAAAAGAACCGCAACTCCAAATCGAGTGCGGTTTCTTTTTCACAGTTTTGTACTAGTGGCTGTGAGTGCCGAGCTGTGAGTTCCGAGAGCTGGTGAGCCTGTGAGTTCCGAGCTGTGAGTGCCGAGCTGATGAGTGAGCGCTGGTCCGAGCTGAACTGGTGAGCTGTGAGTGCCGAGCTGATGAGTGAGCGCTGGTCCGAGCTGAACTGGTGAGCTGTGAGTGCCGAGCTGATGAGTGAGCACTGGTCCGAGCTGAACTGGTGAGCCGTGAGTGCCGAGCTGTGAGTTCCAAGAGCTGGTGAGCCTGTGAGTTCCGAGTTGTGAGTGCCGAGCTGATGAGTGAGCGTTGGTCTAAGCTAAACTGGTGAGCTGTGAGTGCCGAGCTGTGAGTTCCGAGCTGTAAGTTCCGAGCCTGGTGAGTTCCGAGCTGTGAATTCCGAGCTGTGAGTTCCGAGCTGGTGAGTTGAGCGCTGGTCTGAGCTGAACTGGTAAGCCTGTGAGTTCCGAGCTAGTAAGTTGAGCACTGGTGAGCGTGTGAGTTCCCCGAGAGCAGTTGAGAGGACCAAGAACGAGAAGATCGAGTGAGCTTGGGAGAGTACGAGAGAATCTGGGGAAACCTGTGGTGGTCAAGATAACCTTGTGTGAACCGTGGATTAAAGAAGCATCGTCCGAACAAGAAAAATGGCGGCTCCCCACCCCACGGGCTCCATGGCCAAAGACATCTCCCCGGCTGTCCCCAAGGACCCTCAGGAGTTAACCGAACTCCAAGAAGACCTCCTTCGTATGGGTTGTCTATCCCTTCTAGATTTCTGTTGGAGTTTTCGTGTAGAATCTACTGTCCAGGAATTACGGCAAAACCCTTTGCCCATTCCAGAAGGGGATAGCATCCGCGCTTGTCTGGACCGATGGACAATGGGAAGATGGCAGGAGGTGTACGGATTCCCACGGCAAGGAGGTGGTTGGACAAGTTTGAAGAAAGAAGAATATGCCAAGGGACGCTTCGGTACCAAGGACGCTAAGAATGGATACGCGGTGAGGGATTGTCTAGACCAAAGGGCCAAACGAGTCTTCTCCTTCCTCGTACCCATCCTTCATCCGGAGAAACCCACCCGAGCCACCATCACCCTTGCTAATACGGTGTATGGCTCTTATCTTGGAGAGCGAGTGGTGAATTGGGCGATCATTGTGAAGGATGTTGTTCTCCGTTTGATTAAGAGTATCAACAGCACTAAACGTTCCCCTCTTGCCCCATTCTTGGTCCACCTCTATCATCATTTCAAGGAGACTACCGCCGAGGAAGCTATGGCCTTTGGGACTCACCTCATGATGAAGAAGTTCGATGGGACGGAGTCCGAGTCCGAGACGGGATCGGAAGGAGGGAGCAGCTCCTCACCATCCGAGGAAGATGTCCAGCCACTCCCCAAGCGCCAGCGACAGAAACCGGGTGGAGCACCTTCCACCCGCACCCGTGCGGCCATCCGTGCCGCAGCCACCGGACCGGCACTACTTGGAGGCAAGTTTTATCCGGCCTCGGAGCTAATAGAAGCCCTTCGCGTATATGTGGAAGATACCGATCGGACATTGGGACAAGTGAGTAGCTTGGTGGGCAACCCTCTGAGGGAGGGATTGATAGCGGCAATCAAGGAGAAGGTCGGAGGAGTTGGGGATCTCCGCACCATGGAGCAGAAGGTCCACCGACTCATGCTTGACATGGCAAAGGTGAAGAGCCGAGCGTCGGAAGCAGAGAGGAGTTGTAAGGTAGCTCTTTTTCAAGCCAATGCCTCGGCGGCTGCATTACAACAGGTCGACGAGGCCTTACGCTTTCCCGCAGATGTAGTATTAAAGGCCAAGATGTTCGATGCGCGATTGGAGAGGGATGACCACATTTCCAGCAAGAGAGTGATTGCCTTCATGATGGAGCAAACCGTGAAGGTTGAGACCGCTTATGCGAACATGAGGTTATTGGTGAGCAATCTTACTCACATCCTACCCAAGTTTGTGGAAGACTTTGACAGCTCTGACAAGGATGGGGACTCGGATTCGGAGACCAATCCGGAGGAGCGAGGTTTAGGTAAGCTCGGTCAGCGAAAGGGAAAGGAAGTGGTGGACCTTGATAGCCCGGATTTGCCCCCTCAGCACCCGAGTTCGAGGATCCTGACAGGACCAGCTCCTTCGGAGGTCACCACCCGGATGCAGAGCGGTGGGAAGGAACGCCCGAGGTTAGCGATGGAGCCACCACCCCCAGTGCCTCCTCACCAGCCGCCACGGAGTGATCCTTCTCGCACTACACCGGGTGTGGTTCCTTTGCAGAAAGGACCTCACCATGGGAAGACCGCCAGTGAGAGTTCCTCCTACTTGTACACCCCAGGACCGGCATACGGCCAAGAGGGTACCATGGGGACTCCGAGTCAAGTATCGATTCCCCAGACACAATCCGGGCTCCATCCGGGCATGACTACCGTGCCACCCACCCCGGATGACCTGGATACTGCATTGCCCTCAAGGGAAACCTTGCTGAGGACACCGATGGTCCAATCCACACCTTCCACGGATGTCTTTGCTCCCTTGGTGACGCTGGCGGCAGCCGCTGCCACCCCGACTTCCAGCCGAAGTTCCCGTAAGCGCAAGAGAAGAGAGAAGAGGAAGAGACTTGAGGAGTTGGCCCAGAAGTAGGCCAAGATCTTGGTTCGTAGGTCCCTATTCAGTCCGAGATTTGGCCCCCAGTTGACTTTGGTTTTGACTTGGTTTTTGCCTTTGGTTTTGTGTAATAAGTGACCTCTGACGGTGCACGTCGTGTGGAGTGGCAGCCATCGCCGCCAAGAGTAGTTATTGTCATCGTTAGAAGGTATCTTTGAATTTGGACTCTTGTGTTAGTCCTTCGCGGTATAAGAGAGGAGTCCCGTGGCACCTCTCTTCACTGCTTGATGTGTGTATTTGCTTTCAGTTGAATTCTAAACCTACGCTCCGAGAAGACCTTCGATGGTTGGAGAGCTCGGATTGCATACATGACTGTGAGTGCCATTTCAAGTAGTCCACTCCTTGAGTCCATACTAACTATCTAATCACTGTTTCCTTGTTCCATCAAAGTAGATTAGTCCGGGTGGGTGGGAATAACAGGTGAGGTGAGAAGATAGCTAGTAAGGGCGTGACTCCAACTCTAATTGTTACAGTCGTTTCCTTGTTCCATCAAGTAGATTAGTTGGGTGGATGGGAATAACAGGTGAGATTGTACGGGTCTAGGGAAGGACGAGGGGAGAGTGACGGATGTATGAGGGTCATAAGTGAGTCTTGAGTGACCTCCCGGCGTACCGGTTGGTGTCGGTTGTGAAGATTCATGTCATTCCCTGAAACATCCCACCTCCAGCTGCATCGGAGGTGGAGGGAGACTGGGAGGAGGACGGATAGTGGGCGGGTAGGCCCCTTGCTCACTTACATTACGCCGCTCCCAGCCTTGGAAACACGGGTCTAACACCCCTTCGGGGAGATCTCAGTGACACCATAACCATCCAAGTGAGTGAGTAGAGTTAGAAAGAGAGAATGGGAGGTAGAATAGCTGTTACTTGTGTCCAAACGCTAAAATCTCTATGAGTCCATGAACTACGTCCGGGGTGATATAATCCTTATCCGGGTACTCGTGTACTCCAAATGTCTATAGTGTGCATAGTTGTAAAGATAACCCCCTCCATTAACCGGGGCTAAGTCAAAGTAGGCTCCTACCCGAAGGTCCCTACCTCCGAGCGAAGTAGGCTCCTACTCGAAGGTCCCTACCACCGAGCGAAGTAGGCTCCTACCCGAAGGTCCCTACCTCCAAGCGAAGTAGGCTCCTACTCGAAGGTCCCTACCACCGAGCGAAGTAGGCTCCTACTCGAAGGTCCCTACCTTCCGAGCGAAGTAGGCTCCTACTCGAAGGAAAAACACTCGTACGGAGAGCGTGGTGGTGGATGTAGATAACGCTCAGGCGTTGTAACCTAACCCTTTTTCCTTCTTTCCTTGGATGTAACTATTGTGATATAGGTAACATTGTGTAAATATAAGTGGGTTGTTAGTCGTTGTAGTTCACGGTGATTCTCTGTGGGAACGATTACCTTAAGGGTATCTTTGTGTTAAGATGTGAATAGTTGCCAACACGTACTACGACAAAGCTCAGCGGAGTTGGTCAATCTATGCTCCGATGCGGTGCAAAAGAAGAAGACTCAATGTGGCACTCTACTCACCCGACTTCTTGCCATTGCTGACCCTCGTAATGGTGAAGAGTTTTTCAAAGAGGTAGTCGTTTAGTCATTTTATTGCACTCTTTCATTCAATATTTTTCAAATGTTTTTATGATTATTATTGATCATTTATCTATTTTTGGCTTCAGGTTCTTCATCACTATGATGTTTATCAAAACAAGCCCAAAATCACTACAGAGAAGTTGCAATTGCTTTGCACTTCCAAGGTTTCTGCAAGGTTCAAAGGGAGATGGATGCGTTGGTGGAATTTGTCCAAAGAGGGCAGGGATGAATACAATTTTCCACAAGCACCTTGTTTGGAGATCAGTCTTAAACCCTGGCTTGACATGGCTTCATTTTGGGCAGGGGTGAGTTCACTTTCCTTTAATCGTTTTCTGATTGTTTTTCCATCAGTTGTAAGTCTTGGTTACTAACATTTTGTCTTCATTGTACAGCTTGAAGAGGAGGTTGAGAAGTTATTTGCCAAGGTCGTCAAGGATGACAACATCACCATCAAGATGGAGGGTCTCCCTAACCCAGTTCTGGATATTGGCTCATGGGTTGAGGCCAGCTCTCTCACATTCTAGAAGAAGGCGTTCAAGAACCATTTTAGTAGGCCGAGGTCGTTTGTGAAGTCAGATGAGTTTCTCAAGCAGCCTGAGACACTTCAGAGTGTGAAGAGAGTGGTGCTCCGCTATTTTTGGAGAGAGCTCGTTGCGAATGGAGCTTTGCAGCCTCGGGAGTTGCCAATCCGGCTGAGGAAGTGGTGAAATACCACAGTCAACGCTGAGTGCATTTTCACAGAGTCTCAGTTGCGCCGTTTTAGTCGGCATCATTGCACTCAGTGTCCTTGGTATTTGGAGCTTTGGCATTTAGCTCCAACTCCAGGTGACGAGGTGGAGCTTCGAGAGTCATGTGATGCCTTGGCTCAACATTCTGGTGCGGGTCCAGCTTTGCAGGCTTCAGCTCCATTCCAGGTTGAGCCTGACCTTGAGCTCTCTGAAAAGGCCAAGGAGAGGGCACAACAGAAGGCGGCCACGATTGCAGCTAGCGTCGCTGAGTGAGAAGCGGTCCATTTGGAGAAAGAGACTGCAAGGAAGGAGAAGAAAGAGACTCGAGTGAAGAACAAGGAATTGGCAGCTCTGGTGGCCAAGGAGGGGCCCGAGAAATTGTTGTCTGCCATGGGTCTTGGATCGTTCTCACAGCCGGCATCTGTATTGACAACGTTTGGCGCTTCTCCATCTGCCAGCAGCCGCCCAGGAGTGTTCGTTGCGAAACCAGCGCAGACCATCTATTCGATTCCTATCGTGGAGCAGATAGAGTCCACTACTGCTGTTGAGGTAATCAATACGAGCGCCTAGTCTATCTTCACTGACTATGATTCAGTTACTGCTGAGGATGATGTTCCACCAGTTTGGAAGGATATAGCACAGTGGTTGATGGCCCATGGCGGATCCAAGATGCGGTACATGAAGGAGGAGTTGATTGAGGATGGTTTGGCAGATATGTTCATATTTGACGTCCCGGAGGACTTGCCGGTTCCAGGGATTCAGGGTGGTACTGTGATTCCACCATGGAACACACTACCTTCAGTGCCGACCCCCAAGGGTCAGAAAGAATCACTGTGGATTCGGTTTAACTTCGAGTTGGCAGAGTCATTTCTTCGTGACGGAGGAGCTATCATCGTGTTCTATCCAGATTCCAGGTTCATTTCAAATGAACTGGTTTCGTGGGCCTAGTGGTCGGGTTTTGACGAAGAGGCGAAGTGGTTTGCCATCAATGGACTTCCCCTCTTCTCTGATGCTCGCCCCGGCCGCGTACACAAGACTTTCATGGTCAAGTGCTTCGTTCAAAAGGCGAATCCTCCAACTCCATTTGTCTTCAATGACAGAATGGAACTTTTAGCGGATGGGATTGAGCTCTCTTCAGACGGTCATCCGACCAACTTCATCACCCAGGAGTCACTCACGGTGAGAGCCTCCACCGGTATGCCATGGCGAGGAGCCAGAGAGAAGTCGCAGAATCTGTTGGAGGCCCTTATTGATCTTTGCACCAAGGAGGATGAGATCGTCATGGACCTTACTGCTTCTACAGGTATATTAATTTTATACTTGCATTTTGTGGTTTGATTATTAAATCATGATTCTAATTTCATTCTCTTTGTATTCTACACTTTTTGCAGGTGCATCTATCAAGGCTTGCAAAGCCCTCAAGCGTCATATTCTTGCCTTGGAGGCAGACAAGGACTTGGTAGACGAGGTGCTTCGACCCATGATTCCACAGACGGTGGAGGTTACTTCTACGATTGTTGAGCCCTTGGAGCAGACTTCTCTCAAGCGCCCTTTGGAGAGCATGGTCATATATTGCCTACTTCGAGCATGGTCATATATTGCCTGAATATGCCGATGCTGCTGCCATTGCATCCGTAGCGCAGCCGTCGCCTCCACGACGTCCACCGACTGCTCGATCTTGCTCTGGAGCGAAGAATTTTGTGGATGACGAGGCTGAGGAGGCTAGTACTGATTCCGATAGTGGTTCTGATGGCAGTATGCCGTTTATCCATCAAGGCAGTGACGATGAGTTCAGTAGTGAAGAGTAGTGATTCTTCTATTTTGTATGCCGTATTGACCTAATATGAGGCTTTGGATTTATGGATATATATCACTCTTGCAAGTCTTATTTGATTTTTTGTTTCAATAACAAAAATGTTTGTACTCTAGTTAGAGATAATGTAACATATATTACAATGCAAACTTGTATTTCAAATAAGCCCGATTTTATATTTCATTAATGGGGGAGAAGTACATCTATAGTCCTCTTATTTTCTTATACAATAGAATTAAAAATATGGAGATAAAGTACATCTATTCAACTATCTAAATTGTTTTAGTGCAAATATCATAAGTCCATGGATAAACATCGCTTGAATAACTCTGCGAATTGCAGTAGAAGAATTTTCTCGGATGTGTATTACTATTCTAATTGAGTCAAATATGTAGTACTATTCTAATAAATATCATGGTGCATGAAGCAAAATGTATGAAGTGAACATGTTATATGGATATAAAAGACGAATGAAAAAAAACAAAAAAAAAAACAAAAACAAAAACTTGTTGTGCTACAACCGCACCTACCCTGAGTCTACCCTGTATCTGAACTACACCAAACGGATTGAACCGAGTCTCCCAAGGTCCTTGTATACCCGGCACTAGCACCCGAAGGCTGTCACGGCAGTATCAATTGCGACTTGAGATGACCAGGCCATCCGGGCTTGTCACTGGAAGAATTAGTGGTACTCAGCCATTATATAGTACACCTCCCCAGCCTCACCAATCGATATGGGATTGTGGGATTATGGAAATTTCTGAAAGAAGGTTCAGGGTGCCGAATGGAGAGAATGATAGTGATGGACCATCTAAAAATATTCGAAACTTCGTAAACTATTCATGGTGTGATAAAGGTATAGTTCTAATTTCAAAAACACATTATAACAATTGTTTAATATCCATTAGTAAGTATCATTTTTTATCTATCAGATTCTCTTATCAAATTGCTTTTAGTTGTGATTTGTTGCCAAATTTCTAATAATAGTGCCACGGCTATAGGTGCCTCTATTCACTAAACTATAAATTAAAGCGATTGCAGGTCAAGAATTTCTCTTATGTTTTTTTTTTGTTTTTTTTTAAGCACAATCCACCTACACTCACGACAATAGGTGTTCTTTTTAATTTCACAACTAAATCAATGGTAAAAATTGTCATGAATTCAGTGCTCGCCGCTCGCCGCTCACCGCTCACCGCTCACAAGATAGCATTCCTGGTTTTCAAATATTAGACAAAAGTGAATTTTATTTATTGATTGGAGTGCATGAAGTTGTACAATCATGGAGGATCATAATACAGTGATCAAATATTTAATTTAAACATATACAAGAGTTTACAAAACATTCACTTTATTACATTGTCTAAATTCAAAAACATGGTGAACCATACAAACTTGATTAACATCAAAGATAAACAACATTGTTTTGAACTAAAGCCATTTACAAATGAAGTGCAATTTACAAAATTCACAAGGTCTATGATTTCAAAATGTTACAAAATTGCCCATTTATCATTCATGGCACTACTTCCATTGCTATCAAATTCTACGACTTTCAAGTAAACACCAACTTCGCGTATTCCTGGATTTGATCGTCCTTTTCTTAGAGTAGTGTGCGTAATTTTTGAAGTTCTTCTTTGTTGTGGCTGGCTTCTTCTACTAGATTCTTGTTTTCTTGTAAACCCTGCTCATAATTAGGAAGAAGTTCAAGATGAACCTCGCGGCCAATTGGAACATCATCAGAAGACTCTAGGTTTTCATCAATGTTCTCGTATGCAACCGCATCCATCTCAATCGTATCTTCTTCCTTGCCGGAATCTTCTCCAATGATTGGTGTTTCTTGGAGGGCAGAATCGAGCCAGTGGCATTTAATAAAGCCTTCAATCTCCTTGCAAATAGATGAGTTGCATCCAGTGTCCGAGTCGTCACTGGAAGTGTCAAACCACACGACTTCCTCGTTTGGAATTTCAACCTCCTAGAGCTTCGCCCAGGAACTTGCGCTCTTTTGGTAGTGTCGCCGTAGATACTGGTGTCATCTTGGAGTTTGGCTGTATTTCCATCGTCCTCCAATCGACTACTACTCCAAGTATAATTTCTGCGTACACCATACGTAAAATGGATAGATTCACTTTGTTCCGGTGAACCTTCGCCATGTTGTAGATGTGCTGGTACGCTTGGATGCACCGCTCTTTGAATACTTCATTGGTGCAGTAATTTAAATTACCCTTGTCATACCGCCGAAGTCGCGAATACCGCGAATGCCGCCACATTTGTCCCAAATGACACTAGGCAATGTACTTTGCACACTCTGCAAATGTCCACGGACTTGGTACATCTCCCCAGCCTCAAAATACCTTCAGCTCGCCATCGATGAATATGTGAATGCGTTTCTTTTGCTTGTGGTTGCGTACTCGTCCCGCATCACGCTGTCGTTTCTTCATTCTCTTTTCAGAATCCCAAATCTCAGTAGGGCCACTTGAATCCATACTTGAAACTAGCGTGAAGGGGTGCCGGAAGTAAAAGGGTGTCAATAGACACCGTAAAACACTTTCCTATAGTGCTTAGCAAGCATCCGCCATGTGGCAGTTGCAAACCAAAGTGCTTGGGAAGTGGGCCCATCGTGCCACGATTTCCAAACTTATAGTGAGGCATGCATGCCCCCCGTAGGCCGCGCGCGTACGAAATGGGACGGGCGCGTATCAATCATGACCGGGCGCGTACGAACATCGTGGTCGGGCGCGTGCAAACAAGGGCCGGGCGCGCGCAAACAGGGGCCATGAAAAGTTCAGTTCTTGCAAATTAAAGGAGTTAATGTTACAAAATCATTTCAATGTTTCAAAGGAGCTACCAACAAATGGGTCAATGCTTTAAAGATGTCCTTATATTGCCTATGCAAATGCTGCAACATACAAAATGGTTATATATGCTACGCTTTTATCTTGCACTCTATTTGCCTATGCTCCACTTCATCACGCATCAGCTCCACTTGGTTCACCACTTGCTCCAGTCCCATCATCAAGCAATTTACGAGCCGCTCGCGCCTTCTGGTGAGGCCCATCCGAGTTTATCAAAGCACGTAACATTTTGGAGTTTCAAAGTGATCTGAGAGTCTTCATAGTTGCCGGACTATGTTCCTCAAGAAGGAAGTCAATAGCTTCCTCCTTCCAAGTTTCCTTCCACTGCGATTCTTCCCGTTGCAAGGCATTGCGAAGGTCAAGAATCAAGATCAGTGGCCTCTCCCAATTTTGATACCATACGTCCCTGATGATTCCACAATTTTCCATCTGGACGTCGCCCGAATTGAAATAGTTTGCATCTAGCATTCCAATATCCGCCCATGACTTGGTAGAAGAAGTTCCATTTACCAACATGGTCCACGATGGTTCCCGATATGAGCTTCTTGGCCACTTGTAGAATTTCTTCGTGGTCATTTTCCCAACCAAATTGCGAGCTTACATTGGACTTATGTAGTAGGTGGCACCCTGCATGCCAATTCCACACCAAATCCTCTCCCCACTTTTGAGCATAGGCGTCCTCCGGGGCAGTCTCCAGGTTCAACTCCCAACTAGGTGGCATGTAGGTGATGAGGCCAAACAAATCATACAAGCGCTCATGAAATGGTGCTCTACACTTTGCGCAAAATCTACGTGTCAAGAGACCACTTAGGAGGCACATTGGATGGTATAAACACTGGCACGTGCCATGAGCATATGCACCTTCTCGCCTGAAAGGATTTAAACAAACCGGGCAAGCATCTTCATTTTGCGTGAAGCTTGCTGGTGTTGGCCATAACTTGCGTGCTTCCACGTTTCCGCTTGGTCGAAGGGCATGAGAAGACATAGCCTCTGCATGGTCCCACCCCAACTTTGCCCAGTCAATAGATCCACCATCACGCATCTGTAATTCACTTGGAAACATCTCATCGATGTGTGCCCAAAATGTGAGTCCAAAGTCACGGCGCGTATTATTCATCAGATATTCGTTGTCAATCTTCTGGACCTCTTTTGCCATTTGCCTTGCACGGTCAACATTCAAAATGCATGCCACCTTCCATTGATAGTACTGCTCGCCCACTGATCCAATTCTTTTTCGAAGGATTTCGTTTGCACTGCGAGTCTGCGAAGCTGAACTAGTTATGTACTTGGATTGGGTGGGGAAAACGACAGAGAATCCTCGGTGCGGATGGAATCTACGAATAGTTGCGCTGCTACAATCGGCGGCGGTAGAAAAACCGACGGACGACTAGCAAAGCGTTGACGCGGTGGTCTCGTCGGGGTCTCTAGCAAGCAACTAGTAATGTTGCCAACAAGATTGTCAAGAATTGTGTCGTCCACACCTCGAGCAACACCGCCAATATTAGCTTGGCTCGCAACACGTTCTCAACGCAACTCTTCTATCTCGACTGGTTGCTTGGTGATAATATCACCCTTTTCACTAGATTGCAGCTTGAGGTTTTGAATCTCTTCTTGGAGACGTTGAATCATCTGATCCTTCAAGCCTATAGTGTCCAATAACTCCTGGTGAGCATCGACAGTTGTACTTCCGGACCCTGATGCTACATGCCTGGTATTGGAAGTGGTCACTACGACATCCATCATTGGCATTTCATGCATAACATGGATGGGTTCTTCATCTCCAACACCCCCAAGGCTCGTTGTGGGTTCATCATCGCCAACAAGATTTACGATTGATAAATCTTCTTGGCCACCTCCTTTAAGCATCGCAAGTGATGCTTGATGGAACTTCACTCGTTGCCGCTTTTTTCGTGAAGCACGCGCCACTGCAAAACTCGATGAACGCCGACCTACACGTCCATCTAAGTTCGAATCAGGTGATGAATCTGACTCAACTGGAGGTACTTCTTCTGGGCCATCCGCTTTCTGTGGCCCTAGTACCGTAAACGGAAACCTTGGATGTTGCTTCCTAGGCACATCGGCATGTATCCACACCCTCGGCATTTTTGGAGTTTTCCGCACAATCTTCCAATCCACTGGCTTATTGAGAATGACCTCCGCATATACCATGCGAGCAAGATAGAAAGGACATTCATTGTGGAGCATGAATTCGAGCTCGTATATATATTGGTGCGCTGGGAGGGCACGAGTTCGAAACTGCTCGTTGATGCAATACTTCAAATTCGCTTTGTTTGTGCGACAATTTATCAAATGGCGGTGTGGAGGAAACAACTTCAACAAGTAGCACCACTCAATATAATCCTCGCAAGTGAGGAGAGACCATGGCGATGGCTCATCTTGCCAACCCACGAATGGAATTTTTGCTGGGTAGTTGAACACGTGCATCCAATTCTTCTGGAGCTTCCCGTGCCTCGGCCTATCCTTGTCTTTCTCCCTCTTCCTCTGCGCGGTGGACATTGGTGGCTGTTGTTGGGCTTCCGGCTTACTCTCACTTTCCATAGCAGAAGACTCTAAAAAAATCTACCAAAATATCCGTTAACTACGCTAAGCTCTATCTCAAAAAAAATTAAAAAAATTACCACCTTGGATTTCAAAATAATCCAAGGTAGTGATGTTAATTAACTCGAACCGTGAACAAAGGTGATGCAATACATCGTTAGTGTGCAATTTTGGAGCCCCAATCAAAGATCACGCAATCAGCCACCTTAAAAAGATAGTTGAAGGCCACGACTTCCAATTGGAGTTTGTGAGATGGGCAGGGCGCACGCGACCATTTATACTACGAACGGGCGCGCACGCGACGTGGCGATTGGGCGCATGTTGTATGGGGACCAGGCAAGTATGCTGGGATCTGGTGCGTACGGATTGGGGTCTCGGGCGTAGGATTGGGGGCCTCGCGTGTACAACTCGGGGTCTTGCGTGTACGATCTAGGGTCGGGCGCGTGAAATCTGGGGTCGGGTGCAAGCGGGAACGAGCCGGGGCGCGAGCGGGAAGTGGCCGGGCGCGTGGCGTCTGGGTCAGACGCATGCGGACGCGCATGCGAGGCCACGGTTTATCATTTCACTATAAATGGGACAGATTCTAATCTCAAATCACATAGGCTCCTCTCAAGTGGCTCCTTGTCCTAGTACTATTCGTACTTTCCTAGGAACTAAGAGGGGGGCCACCACACATTGGGGGGGAGGTTTTGATTTTCTTTTTAAATTCTAGTTTGTGTAAGGTTATTGCAATGGTCACTGATCGTAATACTAGAAAGCGTCCCGCGTATGTTGATTTAGATGCTCCAGATGCATCTGAGCTTCCACCAACTAGCGTTGTAGAGTCGAGTTGCAATCCTTCCGATGAATCGAAGGCATCGTCAAAGAGGGCGAAGCAAAAAATGTCTACGCACGAGAAGGATGCGGGTTTTCCACCAAAGGAGTATACCGCATTTCTTTGAGGTGTGGCAATACAATATTACCGTCGATGGTGTGAAACTGACGTGGTGCGATTCCGTCAAGTTTATTTGGAGAAGGGAGAGCTAGGAATCATGTGCCTATAGGCCGACCTCCAGTCAAAATTCGAGGGCGCTCTGGAGAGTTCTGAACCGTACAAGGATATATACGACATGTACCACTATGCCTCATTCATGGAGAGAGTAATCACTCAATGCACAAGTAATGCATCGCATGTATTCGATTATGAGGTGAAAAGGCCTCGCGGGGGCCAACATCAGCCTCGAGACTTGGAACTTCGCAAGTTCCTCGAAGGTGTGAAGACCACCATCGGCAGGTTTTCAAGTTCTCGTACGAGAGGCATGCCTTGGAATGAACAAGCAATGAAGTCAGCCATGGAGGCGCATATGTTGCACAACGTGCAATTCTTTCCAAAAGATATAAGAGTTTATGGACTTTCTGGATATGACGCTGTTGGTGGACACAGAAAGGTTTGGAAAGTCTACATCGTGAGTGTGAGAGCCATTTCGGCATACATGGAGTTTGCCGGGAAAATGCCAACGGTGTCTCATTCGAAGGAGAAATTTAGACAACGGTCTCAGAAGGCCATGATATGTCATGTTGCACACCCAGGAGTTATAAAGTTTTGGGTGGTGAATACAAAGAATATGGAGGCGTACACATTGTGGTGGAATGGTGGTAGCTGGGCCCATTTTAAAACCGTCGATTCAAAGGCAAATCCGGCGACTTTGAGCAATTCAATCCTTTCAGCTCCATACATTTTGGCGGAGGATATTGTACAAATCCTAGCCTTTCGGAAGAACAGAGCAAGACTTGCTTGGGCTTTGATGTGCACCATGGCCCAAGTCCACAAGGAAAATGTCATTCACAATGACATCGCTCCCACAAACGTGCTTCTCCACTTTCCTCCAGAGAAACCAGGGTCCGGACTCTGTATTCATTAGCGTTTGTGATTGGGGAATTGCGAGCCGAGTATCACACGAAGAGCCATCAAAATATGGATTCCGGACTGAGACGGAGCTTGACAATCAACGCCGTAGACAACATTGAATAGCTCCAACGTTGTTTTACAAATTCGGCCCACAAGATTCGGAAACGACATTGCATGTGATGCAGCGGCGACACCAATACACTCAGCTCGCCGATTTGTACTCCGTTGGGTGGATGGCTAGAGCAATTTGGGAGAAAGAATCTGACTCAACATTCTTCAAATCAACCGTCAACTACGCATCTTTTCAAGTGAAGATCGATAAGTTATTGGAGCGAGATCCAATCAAACGTTCAACACTCTCTAAAGTGGTTGATAAGCTAATGACTAAACCATTCAACTTTGAAGTTTCAAACGCTTGCTTCACTACGACGCTATGAGATATAGCAATTTTGACTTAGCGTTTTGATAGTAAAGGCAAATTGTTGATCATTTTGCAATAATATATACTAGCATTGTCATGTAACGGTGTGTTTTGCCCATCTCGTGATAAATAAAAGATTAACATTTTTCATACACATTGCGATATGAAGCTCATGCATGTTAAGAAATGAGAGCGCGCGCGACCCCTGAATTCCATATCCGTACACAGGGGCCCCGAGACGCCACGCGCCCGGCCCACCCCCTCCACAAACACACCCACCTCCTCCCACGAACAAGCGCAGCCCCTCCACAAACGCGCCCAACCCTCAGTTCACTCGGGTGACCTTGGTCGGACGCGCAAGCTGCTCTAGGTATGCGCCCGATCCTTCACCGCGCGCGCTTGACCCCTTGCGGTACGCGCTCGATCCTTCACAAACGCGCCCAACCCTCAGTTCACTCGGGTGACCTTGGTCGGATGCGCCAGCTGCTCTAGATATGCGCCCGACCCTTCACCGCGCGCGCTTGACCCCTTGCGGTACGCGCTCAATCCTTCACAAACGCGCCCAACCCTCAGTTCACTCGGGTGACCTTGGTCGGACGCGCCAGCTGCTCTAGGTATGCGCCCGACCCTTCACCGCGCGCGCTTGACCCCTTGCGGTACGCGCTCGATCCTTCCATGTATGCGCCCGGCCCCTCACAATACACACGCGGTCCTCCTCTGTATGCGCCCGCCTCCTTCACGCACCAGCCCCCTGTCTGCACGCGTGCGACCCTGTTGTCGACGTGTCAGCCACGTAGTCACCTTCGTGGCAGTAGGTAAATTGATTTACCTCGAATCATGGTCAAACTAGGGTTGACCCTTATCGGACGGACAACAGCCTCTATCGGACGGACAATAGCCTCTATTGGACGGACAGACGGACGGACGGCCGAACAACCCTGCATTATAGGGGTAGCACCATGACATTACATGGGTACTCACATGGACAATATTACAGACAACTCTCCTCTTAGAATTAATTATGTACGAAAGCAACCACGGCGTAGGGTAGTACGAATGGGGCAACCTATTTTTAACTCTCTAAATATGATACTTTATAGTGACATGTCCAAAAAAATGTCAAGAACTTATGAGTAAGTTAGGGTAAAACTGTCGAAACAGCCCCACTTGTACTAGGGTCTGAATCTTCCTGGCATTCATATCCTTTAACGAAGGTGTCAGTAATTGAGTGTCCATATATGTCATGCTGTCGTATGAATGACATGAGAAAATTGGAGGTACGTCATCAGGAACAAACACCAGGATTCAGGAACGATGTAATTGATGAAGAATGTCTCACAGGTCCATCAGATTTGCGCACACATTACATGAACACTCTCCATATACATCGATTACATGTTCTGTTGTTGAGACATTCTTTATTGTTTTGTGATTGTTGATCACTCTCCTGACATATGAAACTTCCGTTTTTATTCGTATAAGGTTGGAACATTTTTGTATACAACCAAGTAGAAAAAGAAAAAAATCACCAATAATTGTGTATAAATATTTTCTTCACATATGATATGGCTATCAACCTAGTGCACATGTGAACCGCTCTTATTCAAAGTAAAAAAATTCTTGCAAGAATATATTGATGGTTAAAGTAGTACACCCCCCAAAAATCACAGTTTTCACTACCAATATATGGTAAGTTACTTAAAACACTATAATCCATTCCATCAACCATTGGATGTTGTGTAAATTTTTGCCAAACTTCAAGTCATGGGTTAAGTTCAATTTTGTATGGTTAGATATCAATATTAGGCATTGTATTTCCATCAAATCCAATTCAAAGAAAAAAAAATAGCAAAATTCTTGGTTGTCCAAAAAATGGTCCTAGGTGGTAAAGGATTAATCACGGTTAGCTTACCTTCACACGCTGGTTAAGGTATACCCCCATGAACGACATTTTTAAGCAATGTGCATATAAGGAGAACCCAAATTTTATATATATATATTCATTCCAGTGTTATCCAATAGAATTACAATCTCAATCCAAGTGATTTCATATTTTTCCGATGAAATGTGAATTAGTTATAAATTTTCAAAGTGGTCACCCATGTTTACCCTACTTCTGCCACTACCTATCTCCATTAGCACCGACCAAATGTTAGGGGTCTTGATCAATAGTACGTCTTAACTTGGAGTTGGCAAAGAGTGAATGGGTGAAAATGGGGCGGATATGAGGTGGAATTGGGACCAAACATAGAGTGGCAATGATAGGAAGGTGGCCGTCATGGGGGGTATACCTTAGTGATCGTCTCCCTCACGTTCAAAGATATTGGATTGGATATATAAATACCATGAAAAGTTTCTCCACACTTTTAAATTTCTAGGAGCGAAAAGAGAACAATTAAAAAAAGTCATAAATAGTGTTGCTAGCAAAATGAGCCAACGATGAAGAGTTGTACATATTACACGGTCATTTATGACATTATACAGTATAATCCACCCTCCTGACCATGAGTGAAGACGGAGGCGATCGGTGAAGATATGGCCACGAGGGCAGTTGCTTCAGATGATCCCATCGCACCGACTGCATGCACTGTTTAATTGCATGGAGGTACGTACATTGTAAACCTGTGAAGTACGTCGCAACTGATAGCCATGCGATCCCCGGACGGTGCTGGCTTGATGCCCTCGTGATATTCACGTGATACTGAGGCGCATTTGCTGTGAAGTGAGCTTCAAAAGGACTTCGTAAACCTGTGAAGACTGTCGGGATCACTGAATATTCTGGCCTGCCTTGTATTCTCAGATCTTGCAACGACCCAGTCCTAGATGTGTGGTACCCTAAACTTCCTGCATTCATCCTTCAGATCAGTTATAGCTAAGTTCAGGAAGGTGGATGAGCCTGTTAAGAACTTAGTAGAGGTTAAAACTTGAGTAGAGGTCTTGGTAACTTCAGCCCAACCGGCAGTACCTCCATCACGTCAAGTTGTCAACAGAGGTTATAAGTTAGTTGAGGTTATGGTAGCAAGGGTTACAAGTTTGCGGAAGTTATAACTTAGCAGTTATCTGAGGGATGAGTGTAAATAGAATCAGGTTTGCAATTACTAGTACCTACATGTTTACATGTTCAGGCTACTTTGTCGTGAACTGATTCATGTACATCGTTCCAGTCAACCTGGACTCGATCCAAAGAGTTTTCCGAGGCGCCAGGGAATTCGCCCACTAGAGCCTGCGCAACCAGGCGAAAAAGGCCTCGTACTAATGGAACTGAACCAAATTATTTCAGACTGCACATAATGAATGGCAGGTCTTGTACGTGCGTACGCGCATAACAGTCTCCGATGCACACCACGTCGTCAGAGGCAATAAACTCCCTCGTATCGCAGCTCTCATGCTGCCGTCAACCCCCGCACTCACTCACATGGGAACAAAAGGCTCTGGGGTCACCATTACTCGTGGGTCTTTTCCGACAACCGATTCCAGGGCGGTTTGGATTTGGATGACTTCGCTCCTTTTCAGTCAAAATACCGCCAATTAAGTCTGCAACGTCGACGACTCCACTTGTCCCTGCTCGTCAGAGTTGCTTAGAATCATGGAACCTCCTCTATTCTCTTATCTCATGACCTTGGTCTAACAGAGTTCTGCACTTCATGCATGAGACTCACAGGAGAACCCGCATGCAGCTCAATTCCACGAACGCGTCCACTTCACGCTGTGCATATTGCGAAATGCCCGTTGTGAAGCTCATCCTTGAGGTACTTAAGATACTCATTGCTATACGGTAAAGATGTCCGTGAAGTAGTTGTGAGTTTGGCTGCATAGTGGTGGATTCCAGAGATGGATTCGCAAAGTGGCTGCGAGTTCAGATGCATGATTCTTGCTTGATTCCAGATAGCTAGATAGTGGAGGTACCTGCTAAGTGGTTGTGAGTTTGGCTGCCTAATTTTTGCTTGAACTCGCATGCACATATTGAAGCCTTTGCCGTAGAGAATTTATAGTGGAAATGCACGCTTTTCATGACCCACGCTGAATCTCTCATCTTTTTCATGTCTGTTGGTTCCAGATTTGTTACTGTGGCTGACGCTTGACAGTCTCAGCCCAGGACGATGTGGATCAAGAGCTGAGACGTCTCTCTGAACGGGATAATGAGTCTCGAAGGAGCTGGACTCACAGATCAGTGAATGGTGGACATCGATGGCAGAGAATATGGCAACTTTTTGCTGCAACGCGTTACTGATAATGGGACTGATCAGCTGCGCCACCTTCGTTGCGAACGGCGACTTCACCATGCCGACTCCTATAGCAAGCAGTAACGTAATCTGCTGGAACCACTGCCAGTGCTTCGAGGAAAATCAAACCATTGCAATAATCGGGTATGACACGCCGAACCAGACGTACGCGATGGGCGTCGCCTACTACTGCCCGTCAGTCCTGATGAAGGACCCGTCCACGGGCGCGACCGCGTCCTTCACCACTACCTTCGCGTTCTGGGAAGAGTCCGACCCGCCGTACGCGGGCGAGGGCTTCACGTTCCTGCTGTCGGCCTCGAGCTCCTCGAGGGGCGACGCGGCGGGCAATTTCGGCATCTTCCAAGCCTCGCGCCTCTCCAACGTGGTGGCCGTGGAGTTCGATAGCTGGCAGAGCAATGACACCGACCCGGGCTTGGTGGCCAACAATGGCACCATGAACGAGCATGTCGCGCTCGACGTGGGCAGCCCGCTGTCGGTCTCCAGCTGCTTCGCGTATCTGTACTCCTACAGATCAGGAATCAGCTTCTCAAAAGGGGACGTTCTTTACTCGTGGATCGAATACGACGCGAATACTGCTACATTGGAGGTTAGATTGGCGAACTCGCCGCGACGGCCGGTGAAAGCGCTCGTGCACTGCGAGTATGACCTCTCGAACTCGCTTGAAGAGAAGATGTGGATCGGATTCTCGGGCTCAACTGGCGCCCATGCTGCAGTGTATTACATAAACGACTGGACGTTCAACAGTTCCGGAATTCCCAACGAGGTCGCCGCCGGGCCGTCTAGGACGCCGTTTCCGATTTCTAGAGGTCCCAGCAGCAGTCCATCTACAGCACCGAGCTCCATAGATACGTCTTCTGGCGGATCAAGCTCGTCGAGGTCGGCATCCCCTGTGGGAGTGATTGTGGGGGTAATTTGTGGTGTCCTTGTGACTGTGCTAGCGCGGGTGGTCTGTGGTTTCCGGGCGTACCAGCGCAACCGGCGCGCGCAGGACAAGTCGTGGGACTCCCAGGAGATGATCGAGATGGGCGGCATGCCGGAGTTCATCGGCTACAAGGACCTGAGCACGGCGACGAAGAAGTTCAGCGACCAGTCGAAGCTAGGCCAAGGCGGGTTCGGGAGCGTCTATCGCGGCATTCTCCCTAAAACCGGCGCGCACGTCGCAGTGAAGAAGGTCAGCAATGACTCACGCCAGGGTGAGCGCGAGTTCCTCGCCGAAATCAAGATTATTAGCCAGCTCCGCCACCGCAACGTGGTGCAGCTCATCGGCTACTGCCGCGACCGCCGCAAGTTCCTCTTAGTCTACGAGTTTCTCCCCCGCGGTAGCCTGGACCAAGCACTCTTCAAACCCGTGGAAGTTCTCTCCTGGCCGCAGCGATGGAAAATCGTGTCCGGCACCGCGGCCGCGCTCCACTACCTGCACGAAGGATGGCGCCAGCAGGTCATCCACCGCGACGTGAAATCCTCCAACATCATGCTGGACGAGGAGCACAACCCGAAACTCGGCGAATTCGGGTTAGCCCGCCACGACCATGGTGGCCGGCACGTTCGGATATATTGCGCCGGAAGCCGCCGGCGGCAAGTTCACTGACAAGACCGACGTGTTCGCGTTCGGGGCCGTCGCGCTCGAAGTCGCATGCGGGCGCAAGGCCTACGACCCGCGTGTGCGCAACTGCGAGGACCTCATCCTGAAAGACATGGTGTGGCGGCACCTGAGAAAGGACGAGCTGCTGAGCGTCGCGGATCCGTTGCTGGTGGGGCGGTTCGACGTCGAGCAGATGTACATCGTGTTGAAGCTCGGCCTCCTGTGCTCGCACCAGGATCCGGCCTTCCGACCTTCGATGAGACAGGTTGTGCAGGTCATGGCCGGCGACGCGGACGTGCCTGATGTCTCCGCGCCGGAAGCGTCGTTCTCCGCGGCGGATCTGCCGCAGCTCTCGATTGCTGAGCTTCTGCACTCCCGGTCCGGATCGCAGAACTCGAAGCGGTCGGCGTCGGTACCATCGTCGTCGTCGTATTGTAGCTCGGAGCGTCTGAATTCGCAACTGTTCCCGAGGTGATCAATGATGTTTATTCCATCCCTTGATTCACAGACCGTTCATGGCACTTTCGGCCTGATACTCACATTTCATTGTGGATATCATTGTGGAACTCGGGCTGATACTCGGGTGATCTTGAGGCGAGCAAACCCTGTGAAGGCTGCTTTTGAGGTCGATTCCAGAGGCTCGTTTCGTAGTTCACTCGATTTGTTGAGTTGGAGTGATTTGTTGATAGCTAACTTAATCGTTTTCGCTTGTCTCACTCAGTTACCGGTGATAGACAACATATAAATTTCCGATCAGAACATCAGCCTCAGGATTGAGTGAGTTTCGAGGTTGACCTTTGTTGAACCCCGTTGTAAAATGTCTAAGAATTCTGTATCAGAGACGCAAGGTCATGCGTTTGAATGTTTCTTCCAGCGCCCGGGTGCAATTTATATTATAAAACTCACGGTATCAGTGTTGTTCTCGTGCAGAGATTGGTATACTTTTATCGAAAGTGAGTATTACCATTCTTCTGCTTCATGGAATGTGTGATGCCGTCACTTTCTCCTCCAACTTCTATGCATTCTAGGAAAGTTTATGATATGTTCACCTTCTTATGAGCCTGGAATTGGCCAGTTCTCCACAAGTACATTGAGAATGGAGGAGATAGCGACACATGAATCTGCATTCCATGAAGTTGGTGAATGGCAACTCAAGATATTTTGATCTTATTTGGGATGATTATCACTATACCAAGGGATACATTTTCAAAGAATTGGGTTGTTGTAAGTCATAGTGCAACCAGTTCTGTAGTGAGACTGCCCCAACGAGGCCACCACCCTACAATGACACAACACTATGATGTTACTCTGTGTGATGGACATATAATGTAACATTCATTAGTTGCATAAACCTTCTCCGCAAGAGACCTGGTAGAGACCTTATCTGCAAAATTTACAGGTCTGATAGAGGGTGTCTAATGACTAAGGTAAGCCCCCTAAAAATTAACCAAATCCCATAACCAACGCCTGTAAAATAGGGGTATACACAACCCACTTCCATCCCATGACCACCCATTCAACTCCAAATGGAAGTTTGCTATTAGTCAAAACCCCCTACTTCTGGTCTGTGCTAATGGAGGGTGGCCACCCACTAAACCTAGCAGCCCACTTTGGAAATTCATAACTAATTCAATTTTCATCGAGAAAGTATGAAATCACTTCCGTTGTATTTGTAATTCTATTGGCTATCACTGAAAAATAAATGTATTATTATTTAAGCTCTTCATGAATGACCATTGCTAAACTTGGTGGTTATGGGGGGTTACCTTATATGCACATCTGACTCTTCGTACCAAAGGCTTGTCTTGGTATCTGTGTTGCGTCAGTGATCATGGCAGCGTGGCGTCAAAGGTGACTCAGTTTCTAAACGTATTGAGTTATTGAAAATATTAAGAAAGCTACCACCTGATGACGTGCAGGAACAAATGACAGCGGACCAAGAGACTTCTCCGATCGATGGTCCAAAACCAAATCCCAAGGATAATCAGCAAAGACAAAACGAGAGGAGCAACATACGAGATGGAACACATCAGTCTGTTTGTTCATTGACATAGAACACTCTCCATTTGCGCACCCAATCCTTGAACTGTTCATTCTGGTCAGGTGAATACAGCCGCTGATACACTCCCCAAAATTGCGAAGACATTGTTGTTCTAGGGTCATGCCTCTAATATAGCACACTTAGCACGACGTATTCTGTTCACCTGGGGAGCATCACATCCGGAGCAGATGTGAATCACAACCCCCTCATTACAGTTGATTACAAGCCGCCTCTCGATCACAAATACTCTGCCTCGTCCCATGACTTGCGAATGATGGGCACGCCGTCCTCTCGCCAGAATATCCGATCCTCACAAAGTGCAGACACCGCAAACGAGTACAATTTGTGTTCCTGCACGACATTTAAGTTTGTGAAGTGAGGTGAAGATACCATGAGTTTTGACCTCTTTTTGTCATTTTTTATTTTGAAAATCAACCCTAGATAGGCGGCTCAAATTCATGACCTCTCCTTCCATCACCAAGCTCTTCCATACTTAATTGAAGGATTCTCGTTGAGACACCACCAAGCTCTTCCATTGATCTAGTAACTAATAAGGGTGAGGAAAATGGAGTATTATAGAATTGAAAGCCGGTATCTTGTTGAAAGTAAGGGTGCCTTGACAAATAACTCTATTAGGGCACAGGAAACAGATCAAATATCTTGATAGGTAAAAGCAATAAGCTCACAATACAACATGGACTGCAAGATTTCCACATACCTCTTTTAGTACCCTCGAAGCCAGGTCCGCAGGTGTGTCGTCCACTCGCACAGGGACAACCCTTTGGGCCAAAATGGGTCCTGTGTCGTACTTCTCATCTACAAAGTGAACTGTGGCTCCAGTATACCTGCATTAGATAATGCATTAGTGAATAGAAAAACCTCTGTACTGAATGATACAGTATCCCAGAGTGTAAGATAACATACCGTGCACCTGACCGGATGACAGCTTCGTGAACTTTCATTCCGAAATACCCTTTGCCACCGAACGATGGAAGCAAGGCAGGATGTATGTTCAAAATTGCACGAGGGTATGCGTGAACGAGCTCAGATGGGAGCAGTCTCAAATAGCCGGCGAGAAGAATGTACTCCACACCTGCAAGCCTACATCCCAGAACACTTCAATATTGAAACAAAACATACCAGGATTGCTCAGAAACATGTGATGAGCTCATCTGATGACTCCAACAATAACATAACCCTAAAACGTGCACCGAGCTTAATAGAATCAAAACACAAGAGAGACATATCACATCGAAAAAGCAAGTGGGATAGCTTTTACTTCTTTTCAAACACAACAATATGACTGCCTTCAACATCAAACCAAACCCTAAAACATGGAACAAAAAAGAGATTCAACATCCAGAACAAGCAACTGAGATAGTTTTCAGATTCACCTCAGGCTCTCGACAAGTTCAGTCGGAGAAATTCCCTCCGGCGCATTCTTGCCCTTCGGATACGCTAACACAGAAATGCTGTTCTCGACTGCGTATTCAACGCCTTTGCACCCTGGAGTCAGACCAACAAAAAGATGAGAAAACACAAGACGAACTCTTGGCATCCACAAGAGAAAACAAAGGGGTAAAAAAAAACTCCTTACCAGGTTTGTCCGACACCACGAAGGCGACGTCGCCATGGATCGCGTTCTTCTTACACCCGGCATGAACAGCCCGGAAGTTGGACCCGCCTCCGGAGACGAAGACGGCAAGCTTGGCTCTCGCCAGGCCGTCATCACTAGAAGAATGCCTCGCAGCATCCTCAGCATGCCCGCCTTCCAGCCTGCTCACAAACGTGGTAGACTTCTCCTCCACTCTCCCCTCCTGTACGCTCTCACACCTCACACGCCCTCCTCGCACGCGCTGACGCCGAATTCCAGAGAACGGCACGCCGGCAGCCAAGCGAGGGCGGCAGCTGGCGCTCGCACCCGATCGAACCAAGACAGAGCGCCCGGAGCCTCCTGCAAGCTGTGAGAGCTCCATCGCGTCGTCGAAAAAGCAAACTGCAGAATACCCAACTCTGCTGGTTGCAAATTACAAACCGCACAGGCAATCCATCAGCTTCCCTCCAATTCCCTCGATTACACACACAAGCCTTCCAACCAGACACTACTTTACACCAGATGATTGCAACACCTAAAGATTGCGGAACTCTTATCACATAGTGAGGGATGCGACATGGTGAGGGTGGCTATGTAGGGCGGGTCAGGATACGAATGTGCGTCGTCAGAGAATCATACTCGGTTATCAACAAGCCTGGAACACGCCCGGATTCGGGGCTCTGGATAGCTCCGACGGGACGAGGCAAGGCGTGGGCATTTACTAGGGCTTAGCACTGTAGAGGCGGGCCCCATTTGCGGACACCAATGTCCAATTGCGTCACTAGGGTTTAGGGTTTAGGGAGCCTTCAACCCTAATTGCTGATTATTCCGGGGTTTCTGTTGCCTGGAGAGTTTCTCAAGGAGCCGGGTTAGAGGATGTGCGGTTAGGCCACGATGGTGTCCGCCCTGGGGTTGGCGGGGAAGACCTCGCAGGCGAAGCAGAAGCAGCACCGCTTGCCGCAGGCCGGGCCTGCCAAGGAGAAGAAGAAGCAAATTGACAAGAAGAAGCGTGGCATTGAAGGCGGCAAGGAACAGAACCCCAAGGTCAGTTCGTAAGAGCTCTGAAGCACGAGAGTTTTCTGTGTGTTGAAACGTCGGAGCGAGCTGCGGCTGTGTGCTCATTTAGGTTTTGGGTTTGGTTAAACCCCTCGCAATCTAGGACGAGGCGCTCTAGCAATTGCGGGAAGCATGAGACTTTTCTCCTATGTGTTGGAACATCGAAGCCAGCTGCGGCTGCGTGCAGTTGCAGAATCAGTGGCTTCTCACTTTAGGTTTTTGGTTGTGGGTTCGGTTAAACCTCTCGCAATCTAGGAAGAGGTGCTTCAGGAATTGCGCTTTCAATGTCGCGCACTGTAGATTGATGAATTGAGTTGGTATACCTTGAAGGGTTTTGTGGTTTTCAGGGGTTTTGTAGAGTTGGAGGGGTTTTGAGGAGTTTTGTGTTTTTTAGACTGGGTTTGACGCATCCCGTGTTGTGATCAGGCCTTTACGTTCAATTCAGCGAAGAAGGCG
Organism: Bryoerythrophyllum caledonicum; assembly: GCA_963971425.1. NCBI lineage: Eukaryota > Viridiplantae > Streptophyta > Bryopsida > Pottiales > Pottiaceae > Bryoerythrophyllum > Bryoerythrophyllum caledonicum. The sequence goes on from OZ020519.1 coordinate 7,180,065, forward strand.
AAACGATTGCAGGCTCGCACAGCGGAGAAGGATCAGCGAAGGCTTCATGTTCCTATCGTTGATCGAGCCACCGGGGAACCTCCTCCTTACGTGATTGTTGTCCATGGACCGCCGCAGGTAACGAGATTGCGAAGTACTACTGTGTTTCTGGTTTTTGTATTAGAATATGGCTTCGTTTGAGATCATTGCAACGTTCTCACGATGTTATTGTTGTTGTATGTAGGTTGGGAAGACGCTGTTGATTCAATCTCTGGTGAAACACTACACGAAGCACAATCTTACCGAGGTTAAGGGCCCAATTACTGTTGTATCAGGTAATTTCTTGGTCGAAGTTGGAGAGTTGTACAGGTCAGAGCACTAGGAGCTTTGCTTCTAGGAACTTTGTACCTGTCCGATTTTGCAATTAGAAAGTTTGGTGATTGTATGGCTGGATTAGCCTAAGATTTTGCTGGAAATCAATTTTGATGCTTCCTCTTTTGCTAGTCAGTACAGTACAGTGGAGTTATCTTCTTCTCAGACTCCCATGGTAATCCATGATATAAATTTAAGAGAATCACGCGATCGTGTCGTGATTGTAGGTAAGACGAGGAGGTTGCAGTTCGTGGAGTGTGCGAATGACATCAACGCTATGATCGATGCTGCCAAGTTTGCTGACCTAGTTTTACTTCTTACGGATGGAAGCTATGGATTTGAGATGGTGTGCTGTCCTCTTCTCCATGAACTGGTTTTGAGCTGTTGAAGTTTTGGACTTTACAATGTCTTGTTAACGAGATATATTGTTCTAATTCGTGGAGATCATCTTGCAGGAAACGTTTGAGTTTCTGAACGTTCTTCAGGTTCATGGCTTTCCAAAAGTTATGGGAGTGCTGACGCACCTGGACAAGTTCAAAGACGCCAAGAAGCTGCGGAAGACCAAGAAGAAGCTGAAGAATCGTTTCTGGACGGAGATTTACGACGGAGCCAAGCTCTTTTATCTCTCTGGCCTTGTCTATGGAAAGTAAGCACCTCTCCGTCTGGCCTGGACTTTTGATTGAGTCTGATGTGGGTGGCGTGAAGCTTGATTAATGACATGTTCATTGTGACGCGCAGGTACCCGAAGCGAGAGGTGCACAATTTGGCTAGATTCATCTCCATTGCAAAGTTCCGGCCGCTTTCGTGGCGTGCAGTGCATCCGTATATCCTAGCTGACCGTTTTGAAGATCTGACCCCTCCCGAGAGGATCCATGAAGACCCCAAATGTGATCGCAATGTAGCACTCTTCGGCTATCTGCGTGGAAGCAATCTCAAGCTGGGAATGAAGGTTTGTACCCATCTTGTTACATTAGAACTCTTTCTGATTTTAACCAGCACTGCAAATCAACTGATTGCAAATCAAATTTGAGCATCTTTTTTCAGCTTTGTGTTCTGGAATGCAGGTGCATATAGCAGGTGTAGGTGATTGCAAGTTAGCGGGAGTCTCGGCCCTTGAGGATCCCTGCCCTCTTCCTTCCGCTACAAAGAAGAAAGGGCTGAGAGAGAAAGAAAAGTTGTTGTATTCTCCCTGGTCAAACGTTGGGGAGGTGCTTTATGATAAAGATGCTACTTATGTGGATATCAATGATCATCAAGTGCAGTACTCAAAGCCTGAGATAACTGGAACTGAAGCAGTGGACCCAGAGTCAGGAGTGGAGAATGACGACGTTGGCGTGGCCATGGTGAAGACTCTTCAGAACACCAAATACTCCATAGATGAGAAACTGAATAAGAGCTTCATTCAGCTCTTTCGAGGTAGTGGCCCCATGAAGCTGGATTCAAATGAGGCTACAGCGAAGGAAGAAAGTGAGGACGAGGATGATGAGGAGGAGGAGGAGGAGGAGGATGCTGATGGAGACGAAGAAGACGAAGATGAGGACGAGGACGAGGACGGGGATGAAGATGAGGACAACCAAGAGAATGGAAATCTTAAGAAACAGATAGTCTCCTCAGGCAAGGTGAAGAGTGCAAGGAAGAGTGGTGATTCAGAGAGTGACGATGAGGATGATGAGGATGATGAAGAGGAGGACAATCAGAGGTCTTCTGTGAAGATGTTGAGTTCGGGTAAATCAGATTCTAAGGCAGTGACTAAAAAGGTTAAACCATCGGAAGTACAGGAATTTGCCAACGGGAGGATGAGACGTAGAGCTGTCTTTGCGGATGCGGAAGAGACAGAAGCTGGACCAAGTGGAGTGGACAATCAAGAGGACGTCGAGTATGATGACTCTAGTGATGAATCTGTGGATCTTAATGCGTCGAATAAGGTACGTCTGTATGTCATCAATAGGCTCTCATGAACATAGCTCTATGAAACTGTAGGGCACTCATGGGATTAGGTCTATGTTTAGTATTTATCATTTCATTTCAATATCTGTTTGTGATGGAGATATGGTCCTTTTTTTCTATTTGCAGGGATTGAATCTAGAAAGTGAAGAGGAGGATGACAGTGACGATAGCGAAGAAGTTGACGATGAAGAGAATGAGGAGGAAGACAGGCCTGCGTCCAAGAAGTCTAGTAAGACGGATACTGATATGGATGGGCCCACAAGGGATGAACTTGAGCAAACAGCGGAGGGGCAGTATGACCTGTCGGAAGATGAGGATGCAACTGGTATTGCCAAACTCAAAAATGCAATCCTGATGTCCGCATGTCTTTTTTTCTGGCTGTACAGAAATTGGTGTCAGAAACGCAGACACATGAGTATTATTTTGTGTATACCATCCAGATTATCATCTTGTATTCCTTATCATGCTTGGCTTTCATGTCCCAAGGACAGGTTTACAAGTGCTAATCTCATGTCTCCTTTTTGTCTACTCGATCACATGTCGATCGAACTAACATTCATATTATTCATAATTCCAGAGGGAGCAAAAAGCCTTGGAGATGCATCACGGTGGAAGGAGGGGTTGTATGCGCGAGCCCTTGCAAATGTGGAGAAGAAAGTGGACCTAATGCGTTTGGTGTATGGCCAGCAAGAGTCCTTACAAGGAAGCTCTCTTCAGAACCCAGATTCTGACAGTGAGGATGAGGATCTTTTCAGGTTGAGAAAGGACGACCGTAAGGTGGGTTCCATGAGTTTTTTGTTCAAATTACAATGGATAAGGTCAACATACTTTGTCTTTTGGCCTCACGTCTAAGATAATATCATTCTTCTTTCATGTTGTCGTCTATGTTCACTTTCACTGTCACACCTGCCCAGTTTATGTGGATTTTCTATGGTTCTAATTTTGACTGCTCCCTGGCTGCAGAGTTCTGGTAACGCGGTTGCAGACCTTGATGATATCGACGCAGAGGATTGCAGCAGACTAGAGAAGGATCCAAGCTCCTTTCATGACTGGCGCGATCCGGAGCTTATTAAATCAATACGTGACCGGTTTGTCACTGGGGACTGGAATAAAGCTGCAAACAGGGGTAAAGCAGGGGAGAATGCAGAGGACGATGCAGACGATGGCGATGATGCGTTTGGCGATGACGAAGTTTTCGGAGATTTTGAGGACCTGGAAACGGGGGAACAGCATGTTGCAGCCAACCCTGAGGGAGACATGGGGGAGGATGCAGAGGCTGGAGTTGGTGGTGGAGCCTCTGCAGAGGAAGAGGAGAGACGGCTGAAAAAGCTTGCACTCAGAGCCAGATTTGATGCACAATACACCGAGGGAGCTGAAGATGATGCTGAAGAACCTGTTGAGAAGGAGAAGAGCAAGCGATTTGGAGGTTCCTCAAACGATTCTGGCGAGAAGGACTACTTTGACCAGGTTTTCTTAATCTCCTACACCTTGCTTCCATGTCTCATTTTCTTCTCAATGCGTAGATATGTCTGGGATATGTACTGGAAAACCATGTCCGCCATTTTCTCAATTTAAGAATGTCACAGGTGAACATCTAATAGAGAATTATTAGAACGTGAGTTTGTCTCAGAAAAATATGCTTCCTGCGGTAACCTTGTATATGTGTGACTCTCCAGCTCAAGGATGAGATTGCTTTGCGGAAACAGAAGAACCTGGCTGAGCTGGCGGAGATAGATGATGTAACAAGGATAGAGATGGAAGGTTACCGAGGAGGCACCTACTTGCGTCTTGAGCTCCATGGCATGCCATATGAAATGGTCCAGTACTTCGATCCAAACATTCCATTGCTGGTTGGAGGATTAGCTCGTGGAGAGGAAGCTGTAGGCTACATGCAGGTATACATTCTTTCTCGACTTGTTAACCATTCTCATGTTTTGGATTTTTCATCCCAGTTCCATGAACCTGATTATGAAGTAAACGTATGCTCTCTTACTGATCGTTAATTTGCAGGTGAGAATAAAAAGGCATCGTTGGCATCGGAAGGTCCTCAAGAATCGGGATCCGCTTGTTGTGTCAGTTGGATGGAGAAGGTTTCAAACAATTCCAGTTTATTCAATAGAGGATAGGAATGGACGTCACCGAATGCTGAAGTATACACCCGAGCACATGCATTGTTTGGCTAGTTTTTATGGACCAATAGCGCCTCCCAATTCCGGCCTCATTGCGTTTCAACATCTGAACAATGCACAGGTTTTCTTTCAACTCAAATCGATGTGCCTTACATATTTGTGGAATTCAAGAATATTCGTGCCACTTTTTATTTGCAACTTTCATTTCCAGCTTGAAATGTGATGAAGTATTACTGACAGAAGGATATACCTTTTTCCATGATTTGGTGCAGTCATCATTCCGAATTAGCGCAACCGGTGTGGTTCTAGACCAGGACCAATCTGTTTCAGTAGTTAAGAAGCTAAAGCTCGTAGGATATCCATACAAGATATTCAAGAAGACGGCTTTTGTGAAGGATATGTTTACATCTGCATTAGAAGTGGCTCGCTTTGAGGGTGCTTCTGTTCGCACAGTCAGTGGCATTCGTGGGCAGATCAAGAAGGTAAGAAAAAAATGCACTTGGCACCTTTCGCCATAAAGTTTCTCCACCCTTTCTCCTCGGGGAGAAATCAATCAATTGCATTTTACATCCGCTAATTTGCTTCATCATTTGGGATTGTGCAGGCTGTGAAGGCCGGACAAGGGAAAGAAGGGAAGGAGTGGAGAGAAGGCAGCGTCAGGTGCACGTTTGAAGACAAGATCCTGATGAGCGACATTGTGTTCCTCCGTGCGTGGACCAAAGTTGACATTCCTAAATTTTTCAATCCAGTCACAACTTTGCTGCAAGCAAAGGACTCTCAGTGGAAGGGTATGAAGACAGTCGGAGAGCTCCGAAGGCTAGAGAACCTTGCCGTTCCTGTCAAACAAGACTCTCTGTACAAGGTGAGCATTCCAGCCATTCTCAGTGCATAATTTCTTTCGTAGTCTTTCAAACAGCTCATTCTCACGGTGGCTTGTGGTGGGTGACGGCAGAAAATCGAGAGGAAACCCCGACATTTCAACGCACTGAAAATTCCAGCCTCCTTACAAGAGGCCCTCCCCTTCAAAAGCAAGCCCAAGCTTCAGAAGAAGCGCAAGACGCCACTGCTGGAGTCGAAAAGAGCTGTTCTCATGGAACCACATGAGCGGCACGTCGCCACGCTGGTCAATCAGCTCAGTTTAATCCGCAACGAAAAGGTACTTATCTTGGTTAGAGAGGGCATCTACTTCATTTATTGTGAGATGGATCAACTCTGCTCTCAAGTTTGCATCTCATGTTTTGGTTAGTCTCGACGCCACAGTTGGCTTCATCAGCTGTGCTCTGTGATGTTCATCTGAGCAGGCCAAGAAGCGGAAGGTTGAGCAAGACAAGAAGCGGAAGGTGTACTTGCTCAAGCAAGCTGCGCAAGAGGAGATGTCCAAGAAGAGGAAGCGGGAAGAAGCCAAGGACCGGTACCGTGAGAAAGCGCAACAAGAGAAGAGCAGTGGGCCACGACAGTACAGCAGCAAGAAGGCCCGGAAAGAGCAGTAACAGGATCATTTGGAACCAAGTGTAGATCTAACATTTTTTTGTCTTTCTGTCAAATTAGCACTCCGGGCAATGAGTTTTCGTGTTCCGGTTTGACTCTCTTAAAGTTTTCTAGCCCCTCGAGCTGTGTTCTTGGATTTTGGCTTCCAGATCGTGTGTTTACTGTTACTTCATATCTTTCAAGTCCATGATTTCACACAAGTTCCACATTTTAGTTTTGGGACATGGTTTTCTGTTATTTACTTTCCTGTTCCGTATGATGCCACTTGTGATCTGAATATTTTCAGCCACGGATGAGCATTGGGAACAGAAGCGGGAGATATTCTCTGAGCATCTGAAAAAGCCTCAAACATTCACTCATGCACACACTAAAGACATGAAATATTTGCTACTAGCACAAGCTACAATTAGTACAAAGTCATTCCAACTACTAACTATTCAAGCAGATAGGGAACAGTTTAAGACGACAAGGGTATCTACCTATATAATAGGCGTCAATCCGTCTGTCCGCGGCTCCCGGTCACGTGACCTTTGGATTTGCCATTTGAATAAATATGCCCTTTGAATTGAATGTGAACTTTGAAAGAATCCTCCATATGTGCCCTTTGGAAGAATCCTTTATAGTGCCCTTTTATTCAAATTTGGCTTATTGAGTTTTAAAATTGTATTATGTATCAAAAATAGAAAAATAAAACCATAATTTCCAGCATATTGAAACTACACAATATACTACCTCGGGTACATAAAATAAATGATAGTTATCTAAAGACAATAACATGTATATGAAATAAACAATGGGTATTTAAAGTGAATAATAGGTTTATATAGTACATAATGCGTATATAATGGGTAAATTTGATTTTTGCATTTACATATGTTTATTTAACTTGGAATTGCCCCGGTGAGTTGATGACAACGGGGGAAGTACTTTTCCATTAGATTCGATTTGAGCTAATAGGCTTTAAAATACAAAACATACAAATGTAAATTTAACACACCACCCTCCGCTCTCCCTGTCGGGACGACGGGTACCATTCCTAGTCACTTATACATAAAAGTCACGAGGACCAACATTCATCAAACATGCTGATGCTAGAGACAGTACTAAACCTACACACAGCATCTGAACATATTTGCTTCAACAGAAGCATCTTTCCCACTTCTCATGCCACCCCCACTTCACATGCCAGCTCTAGGTCGAGAACCAGGGCCGTGACGACTTCTTCTCATCTTCTGCAATCTGTGCTGCTTCAAGCACTCCAACCACTTTCTTCATCTCTGGACGATCTGCACCACTTAGTTGAGTGCATTCTTTAGCTATGCTTAAGACCTGTTTCAAAGCCTTGGGATTGAAATGGCCTTCCATAGATGGGTCGCCAACAAACAGCTTTGCCTTTCTGCTTATTCACCTGAAAGTAGAAACAGTTTCCAGCCCGTCACTAAGGTAGCATTCCCTTAGCAATTGAAAAAGAACACGGTAAGCATTGTGTCTATCAAACACTTTATCAACCCTACTTGTACGAAAGCTAGAAATGTAGATGACACTTCCAACCTCTAGAGATAGAAATAAGAACTTCCTTTGCATATCATAACTTCCAAAGGAACCCACGTTGTACGGCACACTTTCTTCTTCACAGTGACATCTCTTCGATTAACTTCATTTGAGGTTTCATGAGCTATGGAAATGCACCCTTTTATCCTCATCATAGGTGTGAATAAGTGTACGAGTCAAATATAAGCGACATACTCCTTCATTAAAAGTTCACTTTGAAACAAAACATAAACTACTTGAGAAAACGTGGAAAACTCGAAACGTCAGAAGAGCTGCTAAAATGTTAAATTTAAATTAAAAAACCATCACACACACGCACACACAGATTCTGACAACAAAAATGAACACACAACCTGAACGTTAACAGATTCTAATGTGGCTGAAACAGAGTTCATCATCACCTATCTAAGCTCAATTCCTCCCCTCTCAAAAAAACGAAACAACGCTCACACATCCACAGACACGGATCACGCGAAGAGATGCACAGACTCCAACCGTTGAGCTCCGCCTCCAGCCTCCAGCACCACTTCACAAGGCTCAGGAGAATCCACGAGCTTAATAGATCATGCACTACAGTTAGTAGATAATACACACCAACATCTACACACAAAGAGTACATTTCATGTTGACCCCACTTCACATGATCATTGTAGTGATCCCATTTAATGATTTATTGGTGTAAGCTGATACAAATCAATGTACAAGTAGAAGCTGCTGCTAATGTGAATATTTCATGCATACCAAACTTTGAGGTTCAGCAAGTTCCTGTGCTTCAATCCTGTGATTAGAACAACCTCATTCAGGAACTCATCCATACCAACGAGCGTATTCTGGATGTGCAATTGCTTTACCGCCACCGCATTTCCATTTGGCAATATCAGGTACTGGAATGATCATCACATTCATCACAATATTGGTACTCAGTTTGGGTAGGGAGGACATTGTATAACATGTGGTTATCATTCACGGGCATAGAACTACGACAACGGTATACTCTATTTTTCTGTACCTTACTGCACCAAAGCTACCTTCGCCCAATTTCATGTCTTCGTGAAAATCTCTTGTGGCACCTTTGAGCTCATTGTAAGGAAACATTGTGGGCTTCACGTTGAACTCTTCAAATTCGGCCTGTTACTGATGAAAGGAGATGACACCAGTGTTCTAAGAGCCAAGAAAACTTCGGCATTCTTAACCAACACTGACATATAGTCTTTACATGATTCTTACTCTTTTCAAATTAGACAAGCAAATATTGCTTGTATCTTCTGTTTTTTTTTACGAGCAGGCCACACAGAACTCAGCGAAAGCAACACCACTGCCACAAGATGCAATAATGGCAATCTTGTGGTGGTCCACTGTCATGTTGACTACATAAGAAGAGTAAATCCATCTTTTGCCATGAATACAAATTATGTATTTATCATGCAAAAATGTCTGAATTTGAAGATTCGTCTAAGTCTAAGTTTCAAGATCATTGAAGAATCCAGACGCGTGGAGAAGAGCTCTGCGGAGATGACGAACGTGGTCATGTTCGGGCTGAAGTTGGCGAACACACGTGACCGTTTAGAGCGTGAGGAACGCGGTGTGGTGCCGCCGCAGAACTTAGTCGCGTCGTCCTCGCACGGCTTCCCTGCAGCGTGTAATACTGCATCGTCAGGATCAGAATGCATACAGCTGCTCCGGCGCCTGGCTGCGGAGCTTTCCCCTGCGAGAGCTAGGGGCCGCTTCACACTATGCCCAAGTCGAGTGACCGTCCATCAAAATGAGTGGCCAAACTATGGCTAGAGGCCAAACATTTTTGCCAAAAAAATACATAAAATAATATAAATTCAAGGTTTGGCCGGTCGTGGTGTGAAGCCCCAAAAGGCCAAGTTCAAAGTCCAAACTCCATATCATTACGCCAAAAAAAATCAGCCCAAAAAAATCAGCCAATAAAAATCAGCCAAAAAAAGCAGCCAAAAAAAGCAGCCAAAAAAATCAACCAAAAAAAATCAGCCAAAAAAATTGGCCTCTTTCATCTAATGGTCTAGATCTTGTTAGTTTTTTATTATTTTATTAAAAAAATCGACGGACTCTCGATTGTAGTTTGGATCGACTAAAATGGACCATCCAAGTTTTGCTCGAGAGGCCGTCCCTTTGGCGCCAAAACAACCCAAAAATGTTGCCATGTAGGACGATGGCCTTCGGAGTTTGGGCACAAGTGTGAGGCCCAAAGTCCGGACTTTGGCCATTCTAGCAATCTCATTGGTAGAAATCGACGGCCACTCGACTTGGCCACCAAGTGTGAAGCGGCCCTAAGGTGCGGACGGTGGCTGCATGAGGGAGCTTGTCTGCGGACAGACGATGGAGACGAGGTCGACGACGACGTTGGAGGGTATCGAGGCGGGTATTAGAGGTGGGTATTATGGGCAGAGTATCGGGGGCGCTCGTAGTTTTGTTTGCACCTGCCCGGCTAGGGATGCGGCCCGCGGACTCATCTTCGTGGCAAGCGTAGTAGTGGAATACGGAGATCCTACACATTCCAAACAAAAAAGTGCATCATGTTGAAGAAAAGAAACCAGTATGTTCATCCGTCCAGATATAATACAGCATCAATAGGACCAATTAGATTAGTATATTAGGATTACAGCTAACCCCCTCACCCCGAACCTTATCTAGGTTCAGTGTATATATTCCTTGTGAATACTTCTTTAATTTATCTCAGTCATAATTGCCTGATTTCATTATGGTATTGAAGCTCTATCGCTCTTCCATAACCTGTGGTTAGCATTTGAACTAGATCTAGTTGTGTGAGTAGCTTAGGGTCCCTACAACAGGAGATGTCGAAGGAGCTAACTCCACTGCCGTAACACCTCCTAGAGGTCAAGACCAATCTGTTGGTACACTAGGTACTACCACCACAGAAGCAGATAGATTAGTTCTGAGAACAACACTTAGCAAGGGAGTAGAAATCTCACTTCCAGAAAGTAGTCGGCTCGAAGGACTCACCAACTACCAAGTATGGTCTCTCCGCATGACGAGCATCTTGACTAGATATAGGTTGTACGTATAATGTACCAACCCGGTGTCCCCGTCTCGCAGTATTTCAGAAGAAGAGATAGAAGGTCGCGCGATAGCTTTGCAGGCCATAGTTGAATCCGTGAAAGATTCACTCGTCACTACGGTCTGGAGATTCAGGGATCCTCACCTTTGCTGGGAATACATGAAAAACAAATATAATCCTCGTTCGGAATCAAGGCGTCTCATGCTACTCCGAAAGTTTGTCACAACCAAGAAAGAGGAGGGAGCGACCATGGAGGCCTATATTAAGAGAATGAAGGAGACAATCGATGAAGTAGACACTATGGACGTCGTTATTCCACAAGATCTTATCGTACTTCTGATGTTGCATTCTCTTCCCAGAGAATATCACTACTTTGTCAGAATGGAGACATGTAAAGATATTCTGCCATCTTTTGATCAATTTGAAACAAAGTTATTAGATGAAGAGGTGCAGGTTAAATTAGATGCAAAGAAAGAGCTCGCTAGCGAGGCACTCTACCTGAAGAAAGGCAAAAATGTGCGCGCTACACCAAAGACGCGCAAGAACGATCAGGAGACTGGACGATTCCAACAGTCCAACAAACACCACAACGACCACGACTTCGGAGACCAGAAGGAGCGCTCTAGTGATCGCCATTCTAGAGACAGCAAACAGAAGCACTATGGTCAGTACAAGCGCAGCCAGGACCAGAATCAAAGCCGTTGTAATCTCTGTGGCGAGAAAGGGCACTTCGAATGTGAGTGCGAACTCAAGCAAATTGTCGCTCAAATCAAGGACTTCGATCTGAAGAAGCAGAGCATAATGAGTCGCAGTAGCCGACATCAACAGGCTCATACAATAGAGGAAGTCAATACGACAAACCAAGATGACGACACAGAGTCTAGTGGATCCGCCGGCAAGGTACTAGAATCCCATCTCCTAGAACTCGAAGCTAACTCTCTTAAGTATGATGACACTATAGCACATGATCCTGTTTGGATCCTAGATTCAGGCGCCACTCAGCATGTTACACGTAGCAGAAGAGGTATCACGAATTTATTCCGCTAGAAACACCTTCATCCATGCTGCTTGCTAGCGGCCAATCATACATTGTAAAAGGAAAGGGTACAGCTTTTATTAAACTTCAAGATGGATCAGTAAAGAGCATCAACAACATTCTTTACGTACCTGGTATCAAACGTAACTTACTCTCAGTTGGTTGTTTCTCCGATGAGAATTGTTCTATTGAATTTCTTTGAAATATGTGCCTTATCGGAGATATGCCTACACGTTAGATTATTATTAAAGGCTTAGGGATACAGGGCCAAGGACTCTACAAGCTGGACAATGCATGTGTTCAATCATTGGAAGCACACTCATTAGAACGAGATCGGGAAACAAGAAAGGCACTTCTCTGGCATTGTAGATTGGGTCACTTGAACTTTGAGACATGATATCAAATGTCGATACACAAGGCTATAGAGGGCTTACCGAAACTCTCCAAAGTCGACTTCGTTTGTGAAACTTGTCAAAAAGAAAAAATGGCACGTAAGAAATTAACCAAGAGTATTACAGAAACCTTCAAACTCTTGCAGATTGTTCACAGCGATGTTTGTGGTCCTTTTAGGAAAAGATCATACTCAGGTGCCCGTTACTTCGTTACTTTCATTGATGATTACTCCAGAAAAACCTGGGTGGCGTTCCTGCACACAAAAGATCAGGTGTTTTAGGAATTTCATAAATTCAAAAGTCAGAGAGGAGAAAGCTTCAGGTCACAAGCTCTTAACACTACGTAGCAACAATGGAGGGGAGTATACTTCATATGAGTTTAACAAGTTCTAAGATACTGAGGGTATTCAGCGAGAATATAGTCAAGCATTCACTCCGCAAAGCAACGTAGTAGCTGAACGAAAGAATCGTTCATTAGTGGAAACAACCAGGTGTTTAGTAAACCACCATTCTTTACCATGAGCATTCTGGGCTGAAGCCATCCGACATGCATGCTATGTGCTAAATCATCGCACCTCTAACTCTAGGCTCTCAACAACTCCAGAACATGTCTATTCAGGCAAACGGGAGAGTATTTCTAACCTCAAGATATTTGGCACGAAAGTATATGTCCATATACCTAAACAGAAGCGTGAGAAGATGGATTCAAATCCATACCTGCTATATTTGTTGGAATTGATGACAACACTAAAGGATTTAGGTGCTTCAATCCGCTTACCAAAAAGGTCATAGTATCGCGCGATGTAACAATTGATGAGTCTCAGACGACTATCATTCCCGATGATACCAGTTCCGCACCATTAACAAAACATGGGGATTATCATATTACACTATCAGCCATATCAGGTACATCTCATCCTGCCTCATTTTTGTACACTTCTCCTACTTCGCAATATCAAGGCCTACCAAGTCCTCGTGTTGTAGACAACTTGGCTTCCGAGCCTACCCCAGGCAACTCACACCTAGAGAACACTATTCAGGCAGTATCTCAACACCTGACACCCTCACCAACCCTTAGCAGGTCCCCACAGACGTTGTCGCCCTACCAGGTGATAACTCACAAACAACCATCACTAGTGCCACTTCAACGGTTAGGGTCGCTTCACACTTGGCGGCCAAGTTGAGAGGCCGTCAATCTCCACCAATGAGATTGCTAGAATGGCCAAAGTCCGGACTTTGGGCCTTCACACTTGTGCCCAAACTCCAAAGGCCGTCATCCTACATGGCAACACTTTTGGGTTGTTTTGGCACCAAAGTCACGGCCTCTCAAGCAAAACTTGGGTCGCCCATTTTAGTCGACCCTAACTACAATCGAGAGTTCGTCGAATTTTTTAATTAAAATAATAAAAAACCGACAAGATCTAGACCGTTACATGAAAGAGACCAAATTTTTGGGCTGATTTTTTTTGGCTGATTTTTTTGGCTGATTTTTTTTGGCGTAATGATATGGGGTTTAGACTTTGGGCTTGGCCTTTGGGGCTTCACACCACAACCGGCCAAACCTTCAATCTGTATTATTTAATGTTTTTTTTTGGCAAAAAAGTTTGGCCTCTCGCCATAGTTTGGCCACTCATTTTGACGGTCGGCCTCTCGACTTGGGCATAGTGTGAAGCGGCCCTTAGTTTGTTCTAGGCAACCCAACCTAAAGCTCATCGACCACTTTGCAGGAACACTCAAATCACAAATATCAGACCTGACTTATGACGATGTCGCTCATGATCCTCTCTGGCAAACTGCTATGATACATGAAATGCATAGTATTAATCAAAACCGTACATGGGAGTTAGTAGAACTTTCCGCAGGGGCATGAGCCATATCATGCAAATGGATCTACAAGATCAAACCCGGGCTTCCTGGACAATCAGATCGGTACAAAGCTCGATTAGTAGCAAGAGGGTTTGACCAAAGGGAAGGAATAGATTATGGAGAGATTTTTGCTCCACTTGCAAAATACAATACGATCAAGGCTATAACAGCGCTTGCGGCATCCCAGAATTGGGACATGCATCACCTGGATTTCCATACGGCGTTCCTCAATAGTAAACTACATCATCAAGTATTTACGCACCAACCTAAAGGATTCACTAAACCTCGAGAAGAGAATCTTGTCTGTCTCCTGCGCCGAGCACTCTACGGGCTAAAACAATCTCCAAATGAATGGTTTCACAAAATTGACAAGTATCTTGCCAAATTATTCTTAAAACAATCTTTCTCAGATTGTAATCTATACTATCAGCGAGTTGATGACAAAATCATATTCATTGTTTTATATGTTGATGACGTCATTATTACTGGAAACTATATTACGAGAATATATTCTCTGAAAAACACACTTATGCAACGTTTCCGCATGACCTATCTTGGACTCGTCCAAAGATTTCTAGGCCTATAGTATACACAATTACCGACATGCATTTTACTGCACCAGATAGATTATATACTAAACATACTCACAGAGTTTGGTCTTCAAGATTGCAATCCTTGCTCCACCCCACTCCAACCAAGCTTGAAGCTCCATCGCAATACTGGAACCGCACCTGCTGATGCTACCCTATATAGACAAATTGTTGGAAAACTAATATTCTTGACAAATACGCGTCTTGACATAGCCTTCGCAGTGAATTTAGTTTCGTGATTCATGCAGCAACCTCAAGACGCACATCTCAAGGTAGTCAAAATTATCCTTAGATACCTGAAAGGAACGACAACTCTAGGGCTACACTACAAAAGAAGGAGCGACTTAGTACTTATAGGATACTCTGATGCTGATTTGGGGGGCAACATAGATGAGCGCAAGTCGACAGGCGCCTTCTTGTTTACTGCAGGCTTCACTCCGATTACTTGGAGCTCCAAAAAGCAAACATACGTGGCACTCTCGTCCACAGAATTTGAACATAGAGCATTAGTAGAGGCTTCAAAAGAAGCAATCTGGCTTTAAGGACTTTACAGAGAATTGGGATTTCATAAACCTAATCCTACTCAGATTCACTGCGATAACCAAAATGCTATCAAGATAGCAAGAAATTCAATTTATCATTAAAAAACGAAGCATTTTGAGATTCATCTACATTATATCAGAGACATGGTGAAATAGAAACAAGTAGAGGTCTTATATATTCCCACAAACAAGCAGCCGGCCGATATCATGACCAAGGCCCTTGGGAAAACTAAATTCAAAGAATGCAGAAGGTTATTAAACCTTTATACCACAGCAAATCCTAAAGACCTCTATCCTCAGACATAAACCTTTGTGCTTTGACTAAGCTCCAAAACGCCTTATATCGATTCTCATTGAAGCCATCTACTTGTCGCTTACAGTCCTTCCACGTGAAGTAGATCTCCGGCTTGTAACCTCTTCTCATCGGTAATACTTCTGCTTCACTCCACACGAATATATTTCGACGTCAGTACTGTCACAGAAATCGCCCTCTTCTTACTGCAGTCACTCAATGACACTGTCCTCTTACAATCACAAGTCTCCTACAACATGGTACGCTCGAGGACGGCGCCTTCTTCTCCTTCTTCCCGCACGTTCCGCTTCTCCTCTTCCTCAAGTCCACGACTAATCAGCAACAACGCACGATTTGCAACTCCTCGGATCAACGCAAAAATGGGCCAAAGCAATATCAACAATAACCTTTAAATGCTCTAGGTCATCTCACCAACATTACGCCTTGGTTGCAACATCCTCATTTTGCAAACTCACGAGAGGGAATATCCTCGAACTCTTGAACATTATGGTTTAAGGGAGAGTGTTGAAGAAAAGAAACCACTCTATTCATCCGTCCAGATATAGTATAGCATCAATAGGACCAATTAGATTAGTGTATTAGGATTATAGCTAACCGCCTCACCCCAAACCTTATTTAGATTTAGTGTATATATTCCTTGTGAATACTTCTTTAATTTATCTCAGTCAGCATTGCCTCATTTCATTACATCTGACTTACACTCGAAAAGATCTCACCAAAAATATACCCAAATCGACTCAAAAACGTCCATCTTGGCGTTAAAGGGTTAATCCTTGAACGTCAGTTGGGAACCGTATGTATAGGCACATATTCTACTTTGAAGAGTACAAAAATGTATAAAAATTCAGCAAGACTTACACCTTTGCATTGAAGATTCTTGAACTAACATCTTGCATTTGGAGGTCATTTCAATATTTGAACCTTACCATGATCAAAAATACGACAGCATACATGATCATTTTGCAACTTCTCAAGCTTGTAGTAGATGTAACAATGACTTAAATTTGAAATGCCATGTGTCCTTTCATTTGGCTCAACACAATATAAACTCTTCTAACTATTAGAATTTTCCTAGAAATAAGGGGAAGTGGACGTGCATGTCACCCAAATCTTATAATCTTATGTTAGTGACTAGGACGACATGCACATGGTTACTTGGATTGGGAAAGGTGTGGGGAACCACCGGTCAACTTTTTGGGAAGTTGGGGTATTACGGGAGAGCTTTAGCTTGCATATGGTAGAACCCAAGAGCATTTATTGCCATTACTCATTGCATTTCATTGGTGCAAAAAAATGAAATAGAATATTTTTGACAATCTATTTTTTGTGCATAAAAAAATCTCACCATGTTTGTCTCCTCTCTTTCCTCTTCAGGAAGCACTTTCAAGAAAACTCTTATATATATATCAACTCTTTCACCTTATATGCCAAATACACATCATGTTGCAACCAAAATTTGGCTTCTCATACCTTTATAATTATATTTGCAAACTCAAGGAAAATGGGAAATAAAAGAAAAAGAAAAATTGATCTTACTTCTACCATATCTAAAAGCTGCTCACAAGTGTTGCAAGCGTGTCGAAGCGGCCGTGACCCAAGAGAAAAGACTCCCATGGTGCAATCTCCTTTATACGTACATTTCAACACCCTATTTCTCCCGGAAAAGTTGTATAATATTGTTATATATAATACAAAATACACTAAGTTATTAAATAACACAATATTTTTTAATACAAAGGGAATATATTTAGTTTTCTAAGTTATCTTCATGAAAATATTGGTTTAGTTCTATTCATGTGATACAATATTTATGAAAATAATTCATAAAGATATTCACCTTGGCCTAAAAAGACATAATCAACTTAAAATAATTAATTCATGTGGCACAAATAAAATAATTAGTGCAAAAACTTCTAGAAGGAGGCCAAATCATATATCAGTTTTTTTTTAAAAGTTAAAGAAAAAAACCCTACGACATGGAGTGATTCCAATGTATAATTGAAGTTTTATTTCTCTTGCAAAGATTTGGACTATTACTCATTTTGTTAGTATTGGCATCTAAGGTCAACTCCTAAGTACATCAGTTAAGAAAATAGAACCTCTATATATTTCTTTATTTTATTGGAACATAAATGCCCAAGAATGTCCTAAAAGCCCTTGGAGGGGATTACATGTCGGTTATCTCTAAGGCACCTGGTGTAGGGAAGCACTTATGTAGTGTAAAGAAAGATCAATAACCACAACAGATTGAGAGTCTTAACCAACATCAAATAAACGAAAAACATACACTAAAATAAGTATACGTAGAACACCCTCAAGGAACAAATATGTAATCACTCACGAAGTCAAGCGTCTCGCACTCCACAATAGAATAATCAACAAGTGCAAGTAGTATAGGAGAATGCGGAGCCTTTACTAATGATAAACAATCATTTACAAGCAAATGTAATCACTAACACTCTCTAACTCACTCACAAAGCTAGACTTGACAAAGACGTCAAGTCAAGGACGTGTGCAGCGCTATACGCGCACACACACACAACCCTAAGTGGATGAAAAACATCTGTGGATGAATGTGGTGTGCCGCCGCACGTCCCTAAACCCGTAGATTAGTAACAAACTAATCTACGCTAAAACACTACGATGCGGAGAGGCCCTCAAAGCCACGTCCCGTGACACTTAGTATAGAAAAGTGTTAACCCTCAAAAGGCAAAAGTAGTTCTATTACACTACCTTATGTCCCGTGGCCATAGGCTTAGTAAAAAGAATGAAAACAATATTCACGGCAGTCTCGATGGAGACCGGAGTTCTTCTTCTGAATTACTACTCCTTTTATAAGCATCTAACGTAGAGGCACCCAATTCCAATCACATAAGCCAGTTGGGGACTCAAATGACATTGTATGTCAAAAACATTTGTATAGAAAGATGCGGAATTAGGAATGAAACTCAACAAATATTTTTTCAAATTTTATCACAAAGGTTTGGAACTGATATAGTATTTAGAAGCCTAGAAACCACTTAAGCCCATAATCAAATTACAGAATAGATGAGATTTGGTGCCCTCCTTCACCCAATGCCAACAAGTGAGAGTGAGTAAAAGAGAGAAGACATGCCATGAATAACCAACTCATGGAGAGTACCCATTGATGGCGATCGGCCTTGTTCGGCTTTTAAGGCAAGGCCACCAATGATAGCCTGTTGAAGTGGAGCAATCCAAAATTGCACACTTCATGACCCAATGCCGATAATGACTGGGGTTTACAGATTTTGAGTTGTTGATGTTGGGTTGCTTCATGCACCATTTCATGCACCTTGCCATACATACTCTACTGATTAGAATTGGGTGGCCGATCGGAATTGGGTGCCTCTACCTTAAAGGTCAACTCCTAAGTACGTTAGTTAAGAAAACAGAATCTCCATATATTACTTTATTATTTTGCTGGAACATAAATGCCGAAGAATGCCCTAAACGTTGTACCGTGAGCAGCCAGGCCCAGCTACGGACTCAGCCTCGGGAACAGCTCCAGATCGAGCTTCGGACCCAGCTTCGGGCGTCGTCGTCGTCATCGTCGTCGTCGTCTCATGACACCACAATCGCCATTGCCACCATCGCCCGCTCCATCAAACCTCAACAGGCTCCGCGACCATCCGCAGCTGCACGTGGTACTCACCGTCCCTCCCTCTCCGCTCTCGTTTCGGCCACCAATTTGATGAATCTAGATGCATGTGTGATGCTACAGCGGTGATATGGTCTTGGGCTTGATGTGGTCTCTGTCGGATGTGCTCTCTCTGGAGGGTGGAATTCGTGGTAGGTTGTGATGGAATGGTGGGCTGTGGCAGTGTGGATATCATTAGTGAGAGAGGATGGGGAAGGATTCGACAGCGAACAAGGGGAAGGCCAAGGAAGCGGGAGGGAAGGCCAAGGACGCCGGGAAGAGCAAGGGCGGAGAGGAGAAGGGCAAGGGCAAGGGCAAGGCTGGCAAGGATGACCTCGGAACTTGCACTTATGTCAAAGGTATGAGGTGTAACTGCTCTCAATTTCAGAGGTTTAGCTCGGAAACTGGTATTATTTGCTTCCATCCTGCTTCTATTCCACTGTTGAAAATATTCGAAGCATGATATGTTGTTCCCTGTGAAACATAATATTTTAGTTCAGGCGAGATTCCCAGCTTCTACACTTTGAACCCTAATCTTTTTTGAGATGGCACCTAAGCAGGAGGTTGGGGTTAGGGTTTGTGGGAATCATGGTAGTTTTCATTTGTAAGTATTTCGTTTTCTTCATTTTCAGGGTGTTGTTACGGGTGGTTGCAGCAAGGCATATTCTGTGTGAGAAGCAGGGCAAGATCAATGAAGCCTACAAGAAGCTTCAGGATGGGTGGCTGGACAGTGGAGACAAAGTTCCTCCGGCTGAGTTCGCTAAGGTTGGCTCTCTCTCACTGCAGGGATTAAGATGACATGTTTGCCCTACGCTAGACTTGGTATGGCATTTTGGTCTGTTACCAGAGCTTTGCTCCGTTGTTGTTTTCAGTGTAGGATTGTGTTGATGGATTGTGGAATGGCTCTTGGACATACATGCAGCTAGCCGCGGAGTACTCCGAGTGCCCGTCAGGCAAGAAAGGAGGCGACCTTGGGTGGTTTCCCCGGGGCAAGATGGCTGGCCCCTTCCAAGAGGTGGCGTTCAACACTTCACCTGGCGTCTGCACTGGTCCTTTCAAGTCCACGTAAGTTCATCTGCATCTATCTACTTGCAGGTGGAGTGCTTGTTGCAGTATTTTGTAGGCCTTTCAGTCATTTGTAAAGTCAGTTGAAGCTCCCGTGAGTTCTGACCTTTTTTTCTCATTTAAAATCAGCTCTAAATCCTTATGATCAGCTCAAAGAGGAAAAAGGCGGCTCTAAAGTCATGACCTCCCCTTCGTCCCTCTCAAATGTGGCTGAAATTAAGGACCACTACGCTCTTCCATATCTAATAGCTATTGAGAATGAACAAATACTAGTATGACTGGTAGCTTGTTGAAACTTCGGGTGACTTCTATGTGCAGGCAGAGTGCTTTTTGTATTGCATGTTGATGCAGGTGGGAGTATGTTGCATCTTTTTCTTATATAACAAGCATATGTTGAATGTGCAGGCACGGATATCACATCATATTGGCGGAGGGAAGGAAGAATTAATGTTTACAAGCCTGACTTGCATCACTCCGTGAACAGTACGTTCTACTGCCATCAGCTTATTTTAAAAGAAAGATTCGGTCATTCTTTGTCGGCCGTTTTCCATAGGGCAGTGGATGATGAGCACCAGTAATGCAGCTGAAAATAGTGTGGACTTGTGTCAACCAAAGCATGATATAGAGTGATGGCATGTTAGAATAAGAGAGATAAGTGTGGATTTTTCTCCAGGGTTTATTGGCGCAGTTTGTTATTTCAATGACCAAAAGAGAAATGATTGGTTTGCAGTGGTCAAGCTACAGTATTGATAAGCACTACACTGTTCTTGGAATTTAGAAACCACTTGGGGTTGAATTTGTAATTTTATTGCCTAACACTGAAAAGCAATTTATTATTATTTGTTCTCTCCATATATGCACATTGCTTACCTTGTTGGTTATAGGGGAATTACCTGTAAACTACACTACTATTGAGCACCACCTTAAAACTCTCGTGAATTGGTGATGGTCAAAAGAAAAAGAGATCATTATTGGTCCAAGATGACACTAAATTGTTGGGGTGGTAGTGTGAGGGGCGGTTTACACTACAGACTAGGAGCCATGTCCAAGGAAAATGGATTAATTCTATGGTCACACTTCCATCGTCACAATTTAGAAAAATGTAATTTTTAAAGCCCTTTGGCCTCTCAGTAAGTGTAAACCAAACTTGGACTAGGAGGAATGACCATGTACTAAAAAGTGGGTGTGCTGGTTTTTTTATGAATGCCTAAAAATGGCAGTTTTGTTTTAAAAAATGAAGAAAAAAAAAGTCAAAAAGAAAAAATAAAATAAAAATAATAAGCCAAAAAGACAAAAGGGCTGCCATTGTATCTACAGTAACGTTGGGCCCCCCCAAAAAAATTTAAATAAATTAAATATATATATATATCAATTTAAAAATAATAAAATGGCATTTCTGGCCCATGGTCTCCTCGTTCAACAATGAGAGAATCCATTTTGCCTCTCTCGCCGCAAAATCCGGGGGACCCTTCAACATTATCCACAAGGCCTATTTCTAGGCCTTTTCAAGACCTCAAATCCTTTGGTCACTTTTCTTTTTTTCCTCGTAGTATAAACCCAAGTCATCCCAGAACGAGTTGATGGAGCCAATCACAGATTTTAGAGGTGCATGGGCCAAGTTCTTGGTCCGTAGTGTAAACCACCCCTGAGATACCCAAAGACATGAGGTTGCGAGTACGATCCCTGGTTGTAAAATCTTCTCACTTGACGGGACCGCCGCAAGTTGCCAATGTAGCAACTCGTGTGTGCCGATTTTTTTAAAATCATCATCAAGGATAAACGGATATTTAACTAAATGTGGACAAAACGATTAATTGTGGACCAAATTAGATACTTGTGACGACCCTAAACACCTACTAGATTGTCCTAAAATATACAATTTGTATGGGTGAAGGATACTCAGAATCTACTGGGGATTATTAAAATGACGCGTGACTTTTCTTCTCGACGGGCGGCCGACCATGAGGGTGCGTTGACGACCTAGACTCTTCGTCTTCCATAATTACAGGAATAGTGCTTTGTATTGTAGAGATATAGTAGAAGGAATTTAAATGCAAGTGTCGTCGGACAGCCGAGACGTAGTGATCGAGGATAAGGTGAAACAAACCATGATGGAGGATGGCGTCATGCACATAGTCCGCGATGATGAGCGTAAAAATATCTTGAATAAAGGGCTCAAATCCTGCGACTAGTGAAGATAGGGGAGGGTGGTTTGTAAGCACAAGGAGGCTGGAAAAGATTAGAAATGAGCTTCATACAAAACAATGAAGCCAGCGGTTTAGGACACTTTGGCAAACAAAAACGATTGCATATCTGAGAAATAGTCCAAACGTTTGCATATGTTGTGTCAAGTGTATAGCCGCAGTGGGCGGGGAGCCGACAAGAACGCTCTCTTCTATCCAGAAAGAGACCACGCCATCTAATAACCAAGAATAGTACCTACAATGCGATCTGACAACAATTGAGTCCTAAGATAAGGATTAAGCAACAGTCCATCGGCTAGCAGCCGATGAAATAAGAATCAGTCGTCATCTCCACAATTGACTGAGATGCCACCAGCCTCCAGAGTTGCAATCGCAGCGCTCGCTGCCTCAGGCGGAATACGGTGAGAACCAAGAGGGCCTTTCTTAGTGTGCGATGGATAGCAGTGCGAGTAAAGAACAATTTTGCAATTTTGTACCTCTAAAAGACAAGGTTCCCTTTGCCATCTCCTGGTCTAGCATTCCCTCGCGACAATCTTCTTTGATTCCTTCTTCCCTGACATGGGCATCCACCATTCGACTTTGAAATTCCCGTAGGACCGTAGCAATCACCTGGTGTCAAATTGACGCATTCTAGAACTCGGCCCATCCACACGGGAAGGTAATGACCGTTGCTAGGACGGCAGAGAACAAAATCATTGAGTAAAATGTTTCGAAATGGATTGAACGACAACTTTGGACGGCTTAATTCAGGGCCACAGAAAGGATATGCGTCGGGGTCATCCTCAGGGGTAATGTCCGGAATTCCAATGACGTCATCGGGTGACGTTGAGCCGCGAGCATGATTGCGAATCCAATTTGAAGTTGGCCAAAATCCGTACAGAAGAGACTCCCGGTTTGGTGGTAGGGGACCAGAAATAAGTTGATGGATACGCTCCCAGTACAAAATGTAGGGGGCCATATCCGCTGCATAACGCTTGTCCCGGGACATGCCGGTCTTCCAGAACTCAATATATTTGGCAATTCCGTTCTTGATAAAGGATTGCTTCTTGTTAACTCCAATGGCCTGAGCAATCTCCTTCTCTAGGTTTCTTTTGTTCTGGTTAACTCGGACGTCCCCCCAGAGAGGCCTAAATGAGACTGGCTTTGGATCTCCAACAGGTAGGCGTGGATTTCTGTGCTCATCCGCGGTCCACATCTTGACAGGCTTACCTGTAGGAGTCCAAGAAGAACCAATGGCACAAATTGAATGAGCACACGAATTCATAGCAGAAACGTTTAGGTCCATTGGCGGGCCACCGACGGAGATGAAAGACGACGAAGGTGGAGAAAGCTGAAGAGAGATGGGAATAGAAGTATTTCCACCATGACTGGCTTACCTCAAGGAAGCCAGGATGAATCAGTCGCACACTTCTTGTATCTCATGACCGGCCATCCAACGTCATCTCCTTCCTCCTCCACGTAAAACTCGAACATGTGCATCTCTCCCAGTTCCACAATCTTGTTACTCCCGTCATGATGATATCCAGCAATATAACTCTTAAAATCCGCAACCTCTTGGATAAGTTCCGGAATGAACTCGACAGTCTTCTGCGAGTCCATGAAAGGCTTTCATGAGGTCAGCCAAACAGTAAGTATTCTTCCGTTTGATGAGTTTCGATAGGTAACTAAAATGTGCGTCAATATCCTCATGAGTGTGGCCAACAATCAAAAATCCCACAGTGACCTCCTTGAAGATTTTTCTAGCTGTAAGAAGCGAACAAAACGCCATGAGGAACCGATTTTTGTTATCCTTGGCGGAGTTATCAAGCTAGAGAAACAACTTCCGAGGAAGCGGGACTTGCCGTCTACTAGAAGGAGCATTTGGGAACGGATCTCCTTTAGATTCTGGAATCGATGACATACATCTAGACTTCCCATGAAGTAGAGCATCAAAGAAAGGATTGAGGAGTGGACAGGTAAATAGCTCCTTGGACTCTCATACGGGGCGCCTCTCTAATGCTCTTAGAACACAGCAGAGAGAAGAGATGGTGAAATTCGAGTCCCCCGGCCATAATGACGTCGAGTAATGAGCGTACGCACCGTCCCCGTGTCCATGTGTGAGTATGCCGGTACATGAAATCGGAATCTGACCGAGCTCGGCGGTGGCCTTGGTAATCCTCTGCATTCTAGAAATGGCCGTCTTGGAGGTATCCATCTTGTCATGAATTATGCAAAGGAACTCAGACGGGTACTGAATAGACTGAGCCGACCAACCGGAATAAACATTTCTGCATGCCCTTTGGTAGTTTAGGTGCATGTTTCTGTCATCCATGAGTCCTTGCCACTCGTCTGACCCGCGAGGATATTTTGCAATAAACTCGACGAGGAAGTCGCACGCCGTGCACCCGGAGAAGTTGTTGCCCACAGACTTTACTTCTACATTTCTGAAGAACCTCTTCTTCATGTTACTCACCGCAGATTGCGAAATCGGCTTAGCATTGCATTCGACGTTTACCTGGATAAGACATTTTTAAGGATATGAGTAATATAGAAAGATGATGGTGTCATGGGTATGTCGAGTAGGCAATGAGTGAGTTCCATCGGCGGGCCGCTGACGTCGCTTGTTGAAGCGACAAAGAAGATAGACCATGCTAAATACAAAGATAGGAGAAAGTAATGACAATACTTACAAAGTTGGCCATGTCACATAAGTGATTCCAATTCATGGCCGCGGGAAGGACCTTCAACGCAGCGACCCTCTTGTTTCCGATGACACGGAACTCATTTGGCATCTGGTCCGCACTATCGTTGATAATGTTGGAAATGGTCCCACGAGCCTGAACGGTGTAAGGCCTGGGCCACAAAGTACCTGCGTTACCGTGGCTGCCATTAACGCGACCGATCTTTGAATCATATTTGTAGTTGTAGTATGCGGACTTCGACACGCCGTGAATGTTATACCAAGCGATTTCACAAACATCGACACCCATAAGGGTGATGTATAATTTTTGGAATCCAGGAATTTGGTAAAGTTGGTCTGCAACAGCATAGGCCATTTCGTGTCGTTGTTCGAAGCTTGACGCGTAGTACTTCCTTCGAATCTTGCGGCTGTCTTTCCAACGAAATAACTGGCAACATCGTTTCTTACAACACCTTCTCGCGCTAACGAGGCGGCACTCATCTGGGCTCTGAAGGCGCCGGAACTTGGAGACCGACACATCGTCCTTCGGCAAAAACCTCTGACGAACGCCCCTGTAAGAATCCTTAGGCACACCCTCAAGTTGGTCATCCTCGCATGCAGTTTGACTATGCGTTGAGCAGAATATAAGGCACTCAGAAAGAAGTGGACCACCTTCAAGGTGCGTGTGAGTTAATCTCCAACACATTGTTGTCATCTGAAGATCCTCGTCCTCTGAGACAAAGAGGACCCCAACATCAGTGTCTCCTAAAATATCTGAATCGCATGCCTCATGTGGCAAGCACACTTGGATCATGGCACGCCCAATAGAAGTGAAGTTGTCATCTAGGAGCTCGCAGTACTTGTTCCGCCATTGTGGTCGGTCTTGGAACGAATTCGGAACAAATAGACCGTCGAGGATAGCGGATGGATTTTCAAATTTAGAGTGATAATTATGTTATCGGCGGCCCGCCGATGAGATATCATCATCTCATCCAGCGACCATTTCATTCTCCGATTCGGATCCCTCCAAATAACTATGGGTACCATGATTTTTATTGTCCTCATATACCCTATCGGAACGGTTGTCGTCGTCCGATGCTTCAATGTTAGTATTGATCAATGAAGAGTCAATCCCCAGGGCATCATCGGAGCGGGCATCAAGTGAAAAGGGACAAACCCGATAGCCACTCCAAAAGACTAGGAAGCCTACGGAATCGCCGAGAGCGTCGATGGAGGGAATCTCGCAATGTGCGGGATGACCGACGTATTTGGGATTGACAGATTGAACTCTGACAAGCAGAAAGAAGCTGTGAGGAATGAGAAATACCTCCCACATACCCTTCGGTGAGCATTCGTCGATGACTCCAACTCCTACACAACGTCTCTAATCGCCGCTGCCATCGAGTAAGACCACTTCCATGCCGTTGCGAAGGTCCAGAAACTCTTGGATGGATTTCAGGTCATGAACTAAGAGAGTAGAAATCTCCGCAGGCTCCTCTGAAAGTTCATCGATGTCAGCGTAAGGCCTAAGATCAGCGGCCTCCCAATTGATCGATCGACCTTCGCAGTCCCGCAACATGGAAACGCCATCCATAGGAAATAGAATGGGCATCTCCAGTGCATCGGACACTTCAATTACCTTCACACGTAAAATCCATGGGTCTCTGAGAACAACCCTCTCGACAATTGCCTACCAGCAAAGTAGAGGCCGGAATGAGTGAGAGCAACAGCAACACCTCTACGGGGCTTCCATCGTCCAGACTTTCCGTTCCTCATGAACGACAGCATGGGTTCAAGATCCATGCTAACAACAGTGATATGAAATCACTGAAGACAATCAATGAGGGAATGACAGCAACAATGATTTTGTCGGCTGCCCGCCGACGAGGGTGGCTCTAAAGTCTCAAAGTCGATGAACCTGATCAACGATCACACAAATCTATAAATTAGCTTCAGAGTCGTTGGGAAATCTGTCTTGTAAACCATGCCGTCGGCTGCCAGCCGACGGCTGAATGTTACACATAGAGTCTACCATGTAAAGGATGTGACAGCCATCCGCCTAGCGGATATTATGATCTGCCGACGGACTTTGGAACATGAAAAAAACATTTGGTGGGAACTAAGTTAGAAGTACTTGATTTCAAATGAGCCATCTAAAATAATTAACTGCCCGATACGTGACAGTAAATAACCAAGCATATTCAGGTGAAGGAGTGAGATAAAAAAATGACCGATGCTAGACCAATGATAACGGACTTGTGCATGATCAGATATATAGACTCTAAATTAGCCTCTAAGAGAATTAATACCAGTTGCGAGCGTGAGAAGTTAGAGCATTGAATAGCGGGCGAGCGAGTCCAGAAATGACGCCTGAGTTCCAGAGGTTTAGTTCATAACCCCACCATCATGCGTACTGGTTTGCGCGCGGCGTTCAAATTTGAAATTAGCCGCCAAAATCGATCAACGATACACGCTCAAGGATTGACAAGAGTGCGCCAAATTTTGCAAATTCAAAATGGAACGAGGTGACAAGATGAAATCAAATCATTCGAAGTGACATCGTAGGTGTAGGACCCTATACCCTAGGCCAAATGATGGTCGAGGCGACATTAATGATGTCACATCAATTCGAGGTATCATGGCCCCAAAACCCTAGTTTCTATGTTTTTATCCAAGACAACACTTCGAGATGGCATGTCACCTCATTATTGATACCTGGATTAGACTTAGCACCCGGTCATGAAGTCTCGGCCGTCCGAAAATCTTCCTAGCAAGATCGAACGGCTGTGATGGTCCACCGGATTCGAGTACAAAACCCTGTCGTCTTCCTATTTCTGGTCATTTCTTATCCTGCTCTTCTTAATTTTGTATTCTCGCTTAGTTAAGCGCGCTTATGGCTTTAAGCTTATTGTTTGGGTTCATCTGCCGATCGACAGCAGCCGACAGACGTCGGAGGCTAGCAGAGGTGTTTCAGCACAACTCATCAGCCGAGGACTAATTTTCACCCGCCGACGAAATGGCGACAACGCAGAGGTATGTACATCATCACCGTCGGCGGCCAGCCGACAGATTTTGAGTGCTGTATTAGAAATGCCCTTTTTGTTTATGGTGTTTCGTCGGCGGCCCGTCGATGGATGTTGTGTTCAGTGTGGTTAAACTTACTGTGAAAATTAAATTTTTGTTTAGAAGTGATCACAAGTAGATGTAGTCAGGTTTCAGAATGAATACTTCATAGGGTCTTCAAAATGTTATTTTGTGATTCACAATTGATTGCGTCCGTCGGCAACCGGCCGACAAATGCTAAGTTCAGTCTTGTAGAAGCTTATGTTGTATTAGGGTCTATCGCACAGAGGTGATAAGCAGAGTGTGTTGTGCGGTTTCCAAGGTCATAGTGTCTCCAAACATCCGTCTATGTGTTGTACACTTATCACTGTGGTCGTCGGCGGCCCGCCGATGAAGTCTTTGGCAGGTTGTCTGATCTTCCATTATGTTGCGCAGGACTGTAGTTCCAAACAAGCTGAAGTGGCTCGTCGGCAATGCTATGGACCTTGAAGTGGACGTGGACTGGCCGGATGACAGCAAGCCATGAGTCACATGTGAAGTTCACCCACACTTAACGTCGTGGGGCATCACATGGAGAAAGGAGGTGATTGCCGAGTTGGGTATCAACGGAAACCACAACGCAAAAATATTCGTGGGTGGGAGCCTGGTGTCCGTGCTTGATATGAAGGAGGACCCGGAGGACGAGGAGAAAGTGCGACTCCTAATTCAGGTGAAGGTCAAAATGACTGACGAAAACCCGGACATCATCGTTGTTCAAATTCCCTGGATGACTTGCATTCAAGAGCTATGCATCACCGCTCAGGAGAGCAGAATGCAGTTTCTCGGCTTGACTCCTGAAGACAGGACGGATTTGCTTACCTATTTCGGAGAAGCGAAGGACCTCAGGGATGCGGAGCACTCCAGGGTCGAGGTCATGACGGCCTCAAAGTCGAAGACGTTAAGAAAGCCCAGGAACTCCAGGAAAGTAGGTAGCGACGCTCGGACTGAAGTTGCTGGAACTCCCGACACCGGAGAGTTGAGTATGCATGTGGTCAAGAAGAGGGCGTCTAAGAAGGAGCCGAAGGTGAAGTCCGTGGCCGATGCGCTTTCATTTGCCAACCACCTCTCTCGCAAGACGAGTGGTCTAGAGCTGGACATCATGTACAAGGCGTTAGAGGATGGTCTTAGCGCCTGTTATCCATTCGGGCAGAACATGCTCCCAACGAATATCTCCTCCGAAAAAATTCATGTTCCTCCTGACTCGATGAAGTACAGACCCATCATCGCAAAGCGCACAGAACAACTCGTGCTATACTACAGAGGATTGGGACCATGGCGGGCAAAGCCGCCTCTGTACTGTGTTCCTCTGCGGAGTCCTCCGGGAACAAAAGAGAATGGGAGGGAGTTGCACGGCATCGAGCTTGTGCTGCCAAGGATTCACGCGTCCATGGACGTCAAAGTTGTGCTTGACGGAGTACACTACAAGTGGTGGAATTCTCCAACATGCCACTGGTACATAATTGGTGGCCAACACACGTACCTGGCATGCAAAGTACTCGGCGAGTTGGAGCCCGTGGATTTGAACAGGGCGAATTACTTCCTCGATCACAATATTATCCCATTGTGGTCGAGGGATCCGGAAAACCTCGTGAAGATCTCCAACCTCTTGAACATTGAAATCAAGGACAAAAAAGTGGAGGAGACCTTCGTGTCGCAGCTCTGGAAGATGAGCAATAAGTGGATCGAGCATGGTCGGCTTGACATGAGGACCAAGTACAAGAAATGAAAGGTAATGTGTCACTTTACTCAGCAATTTCGCTCTCCGTTATTGGCAATCTCATGAGCATGGTGAATTAAATCATTGATTATATTTCGTCGACGGACAGCCGACAACATTGTGATTGAGCTCATGTATATGTCATCTTCATCATTTTACAGGAGTTCTGCAAGGAATACCTTGCAACACTGTTGGGGAAGGACTCCAAGACGGACACATTGAAGCTGCCGCTTGTCTTTGCACTAGACAATCTTTACAACAAGTGGCAGGAAGTATTCGACGCATGGGGTCGGGGCACCCTGATTGGTGAGGATGGGAAGGAGCCCCAAAACATCCTTAAAATTCCTCAACGGGACCTCATCCTCCACGACCTTCAACACATTCTCGCCCTCCAGGACGAGGAATCCATGAAGCTTACTCATAAAATCCTCGCGAAGAAAGTATACTTGAAGGTAACGGGGGGGCGAAAGGATGCAGAAGGACCATCGCTCAAATCTTGGTGTCAGGATAAGAAGATGGAATATATCATCAAGAACGAGCTCATGCTGATGTATCGAAAGTATCCATTGAAGAAGGCTGGCGATAACACCTACTCACCTTGGCCGGTTGAAGAATACATGCAGCTGGCAAAAGAGAAGAACATCAGCAACGAAACCGTTATGAACATCAGACGCGAGCTGGAGTTTAGTGATCCGGGGAAGGCCTACCTCAAAGGGAGAGATACAGCGGAGTTAGTACTCCAAGTACGACCCCAGCTCCAGCGGAGTTCCATGCGGCGTTACGGAAGTATGCCCTCTAATGCAACGATGTTGTAGATGAGTATAGTGTCCGTCACGAAGTTCGGGTTGCGTAGAAGCTTGAGGACGTCGTGAGCCTGATCGATGAACCCGGACTCTTCAATCTCGAGAAGGCGGCGCTCGAGATGTTTATCGTGTTCGGTTTCGATAAGGGCGGGGATCCGATCTACTCCAACAAGGACAGGCTCAAGGCAGTTGCAGAGAGGGTGTTGCGGGGTGATGGGGATGACCGGGAACTCTACGCACCTTCAGTCTTCATCACAAACGACGAGTCTAATTTCGTGATTGAGATTGAATGTCGTTCGAAGAAGCTGGATTGCGCAGTCCTCACCATCCGCTACCTTCCAGAATCCAGCGGTAGATTCACTCCTTCCGCCATGGACGAGACACCCATTGTGCATGTCGGCATCTTCTTCAACCAGCCTGGAGCTCCACGGGACCGCCTACGCCAGTTTCAAAAGGTAACTGGACTGACAAAGCCTCTCTGTCCACTCTACGACAACGTTGCCTCATCCTCGGCTGAGAGTTGGGCTGGAGATGAATGCCATCCAAGCTTGGAGTTGCTCTCATCGATTTTGCAACCCACACTGGTGAAAGACGACTCAAGTCTAACCGTCTTCAACACTTGGGGTGGAGGCAACGTGACTACATTGACCTTGGTAAGCCACCTCTCTTTCATCCAATCATTTTTTCTTTCCATCACCTTCTCGTGTTCGTCGGCAGCCCGCCGATGAGATAGTTTTCATTTTGATTATTGACCGACACTAATTGCCCAACAGCGACACAAGGCGACAGTGATCGAGTTTGTTTGCGAGGAGGCATAGGTTGTTGTCGCGATGGAGCGGGTGCAGGCAATGTCCTTCCTACCGGGCAAAGCTCACCCACTTGCGCTAACGCTTTCAGCTGAGCCCGCTGTAGGACCCAACGAGGTGGTCAACTTGACTGAAATCGACCAGGATTCAGACCATGGGACCGAGATGGGCGAGGATGCGATGGACGACAGCCTTTTCCCCGACAACGTTGACAACGATGGAGTGCTCACAGCAGCCGACTTAGGTGTTCATCTTGATGAAGCACACCTGATAAGGCCTCAGAAGGGAGGAAAGGCACCAGCTGTGGTGCGACCAGAGGTGGCGCCGCGACGCGATGACCGTCCCCCTGCACCAAGAGGGATGACCGTCCCCCTGTTTGCACAGCCTGCGAATGAGACCGTCTTGCGCTCGCAAGGTGCCTTCGTCCCT
Organism: Bryoerythrophyllum caledonicum; assembly: GCA_963971425.1. Lineage (NCBI taxonomy): Eukaryota > Viridiplantae > Streptophyta > Bryopsida > Pottiales > Pottiaceae > Bryoerythrophyllum > Bryoerythrophyllum caledonicum. Next base: position 7,211,756 of record OZ020519.1, read on the forward strand.
CCCCGAGCTGTGACCCCAATCGACCTAGGAGTCGGCGGCCTGCCGACGCCGCCTGCACCAAGCCCAGCTGTTACTGGTGGGCCTGTACCGCATGAGAATCCTTCGAGTTCTTCACAGCCAAGCGCGTCCGCTACTCCAAAATCCAGTGATGTTCTACATCAGGCACGAGTGCCAGAAGTGGTGGGCAAGAAGAAGAAACCGAATGTGAGGATTATTCCTCCAAACCGGACTACTCACGTTGTGGCTCCCGAAATCAGTGGAGGACAGACTCCCCAAAGTTCCGCCCCCACCGAGCCACCGAAAAAAAAGCCACAGAGCCATTCGTTGAAGAGCAAGGCACCGTCGGAAGAAGGTGGTGTTTCCTCCGGAGTGCCGTCACCGAAGAGCACTTCGAAGATTAGCAAGGAGGGGCGGTCAAGGAAGCGGTCACCTCCGCCTGTGAAAAAGAGAGTGCGGAAGTCAAAAAGAGGGGGTTAGCGTTGATTCCATCCCAAAAGAATTTTCAATGTCCCCTGACTTTGTTGATCATCCGAACACGGGGCTTTCGCCTATTGCTCCTTTTGTGAGGCAAGATACAGGCAATACATCCGGAGGTTAGTGATGAGAAAGTGCAGCTAGGAGATTTTCTTGCAGTTTGGACACTACCTTTCTAATACATCTACTTTATCACGTGAACACAAAGCTCATTTTCCATGGTTGTTCTTCTGAGTTCGCAGTCTGTTATTAGAATGTGTTTTCATGTTCCACTTCTCTGTCGGCTGCCCGCCGACTGTATATCTAATAGCTTCCATATTTCTATCAATCAACAGTTCATCCGGGTTTTCCTACTGCTGCCCTTTCAACTCCAGCAATTGACGAAGATCGAGCGGATCGGGAAACGGGGGCACTTGAGTACTTCATTTAGGTGGGCAGATAACCACTCAGTAACTATTTCCTTGTCCTCCAAGTAGACGGTCTATTACTCGCCCTGGATATTGACAAGGACGGGTCGTTGTATAGCAAGATCCGGCCACGCATGGTTGAGTTTCTTAACTACTACGTTATGAACTTCAGTATTGTGATCTGGAGTTCGGAGAATCCAGATAGGCATGCCCATGAAATGAAAACCCTTAGAGATGCATGTCCCAGCATTAGAAGGCTTCGTTATATTTTTGATCAGTCGTACTGCGATGTGGCGAGGTTTGGTGTTGGGGGTCAGAAACTCTACCTGAAGAGGCTGTCTATTCTTTTCTTGAGTCCCTCGGCGCTAAAAGGAACTGAAGCGAATAGCGGCAACACCCTGTTGATTGACGTTTCTCCTTTTACAAACATCAAGAACAGTCCATATAATGCCATCCATCCGGTTCCCTTCACCATGGATTCTATTGAGACCTCTACAAATGAGTCCTCTGTTCTCTTCAAGGTCTCAAAGTTCCTTGAAGCCATGAAAGAGTCGGGCATGCTTGTACCCTTGTATACCGCGGTTGCCGATTGCCTTTCCTTGGTGAAGGAATCGGTTGTGCCTTTCGAAAGTCCAAGAATGGCAGCCCTTCGCTTGGTAGAAAAAGAAAAAACCTCCACTGCCAAGGTCGTCGTCCCTTGGATCCGTCGTCTCCTACCAGGTGATTCTGAATGGGAGCAGTACATATGGTCGTACCCAAGCAATAGACGTCCACGTCCTAGTACTACTTAGAACTTGCCGTCGGCGGGCAGCCGACGCTTGCAAAACCCATGTCTGTATAAATCTACATAAATAAAGACTGTCTCCAACTTTCTGAGGTTCATAATCCAAATTTATGTCGTCATAACAATCACAGTGTTCGGTGCTTATGTTTGATACTTATTATAGCTATGTCGTCGACTTTTGCCTTTCAGGTGCCCCACATTGTGGTTGGGTCTCAAGGGAGGGGAGAATCCATCCAGAAGCATCCTGAGCTGCCAACTCTGAAGGCCAATCACTACTTTCTTGTCCTAGGTGTAAACGTTTGTTGATCGCACAAAATATAGGTAGGGACGGAAAGTGGCATACCAAATTCAGGCCGAAGTTGGCTGAGTTTATCATCTTCTGTGTGGATAACTTCACAGTTGTGTTTTGGAGTAGCAAGAATTAGCCTAAGCTTGCTGCCTAATTGGTAGCCCTCAGAGGCCACTGCCCGGTTCTTGAAGTAGTCAAACACGTATACGATAATTTCTACTATGATCTAACTAAGAAACTGGTAGGAACTCGGAACGTATACCTCATGAGACTGTCTACATTGTTTCTGAACTGAAAGGCAATGTTAGGATCTGGCGCGAATAGTCAGAACACCCTTTTGCTTGACGAATGTCGTTACAGGAATAGTCCTCTGAATGTAATGCATCCGATGACATTCACCCTAGAGTCAATGGAGTCGGAGAAAAACGTCGTTCTTCCCAGGGTTGTTAAGTACCTTTCCGCTTTGTTAGAGTCAGGCTTGCCTGTACCCAAATATATTTGGAGGAATCCAGGCTCTGGATGCCCTCGACTCTCCCCCGGTGATCCACGATGGGAGGACTTTGTTCTGGCGTACCCGAGCAGTAGGGGTCCCCCGCGTACCGTTGCATAGTAATTCGGCGTCGGCGGGCACCCGACGCCGAAATCGCCCAATTTTGCCAGGCTTTGACATTCATGTCTGTAATACCATTTTTCTTCGAAATAAAATTCCTCTCAATAATCACAGTCTCCCTTGCACATGGCTCATCACTTATTGTATGCATTTGAATCGACTTTTCCATTGAGGTGGACTGTCATGTCGAGGAGATTGAGGAGATTGTTCCGATTTCAAAAGACCCGGTTATTATAATACTCGATTACAGCTCACCAAAGAGACCGAGTCCTCATCCGATCGACGGGTCGCAGTCAACGGCTTCCCTCCCCGACTTTCGTCCTTCCCACTTCGTCTGTATGGAAGCTGACGATCGAGACTTTGTACCATCACCACTCGAGGAGGTGGGGCCCGAATGTGTCCACCGTATTCCTATCGAATCCGTCGCGGACCACGGAATCAACCGAGAAGGCGACAGCCAAGCCTTCGCCTCTCACGGAGCTTGGCCTCGGCCGGTCAGAGTAGTCGGCAGGCCACCGACCGCTACATGTACCCCATACCCGACTGCCAACGTGAGCTCCGAAGTTGTCTCAAGGAACATTCAGGTGGATCCTTCAAGATACTACCTCATCCTAGAAGTTAGAGGGCTTCTAATGGCTGAACGAAATGGTTATCGGGGAAGAGATAAGAAGCCCCATTTTCATCAAAAACCTAGGCCGGGTCTTCTTGACTTTCGGCTAGTCCAACTTCGGATTGGCATTCTGGTCCACTGAGAAATATCAACCCATGATCAGACACATGGGTTATTTGCGCGAGGTGTACCCTGACCTACATAAGGACGTCCGAGAGATGACCAACGGGTTCTGTGATATATCTGCCTAGACGAGTCCCAAAAGAATGAAGTGCGACATGCTGCTGAAGCGGCTTGCTCGTCTTTTTCGAGATAGACGCTATCTTATTGGGCCAGACGCGAATGAACGGAATACACTTCTGATCGATCATTACCCCCTCCGTAATATCCTAAATGATCCTTTTAATGCAGTGCATCCTTCAATATTCACATACTCTCTCCCGGAACACACACTGCCTGGAGGACAAACGTATCTTCAGAGTATGCTGATTCTCTGGCTTCATGGACTACTCGAGTCCAGATTCAACGTCCAGGATTACTGTAGGCTGAACTCCGATTTGGGTCAGCGTCGTATTTTCCTGGGAACAGCTGTCCAGAACAAATACCGAGAAGTCCTCTCTTCTTACCAAGAGAGCTACGACAAGCCAAGTTGTCTAGATGAAGTAATGGCCAAGTTGACAGTCACTCCCCCACCTTAGAGAGCCATATTTTCTTAGAGGGCCTTCCGGAAAGGCACCCACTTAAATTCACTGGACTCTCATCCATCCTAATATATTGATAAATGTTATAGACAATTTCATGTAATTACTTTTATATATTCATCTCAAATTTTGTTGAACTACTTTTCTCTGTTTTATATTCCTCCCATATTTCATTTAAGTGGTTTGTTTCTTATCCATCTACTTGTTGTAGTTTCCTCCGTCGGCGGCCCGTCGACGTGTTTTACTTCTCACTTCCACTCGTAGTTTGCATTATGACAATGTTTCTTTAACATTTTCCAGGGAACATCCTTCCATTTCAGATGCCTACACGCTCCTCCATCACCGATTCAAAAATGTATTGTACTATGCGTCAATGGTCTTCTTTGCTATGTGGACCCTTGCAAGCCGATATCTTCTCATTTCCCTCATGGGAATGTTGTCCGGAGGCCGGGCCTAAAGAAACTATTTGAAATGTTACTTCCGCGCTTCAACATCGGGTTGTGGTCAACAATGCCTCTAAACAGGTTAAAGCCGCTCTTGTTGCACATTCTTCCGGAAGGAGTCTTTCAATGTTTGTCGTTTGTTTATAGCAGAAGTGACTTAGCTGATAGTTCTAGGTTTCCTTGGAGCTACAAAATGTCGTCCGCGCTCAACAAGAAGAAGCAATCTAGACAAGTCTGCAAGCCCCACCAAGTATTGTTTGTCGACGTTGACCCCAAATCGCTCCGACGTAACCCCGACTAGATGTACTATATCCCCTAGCCGTTCCGTGGTCATTTAACCTCTCCAACCAAAGACGGACTAATCCCGAATGTGGCGACCGACATCATTCCGCTCATCTTCCCCCTCCATAGATTTTCATTCGTTCCTGAATATATGACGCAAGTTGAACGCCCAAGGCAGGCGCATTGTGCGGTTACGCATGCACACAAGTATGGGCGAGCCGTCGTCAGATGGTCGGAAGTTGAATGGTAGGTCTTTCTCCATCGGCGGCCGGCCGACTGTCGTTCGTTGAGCATATTACCTTCGAATCGTCTGATGTCATACTGACAATCCCTAGCGCTTTCTATATTACATGTTCTTTATACTCACACTGTTCTTGAACTTATCTCGTTGGGTAGACTAAGAGGTTTTTTTTAGTAGAATTAGTGATTTGTAAAAGACGTTTTCTCTACTAGGTCTATTTTGTTAGTCGGCGGGCACCCGACATTGTACTTATTCTACTATTAATTTATGTGTTCATGTTCTCTGGCTGCATCTTCGTTGCTTGTCACTACCGTTCAATGGTTTCGACGCCATACTCAGAACCCATGTTCGACAATTCCTCCCACATATTTTTTCTCTTCCGCAATTTTTTTGGTTTATATTTCCTTGGATTTAATTATTACCATAGAAAAGGTTTAAGCAAATTCATGCAGTTTGTTGTCCTTGTCTTTGATCGGCTGTTAGCCGACAATCATGTACTGTGATTTTTCAAATAATATTGACATCATTCTTTATACTTTCTGAACCGGTATGTATGATCTAGAATTTGATAACAACACCTTCAACCATTGGGCGCCACTGGAATCTACAACTGTGGTAGATTTTTTGAACTGCATCAACGCTCTGGCAACATTTTCGGCCTACACCCTCTCTAGAATGGGTGAAGCCCATTTTTTCTCTAGAATGGGTGAAGCCCATTTTCATTAGTCAGTTCTCCGCCGATGAAATGTTCTCGCCACTCTTATTTCTGGAATTTTTTTATTCCACATTTAGTTAAATATCCGTTGATACCAAGTGCAGATTAGAGATTTGAACATGTCGCAATATGATCATTCCATGAAGCATGTCCACATATAATTCTGGCATTATGGTAAAGAGTGCTAAACTAGATTGCTTGATTCACGTGCCATCTCCTGTATTTCTGCCACTCTTTCTTGTACCGAGAGCCCTCTTTTAGCAAAGCTACTAGGACGTGAAGAAGAACTGGGACGAAAAATGGCTGCCACAATTCCAAAACACCAGGTGTAAGCAAAGCCGCCACAACACTTCCACCAAGGTTCTCAAGAATATGCAAATCTCCACCTATTCAAAATCCAACAGGTTAGAAGATGTCGTATCGATACCGTATAAATCGCTAGCTGATGTTCAGCAGGGAAGTAGAGTAGTGACATGATGGACGGCTGGAAGAAGGCCGCTTCTGCCTGTGACCTTGCTTTCCTTGCTGCTTCTGCACAATCAGACCATTGAAATCCGTTGCTGTTGTCTTGATTCCAAACCAATCTAAAAAATCTATCTAGCTGTTGGATCAGCAAATGAATGTGGCTAGAGATGACAGAGCCACTGTAATTCTTCCTATTAGCTCTCAAGAAACAGTCAACACTAGATAATGATAAGCAAAGACGGTTCACCCACCTGCTGCGGCATGATAAGCTCCTTCAAGCGATTGACTTTGGGCTACCTTGGCTTGAGCAAGAGAGCTCTGAACCTGTGCCACACACGTCACTCATATATTGTGAAAATCGAAAGCTTCAAGAAGGAAAGCATCAAATTACGAAAATAGACGACGAAATAGTAGAAGCCACTGACAGGTGGTAATATCATTTCTGACACCAATGCTTCTGGCCTTCGAAGCAAGTTACCTGTTCACCAATTTCATCTTTGATGACCATGTTGGGCAATGAGCTAACCTGCACACAGACCCCTCGGTGTGTCAGCAGCCCACACTATACAACGCCCCTCCTCATCTCAGTCTGCTAAAATATCCGATACTCTCAGCGATTAGAAGTTTTTCGCTTGTGTCAACCAGTAAAATGATTTAAAGTTCCAAAGAAGAAGAGCGGAGAGAAAAGAAGGCATTTCTGGCCATTCTCTGAAGGATTAGAATAAGTACCAGGCGGGAAAGAGATAGCAACGTAGATGCTGACGCAGTAATATCCATAGCTGCTCGCCTGCGTAGCAACACGTCCACTTCCCTGCGCCCACATTACATGTCCTCTGTTGATCTTAGAGTGTAACCACTTCAAGCGCTTTTCACAACATGATAGAGATCTTAAAGGCACACAGTAATGAATACAAGGGCAAGCTTGTAGACGGGTTTTGTGGCCATATGTCGCTGAAATCAGTTATGTTGACAAGCATAGCATGTAGCAATTTAAACAATGAAGGTATCAGAGGCAAAGTTAGAGCAACAAACCAGTCCGCAATGCCCGTAACAGCAGCTGGCACCCCGTATATACCCGCCTTGGAATTCTTCATAAACGTGGGTGGCAAACCAAAAAGTGCCCGAATCTGTGAAACTATCACTCCTACCAAGGGCTCCAACTCCTGACAATCAAAAGAGTCTGTGAGGAAACACCTTATTCATGGTCATAAATAGAAAGCCCAAGCAGGAGACGAAGAATACGCGTACTTGGGTTCCGGTTCAGAGTCTTTCTAGCCAATGTGCACACAATAATCACAAGCAGACCTCATAGCAGATTTCTCATTCTGACAATGAGTCGAATGATGCAGCAAACTACATGCTAACAGTCAAGAGTGCCTTCCATAAATGTGATTACCTTGGAGGAAAGCCTGTAGATCTCTGAGTTGTTGGAAAGACGATTCGCACAATCTGGAGGATTATGAACAATCACTCCGCCCCATCCCTGCCAAATGCAGCATACCAGTCAGAAAACATCTGAAGCAAAACAATCAATGCTGAACGGAATGATCACGATCTCTGCAACTACAAGAGAATTTTCAGTTCCTACCGGGGATGTGAAGCCATCGGTTGATGAAATGCGGCCGCTGGACAACTGCATGTGAAGAGGGCACTCGTTGGCAGCAGGCACATAACTTCACAACCAACAACATTTGAACTATTTAAGTATACAGTATCTTAACCACGCAACATCATTATTAAATGTCATGAAACGCAACGTCCAAAAAAAGGCGAGGATTTTCATATACATTGCAAAGTTAAGGAGCTTCGAGCGGCCAGTAGCTGCACTGGATGTGTCAAGATGCCACTCATTTGAATTGACCTGTAGGGGGAAAAAAAACTTTTATCAGCCTTCAAATCACCAACTCAACAAATGTCCATATAGAGAGCAATAAAATCATCCGAAGGCATGTGCTTACGAAGAACGGGAGCTGCTTAAACGGCACCAGATGCGCCTTGAGAGCTTCATCCCAATGTGACGAGACGGCCTTCGGAGTATAATATAGCACCTACCAGAGCTCCCCTCCCACCCTTGATCATTTTCAACCCCAGCATTCAACTCAGCTCCATGAGATTGAGAAATTACAATGGATAATCAACCAAAGAGAACCGCTGGAACTACCAATATGGAATAGAAAGAATATCAACCTGGCTTTCAACGGAGAGACGAGCTACTGGCTCCATGACGTCAACAAGTGGTTGCAAATAGCGCTCCTCAACCTCCTCCATATCCCTGTATTGCAGATATTCCTCAACATGTATAACCATCAACGATAGAAATCAGGAAAGAGAGGAATGCGTACCAATCAAAAATCCAGTCTTCCGGATTCGCATTCAACAGAGAGAAAGACAAGATAGCCTCTCCGTCAGCAGACAGCGGCATACTCGCCGCTGCTTGATCGTCCTCAGCTCGTCCGCCGTTTCTGAAATACGTGACTGCAACGTCCGCAACACGCGACGCGAAGCCAGGAAGCGCGAGATTCACGCCCGTCATCCACGCGTGCCGATGCTTCCCCACCACAGTGCGAGTTTCGGATTGAACACCCGGTATGACGACCAACGTGTAGCACCCTCCTGTGCTTGTGGCTTCGCCATCCGAGTACCTCCAGAGAAACTCGTCTACATGATCATCGTCATAATCATGCAGCACGAGGTCGTGGAGGCCGGATTTCGCAAGCCCGCAGCGCCAGTAGTGGCCATCATCCTCGCTTCCCATGCTGGTGCAGGAGTCATCCTCCGCGTCGTCCCATGTCAGCCTGACTTTGAAACCGGAATCCTGAAACGATTCTGCAACTTTCTCCAACGAAAGGGCAGGCGCAACGAAGATCACGTGTAAGAGGCACGGCAACGCGAACGGGGAGGTGTAGACGTGACGCGATTGCTCCTCGATCGCTGCGAAGGGGAGTGGCGCCCGGTAAACCTCAGTCGATTTCCACCAGAGCGGCACACCTGCATCACAGGAACACCCACACTCTCATTCCGTGACCATGGCACATCACGAGCAGCAGCAGGCATCCGAAACCCTACCGAGGAGGAAACAGAACACCACCGAGAAGGTGATGAACAAGCGCTTGCGCCCCGGCGGCTTCCTCCGGAAAGCCTCGTTCTCCTTCCCTACCCCATCCACCTCCCGCACTTCCTTGAGCTCCTCCATCACGACAGAAACCTCCGAAAAACCCCCCTCACGCCGCCATCGCCACGCTCACAACCATCATATTGACTCCTTCAAAATCATCCACAAAGTACTCAACACATCCATTCCGAATCCGAGGCCTTACAGTTCAGCCAACACTCCCACTCCTTCCAAAGAACCAACCTTAAACCCTAAATGATGCGAACAATCTCGGATGATCCTTACACACTTACTCTCGAACCCCAGATTTGATCGCAAACTCGCATACTACGATGGCATATGATGGACCACTTAATCGACATCACCGAAAGAGAAGATTTGCAACATACCCAGTAACAAGGAGATTCCGGAACCGAGAGACTGAATGTTTTGCGGGGTTTTCGAGGGTGACGACGACAAGTTTCCGCTTCGGAATCTGTCACGTGACGCGAAGTCCAGGTTTAGGACGCTGCTGTTGCGGACGATCAGATCAATCGCTCACTTGATAGATCAAGCTTTAGAGTACAGTTGGAGAGACGATGACGTTTTTGTAAGGTCAGCATACGAATTGTCTTGCTTTGTAGCTGGGGATGGGAGTTAGGGTTTCGAACCTTTGGCTATGGTCGTCGAGAGACAGTCTCTTGGAGCCCCTAGCGCTTGATTCAAACCATTGACGGAATGCGTGGAAGCTCCGATGCGGTAGGAGAGAACGCGGGGGCATGCCATGGCTACAGTGCTTGAGGTGAGTGTGTGTGTGTGTGAGAGAGAGAGATAGACATGTACAGGATCAGGTTGCGAGGTTGAGATCTGGCAGACTGGGTTGGCGAATTGATTCTGTGGCTTCACGCAGGTGCGTATGGACGGGCGCGAGAGTCCGTCGGAGAAATGGGAGACGACGTGCTGGGGATGCAAGTTGCAGCTGACGCTGCCGCACTTCGAGCCCGTGTTCAAGTGCGGCTACTGTGGCGCGGTGACGGTGCACAAGACGGCGTCGAAGCCGCGGCTGCGGTGGAGCGTGCGATGCATCTCGGCTTTGGACCATGTCCTGGTCACCTTCGTCTTCGTCCTCGTCGTCTTCATCGTCTGTAAGTGTGTTCTCCCCCAACCACTATCGGATCATCTTCATCGTCTGTAAGTTTTCTTATCCATCAACCCATCTCAATTTTCTTTATCGCAGATGGAGGCGTATGGGCAACATTTCCAGTGCTGTTCCCACATCGCTCGTGGGGCTTCTACCTTCACTCCGCCATCACGGCGTTCCTGGCATTCAACACGGTGTTCAACTTCGTGTTCGCGGCTTTCCTTCCGGCTGGGCCTCCGCCCTCGATCGAGTGGGGGCACGTCGAGAAAGTCAGTCGCGGCGCGCTCGAGAATTTCAAGTTCTGCGCTCATTGCCAGAAGCCCAAGCACCCTGCTTCCCATCACTGCCGCACTTGCAGAGCATGTGTTATGGAAATGGATCATCACTGTCCGTTTGTATGCTCACTCACCCTAAATCTGCTGTGGTTTTATTGTGTTTTGATGGTTGAGAGGTTTGGATGTGGACTTTGAAGGTCGGAGAATGCATGTTTTACTGGTGCATTGCAGATTAGGAATGTGTTTTTGATGGTTGAGAGTTTTGGATGTGGAATTTGAAGGTCGGAGGATTCATGTTTCAATGGTGAATTGCAGATAAAGAATTTGTTCCGAATGTGTTCTGAATTCGTTTCGGGATGTGTTTTTTGGCGGCTGAGTTGTTTGGATGCGAACACTTGGAGGACTCATGTTTCACGGGTGCATTTGCAGATCGGGAACTGCGTGGGTGCAAACAACCATGGATACTTCATCTGCTTCCTGATTTTCACATCGGCCAGCTGTCTGTATGTGCTCGGAATGGCGATTTACACGTACAATCACTCAAGAACGACGGCGGTTCAGGGCGAGACTGCTCCGAGAGCTCAAGGCGGCAGTTTGAGTGATGCGTTTGGTTCGTTATCCACGGTGCAGCGCATTGGCCTGGTGTACTTGTGCATAGTAGCGCTCGCATTGCTTGTGGGAATCAACGTCTTGCTGTATCAGCAGTTGACGCTGGTGTACTTGGGCCAGACGTATGTGGACTCTCTCTCGGACGACACCAGCTCCAAGCGAGGAGGATGGACAAATCTGCAGCGAGTCCTCAGTAAAAGGTAGGCCTTTGCTTGTGAGTTCTCCCAAACAAATTCATGCTACATAACATGCTGCAAGTACATGTATTTCTAGAACGGTCAAAGTATGTATACTTCCCAGGACCAAGGTTTCAGCAGGATTGTCTTTTTGATATAGTGAGCTCGGTGTATGCGCAAGTGAGTTCGTGTCTTTTCCAAACATGGGACTAAATTCCACTGTGGCATGGCAGAAGCCGAAGCGCTGGATCGTTTCGTTGGACCAAGCTCAAACTCACGGCTTGGAAGCTGACTGCAGTGGCTTCCGTTGTGGCCATTTTCGTTTGGTGGAACGAACAGATTCTCATGCACCTGACATAACCAAACAGGGTCAGTGCCTATCCATCGACTGCTCCATATGCTTTTCTTTCGTGCATTGATTGTGAGCTTGTCCAACACCAAAGCCATGTCTAGAGCAGACATCACACCACGTGAGGGTGCACAGAGCTATCCCTTCACATTTCGCATGTTTGGTTGGTTTGAAAAGGAGCGTTTGCATTATTATTATTCTGCAGCAGAGGCTCAGTTACAAGTTTTAGTACACTGTATAATATTGAAGAAAGTATTCATTGGTGAGAAAGGATTGAAGTTTGCCGTAACTTAAGGCTCAAGGAATCTCTGCCGCCGCAATGTGCATCTTGCAATAGAAAACTGCAATAGATTATCCAACCAGCAGCAAGCCGGCGATGTCACATGCAGATTAGAGGATACCTTTTGCTGCTTGTCTTATCACGTGCAATCAGGGTGCTCTTCAAGAGGACTGTAGGGCATGCAGAAAAACAAACTATCTTGCCGCAAGGCTAGTGGTAGTCTAGCTCAACATCCAGGTTCTCTGTTCACTCAGTGTCCTTTTTATCCGTGTCCTTTTCTGATGGTTTCATGGCATGACATAAGCAGTATCCTCCCTTTTCTTCTTGGGATCGCTGAATCGTATGCATAGGTTCACTTGAGGAGTTCAATAATCTTTAGTCTTTTTGCAGATGACAGGGAGAATGTGGGCAAGGCATTGTCTTCTTCTTCCACCACTTCTTTGTCTTTCTTTGTGCCAAATATTTATTCATTTCCTCAATGCATTTCCTGTAAATTAGGCCCTCAACCTCAATATCAAGGGACGTTTAGAGCGTCTTCAAAAATAAGTGGCCGCTAAGAACCTCAACCCTACCTTCTAAATAGGCCCTCAACTTTGCTCTCTAACCCACTTTTGTGTCATGTGGCAACACCTCATTTGATGGCACAAAGATCCAAAACAATCATTGAACCTTGAGCCAAAAGTGCCTTAGTAATGCTTTCAAGGGATATTTTCTAGGCTCTCTATACTCTACAAGTTTGAAGGGTGTGAGCCATGATTTAAAGAACCATCATTAAACAATGGCTAGATAGAGGGTGGGTTGAGGCGGGGATATGGTTGTACCTTGGAAAGTTGAGGGTCGGGGTCATTTCGAGGGGATGCATTAAGGATGTACTCCACTTCCGATTTTAGAAGTGTTGGGAGTCCCAATGACGTGGCTGGACAAGTAAGTCACATGTGTCACATAGATTTAGAGTATCACCATGTCATGGCACAAGACCTTGTCATGATGCAATACCATGTCCCGGTGCGAAACCATGTCCGCGTATCACCTAAGTTTCAGCTTTGCTAGGTATATAGTGATATTTTGTTATATATAGAGAAATATTTGTTTGGCAAATAAATATTTTCAAATTTTTGTTTCTTCAATGACAAAAAAAATTGAGCTCCTTTGAAAAATACTTCCTGAAAATTTTAGCATCTACTTCTAGGATTATTTATCGCCAAATCCGACCCTCGGGTAGGTGTACCATTCCTCTCATTGAAATGTTGGATATATACTATGTTGTGGTTGCTTTTGTACATGATTAATTCAAAAATGGAGAGTTTTCCAAAATTGAGGAAAATCAATTTTTTTTTGTCTAGTTGATTACCCAAGTAACGTCAAGGTGCTACCCATATAATGTCTAGGTGATACTCACGCAATACTTAGGTGGTACCCATTGTGTCCGAATCACTACGTCAACGAAAAATAACTCTTTCCTACAGTAGGTGCCTTCGTTCGGTAAATGGGGCTGGTCAAAGTGAGTGGTAATTCTATACATTGACAAGTACACGGTAGTCCGGAAATAGGATAAACTTCTCCAACTTTAACCAACTTGAGAGTCTACTCAAGACATCCCACACCTTTTCCCTCGGGTCAAGAAGTAGCTTCACATGACTAACATCAGTGCATTCTCTCACCAAAAAGCGATGGGACATTGAATGGGGAATGAGTGGAATTGAGATATTCTTTCATTTTCTGGCCCTGTTATCACTCATGTCTAATATCACATGTCAATGAAACTCAATTTGTACCATAACTTTAGTAAAATTTTACTCAATACACTGACCAGTTTTTGTAGTATCCCAACACTCACCACAGAAAATGTCCACCAACCCCGACGCCATGTTCAACTTGCTCTGATCCAATTTTTAAACCATCATGCCGGTAAAATCATAAAAATTTCAAAAAAAGGTTTAAAAATTAAGAAAGCCATCCAGACTTCCAGCAATAAGACACGCAACTTACAGCCGGGAAATTTCCTCCGAAATGAACCAGTTGGTGAGGAACAGAAGTCAATAAGCTACTGGGCAGAAGAACATAATGATGAATGCAATTGACCACTCTGGGTATGCAAAGCAAGTTTTTGTGCATCATATAGATGAAGATCTTACGGTTGAAAGTAATTAGTTCTGCAGCTGAAAGTGACGACTTCGTACGGTTGTAAAGGCATAGTAAAGGATTCATACAGTTAAAATTTTGTAGTTTTCAAGCATTAAAGCGAGTAAATATTTGAAAGAAAAAACCAACAAGCCATTCGTTCAAATGGGAACAATGATTTGCAATAATGAAAATTGTATCGCACTTCTCGAAAACCAATTATGTTGGCACCTTTCCTATTTTTTGCTTCGCCGCTTTTGGAAGAATGTAATAATGACATGTTGGTAGTGTGGAAGTACTTTTGAAGGTTGCTCGACCCATGGTTTGAATGGATGTGTGAATCGGCTGCGCTCATGTGGCAGGTGTTGCACCACAAGCTGTGGATAATGCCGGGAAATATCAGGGGCTGTGAAGACTACAACCCGCAGGGTTGTCCACCACTAAGAGGGACATGCATCTACAAAAGCAAAAAGTTAGAGCGGGAGACCAACTTTATGTCTGTAGAGAACAGTAAATTGAAGGGGAAAAAAAGGGGAAAAGGATCAATAGTACTGTACACCAGGGTGCAAAATATTCTACCGGTAAGCTTTTTTCCCTTTCTTTCCCCACTTTCCCTTTTGCCTTTCCATTATTGGACCGTTAAACTGATATAGCAATCCACACCAAAGGCCAGCTGAGCTTAAAGTAGCAAATTCTCACCAGTCATGAGTGAGGTGTTCTTTTTGTATTGTTTTTGTACTTTTTCCTTCATATCTTTTGCCACAAATCAGGGAGGCACCTTTGCTGCCAAAAGTGGTGTGTGCAATATTCAAAGGGCTTCAGTTTCTTCTTTTGAATCTCCATCAGTGATGGTGTCTGCATCCTTGTGTGGTGAAGAAGAGCCACCATCTTTCCTGCTATCAAATGAATTTTAAATTTTTTTTAAATTAAAGAGACCCAGAAGGAGAAGCAGGAGCAGTAACTTCTTTGCTGGACTGAAGGATGCCTTTCTTTTTTTTAATTTTGCAAATGGATTCATTGTTTGTAGCCCAGATTCAAGAATTTGGGACTGTCGTGTCATTTGAGCAGCTGGACATCGATGCATCCGCTCTACGGCTCTGTGCAGACAGGCGATAAAGTCGCCGAAAGGCCCCGTTGACTAAAAATCCAATGCTCGGGAAAATCCCAACACTCGAGCTAAAAATCCAACGAGCAGAAAAAGCCAATATGAAAAATCCAACACAATGATTGTGGCCATCACATGAAGTTTCCCGGGAAGGCAAAGATGGCATGAGAGTTTGCTTCGTGACTTTACAGTGGGAGTTTGTACGGAATTCCAGATTGTACTAGCACAAAAGAAGAAGAAAGGCAAGGGCTTTATTTCAACCTCTTCTCCTTTTAATTTTTCTTTTCTTGTTGTACTTGATCGTAGAGAAAGATTATCAATGGTCGAGATGTGATCTTGAAACAATTCATTTGCTTGGAGTGTGCCACCACGATGGAAATGGTGCAAGTTTATCCAACTACACCAATTATCCTTGATAGTGCCATGATTTGTGCCATGATTTGTGCCATGATTTGTGCCATGATTTGTGCCAAAATTTTGCCATAATTTGTGCCATAATTTGTGCCAAAATAGTGCCATAATAAATTAGTGCATATTGAATTTATGCACCATAGAAACAAAACCTTTAGGGGTTAAGAGGATTGATAGATTTCACTTGGTATCAAATTTCTGCATTAGACAAAGGTCTAACTTTTATACCATCATGAGATTTAGGCTTCATTTACTTTTGTTCCTTTAGTATCTTTCAACATAAGCCATATGGTACTTTAAGCCACAAAGATCCTATTCATTTGAATATGCACCCAAATTATTGTCCACTTGATATGATTTTGTATTGGTGTCAATCACGATGTTGGAACGGCGGATAGGAGGATTTGGACTCACCTACTCTAGGGTCATTTGAATTTCTGTAAGCTTCCTACTTTTTGTATTGTTTTGAGTTTTGTGTGTGGTATTTAGGGGCCGTCCCTTATGTGTCAATACTATCTCTAATTTTTGTTCTACTCTGATTTGGTTTGTAGTTAGGTTGGTTCTCTTGTTTGGTCTTTGCATTTACTATTAGATAGATTTGCCCAAAATGAATTGGAGTAGAAGACTTACCTTTATTGTTGTCCTTTGGACAAGTGTTGGTGAACTTCCACTAGAGTAAAGGTTGTTGAAGATCAAAGCATTGATGTCCTGCCCCACTAATCTAACTTGAAAAATATTAGATTATATTAGTTAGTATAGTTTATAGTGTAAGTTTATTAAATTAGTGTGCTAAGTGTTGACGTTATAGTGTATGTACTAGCGATGTGAAGAAAAGTATATTCAAGCATTAATAAAAACACTTCAAAGCAAACAATGAACAAAATAAAGCGGGGGTTAGAAGGATCAAGGGTGTAAATTCTTGTGGTTACTTTTTTATTAGGAAGGAAGTTGTTGATATTGTTGGAAATTATCGTTGCTATGGGATGCTATTAGACATCCCTCTCTTGTCCTTTCCTTGGTTGTTCTTCACTCCTAGATCTAGAGAGATGTGGCTTGTGCAGATGTAGATATGTGTCTCTACATCAATGTTAAGGGTAACCGGAACTGTTAGATTTGGTTTGTAGTTGAATGGCTTAGAGTCCTTGCTTTGATTATCAAATCAGGTCAAATCTGGATCTATCCATATTGCTACAATGTTGAAAAAGTCTAGATCTAATGTCGACTCCTCCTCTTGACTATTGTAGTTTGTTGTATTTGGATATCTTCGTCTACCAGCTTGGATAATCTAAGGGTTTCAAGATGAGGGTTTGCAAGGAGTAGTGTGAGCTTATGTGTCTTTTCCATCAAACAACTAAGGCTAATCTAATCTAGAAAGGTGTGATTTGTTAAGGAAAACTAGGTTTGGTCTACAACACCTTTGGCTCCCTACTATCATATATGCCATGCCAAAATTCTCCCTTGCACCAAATCACCCTCAAAAGACCAGATTTAGCCTTCTCGAGTCCTTCCTAGCATTCCTTAACACATTAACTCACTAGTCTTTATAAACCTAAGCACTACATATGTCCCAAAACAAGCCTAGCCACTTCTTGCTATCTTTAATGTGTGCTCTTTAAACTAACTCCTTGCACCCTCCTCATGCAAAATTGCGGAGCTCGCTAGTTGTTCATTATATCTCTTGGAAGTCATCCAAAATCATAAAATATTTTATCAATTTCTAGGTGTTGTACACAATTTCTCCAAAGTGTTTGATATATTATATCATGAATGTGTTTAATCAAAATACATATGAAATTAGCTCCAAAAAAAATGATACTAAAATCTCTTAAATTTAAAGACAAGTACCTTGCATTGTAAATAGTTCATAAAATTAGTTCAAAATAAAAATTAGTATTACCAATATTAATTGTTTTGAGACTTTTATAATTTTGAATTTCTTATGAATATTAATGTCAAAGATTTTATTTTAAATCATTCTACTATTAAAAAAATGTATTAATATCTTCATAATTGAGAGATATAATCATTGCAAATATGTATATCCTTTAGTATAAATTAAATATAAGTCAGATTGTTTATGATGAATCTTCTTCTTCTAATTGTAAAAAAATCTAAAATCTATTTGAGGTAATACATAATAGATGTAAAATTATCATTAATACCCATAAAAGCACCTAATAAAAGCATATAAATGATTTTTTTAATATGATAGACCAATCAAAATTCTACTCAATGGAAGCCTTTCTAAAGAATTCTAATAATCATACTACTGAAATCATAATCTACACAATGAACCACACAGCGATCAACCACGCAGTTAATCGTGTAGTAAAGTGTAGAAACGCTGTAGTCAACCATGCAGTTAATTGCCCAATCAACCGTGCTGTGAATCATGTTACCTTTTTTTATAGTTTGTAATATAAAAACTACATTAAAATGATTGGACTAATGCTTTGCAAAGCAGGCGCCAATTGCTAGGGCCAGGGAGAATTGACCCCCTCGCTCGTTCTTACCCGAGGGGGCCACAAGGTGGTGGGGCAAAACCTGTCCCCTATTTTGTTTTTGGATGGGGATCTATTTATAACAAGAGAGGGTCATGCATGATAAACAATGACTGTAGGCTCCAAATTTGTCAAAAATATCCAAAAAAAGCCTCTAGACCCCCCAAAATAAGAGGGCCAGAAAAATGACCCCTTGCAATTAAGATGGGGCCCACCTCGGGTAAGGACGAGCGAGGGGGTCAATTCTCCTTGGCCCAATTGCTAGTGTAATTCGAACAAATTTCAGAAGAATGAATGTGATTTACTTGGGGGGCTTTAGCAAAGTCAGGGGCTCTGAGATTGTTGAAAATCAAGCGTTTCATGATCGCAAGTTGTTGTGCAAAAGGGGCTTCTGGAATTCTCACCTCCTCAACTTCATGCACAAAAATTAGCTTTTTTTACGGTGTATTGTAATGCATTGTTTGACAATTTTCTGAGATGAAGATGCACGAAGATTAATTGAGCATGTGTTAATTGAGAATTGAGATGTAAAATCACAAAGGACCCAAAATAAAACAGTTTTTCATGATTGACCTTCTCAGGAACTCTAAACAACTTGAACATAGTGTTCTATCATACTACTAAAATCATATTCTACACAATGAACCACACAACAATCAACCACGCGGTGAACTATAGAAACGCTGCAATCAACCGCGCACTTAATTGCCCAGTCAACCGTGTAGCGAATCATGTTACCTTTTTTTAATAGTTTGTAATATAAAAACTGCATCAAAATGGTTGGACTAATGCGTTGCAAAGCAAGCACCAATTGCTAGTCTGTTTCTAAAATCCTAAGTTTTATTAAAAGAAATTATACAATTTCCTTATTTTTTAGTACTAAACTCAAACTTAGAAGCTTATATTTTTTACACAAAGGTAAAATTGTATACTATATCAACTTCTTTAAAGTGTGAAGTTTTACTTTTATTTATTTGCAATAAAATAATTATACTTCTATTATCAAATATTACTTTCTATATTGTATACTTGAACTAAACTCATCATTTGTCACTTTTTTTACAGTAACTAATTATTAACATTCTTGATGTTATAAATTCATTATATTATATTATATTTATAATATTTGGTTATTATAAAAATATTATATACAAAATTAAAGATATCAATTATACCATTCATCAGACTTATTATATCTTTCTTGTTTTGCATTAATGAAAGTGTTTGTACACAAGAATGTTAGTGTGCAAGCCTCTTCCTCTTCCCCATCCCACTTTTTATTCCCACCGCACTTTCCATTCTTGCCGTGCTTCTCCACTCACCACAATCCTTCAAGTACACATATTACGCAACCACAAACAAAAATGAGCATCCACTAAATCATTCATAACGTTAAAAAAAACAAAGCATACATAGTATTAATTATGGTCCAAAGGTCACAAGGCAATCTCCACGAAGACCTGAGTAATTTCAACAATTGCTCGATCAACAATTACTCATCAAAAATTTGATGGTGCAAGTGTACAATTGGTTTTATAATTAAAATTTCTTTATATTTTTATAAATAATCTTATAAAAAATAATTCTCACAACACAATCTTGTAATCTTATAATCTTATGGATATTATCTTGATCTTATAGTCTTCTTAGATTACATCTTATGCTGTAAATCTTATAATCTTATGATAAATTCATAAATAGTCCTAATAATTACCTAAATTTTATCATTGTATGAATCTTATAAACCTTATCATCTATCTTATACATTCTAATCTTATAAAATTTATATTCTCATAATTCTATAGATTTTATAGTTAGAAAATGTTGTTGTTTTTGAGGTGATGTGTCTAGTTTATTATGAGTTCCAGACATTTTTTCAAATTTGAGCTAATTAATTAATGATTTAAAAAAGAAGATTTTGAATATTCATTCAAATATGCATTATCAAGTGTTTTTAGTTAAAGTATAAACTTGATTGGTAAAAAATTGATATCTTAATGAAATGAAGTTCTCGAGATTGTAAAAACGAGTATTAAGAGAATAATATACAAGAAGATTTTTTTTTTAAATTAAAAAAATGTAATAGGGTCGAATGGAAACTAACGATCATATAAATTAATTTAGTTTAGCCAAACATTTTGTACATTTGTTTTCTATTTTCAATGAATTTTGAAAATGTATTGGTATTCGTTATCTACAAAACCATAAATTATCAATTATGGAATCCTTATTTAGAGGACCAATCTACAATTCATCTCTATACATAAAAAAAACACACCGCTATACTCATCCAGTGGAGTCGATAGGGTCTTGCATTGACAAAGTATTGCACAAGTTCAAATGGAGTCAACAAGGTTGGGACATGGTATCCTTGGGACATTGTATCTTTGGAAAATGGTATCTCCGTGACATGGTATCTCCAACACATGGTATCTCTAGCAATGGTATTGTTGGAACATGGTATCACTGGGACATGTTATATGGCTATCACCGGGACATAGCATGGAGACATGGTCTTAGAGGATTGCCCTCCCTTCCTTGAGGACGATTAAATCTACACTTGTAATCCATAATTTATCTTTACTTAACCATACCAAATTATACTTTATGTTGCATTTTCTCTTCATTTACATATATGGTACACTAAATTTTATGTTTAGTGCAGTAGTACTTTATGATTTGAAAGCGCTATAGCTTTTTACTTTCGATGAAGATTTATTTGTGAATACAACTATCCATACAACTTAAATAGAGTGATCATTGTCAACATGGTTAAAAAATATTCATGGGGAGTAAAAAGTTAAAGCATTAATAAATCATATAGTGTGCCTACACTAAACATAAAATTAGAGTAATTTAGTACAATAGACTATTTGAGCATCCTTCTAGTTTTTTCAAAAGTAGGTGATATAGTTTAGGTAATGTAATGATGTATTTCTATTAAAACTTGATCTTATTGTAAATGGATGTAAACAAGCTTCCGTACCGAAGGATTATATTCGGCACCAAATATCTATGAACTCCTAAATTACCAAGAGTCCCCTCGGGGGACTCTTGAAGGTTTGGGCACGTTCCTCATGTGTCAATTTATAACATTATTTTTTTAATTTTTGAATGTAGATGGACATTACTAAAAGCTATGTGAATCCAATTTTTTTCCTCAATCCAACATTTAATGAAAAAGTTATAGGGTTTTGAATTTTAAATGGGGGCAGCGCGCACGTCGGGCAACTCCAATTTTTTTTTCTAGGACACTCTATTGCATGTGAGATTTTCAATATTAAAAATAATATTATTTCCTTTCATATTGCCAAAAAACCTCTTTTACTCAGTAAAAAAATAGCATACTAATCCAAGTCAAACATCTTCACACATTATGGCACATTGTTGGGCAAGGTACCAAAAAAACTTCTTCTTTTTCACATAAAACTTTGAGATCTTCATAATTTTTACTTTTTATTTTCCCCACGGGATTATATGGTGTAAATCTTCTTATTCACCATTTGGATTCTCATTCTAAAACGTACTAAGTTCACAAAAAAATTAAACGTGAATTGACAGTTTTTGAACATCCACTCTTTGCACAATTTTTTTATATGCTACACCTTTTATTACCTCTAAAATTGGTGTACACGGAACTATCATCATGCTTAACATGGTAGTACTGACTTTAGACCTTGTGTAGTGCAAACATTTGACACCAAGTGAAGTCAAAGTCTTTTGATCCACTAAACGCATGTAAGAAAATGAACCCTTTGCTGTACTTAAAACACAATAATCTTTCAATCCGTGCGGTCCAAGTTTATGAAACTGTGTGAGTATGTTACTATATAAGTCTTAATTGAAATCCTACAGTTTAAACTAGAAATATAACCTTTGGTTTTCTTCCTTACTCATTGCATTGTGACAAGCAATTTTGAAGTGTTTTTGGTTTGAAAATGGCTTGGTAATTTAGGGGTTAATCCTTTAGTGCATGAAAGGCCCTAATGTGGTCTTGGGGGGGGGGGGGAAGCACCATTGCAGTCAATAGTGCCAAAACATTGTTCGCAACGGACGTAGTCCATGTTATGTTGATTCTATTGAGACCATTGCCGCAAAATGTAATGCAAGCTCTAGCAAACAAAAGTGATTTTTGTGAATTAGTGTTGTTGTGATATGTATCCAATGTGTACGTGATGATCTATATGATCTATCAGGCTCTTAAAATCTCCTAGGTCTCACTGGTCATGCTTGGCACTAAAGGATTAATGTCTAATAATAGATATTGGGAAAAAATTATAATTGGGAAATTTGTTTTCCAACCTTCAAAAGATTTAGTTCTCTTTGAAAATATTTTCCAAAAATATTTCAGCTATTTTTAGAAATTTATTTATTTTTGCTGAATCCGACCCTTGGGTACGGTATTGATGGACCACCTTTTGAAGCATGCAAGGTAAGTAGGTTCACTATTTGAGCCGGAATTCTCCTGCTGCAATTTTGGAGCAATGCACCAATCACCCACCCGAGGTCACCAAAGTACATGAAAGAACGGGCCCTTCCGTGCTCTACGCCCATAAAGCGTGGTGGTCTGGAATAACATTGAGATATGCCATGGAAAGGTATTGCCTAATTCATGATTTTCTGATGATGCTTTTCTTGAAATTGCGGCTGATGACAATTTCCTAACATGGAGGGGCAGTGCTGTGGACCCAATTGTGGGCGGTCTGGATGTTGTTGACAACCTTGGTGTTCCTCATTTAACATTACATTACATAGCCGTAGGCCCACACTCATACTTACATTTTTGTACAGTACGGGTGAGGTAGAGGCACCCAATTCCAATCACTTAAGCCAGTTGGGGACTCAAATGACATTGTATGTCAAAAACATTTATGTAGAAAGATGCGGAATTAAGAATGAAACTCAACAAGTATTTTTTCAAATTTACTCACAAAGATTTGGAATTGATATAGAATTTAGAATCCCAAAAACCACCGGAGCCTGTAATCAAACTGTAGAGTTGGTGAGTTTTGGTGCCCTTGTTCACCCAATGCCAATAAGTGAGAGTGAGTAAAAGAGAGAAGACATGCCATGGATAACCATCTCATGGAGGGTACCCAGTACCGATCGGCCTTGTTCGACTTTTGAGGCAATGCCACCAATGAGAGTTCAATTGAGGTGGAGCAACCCAAAATTGCACACATCATGACCCAATGCCAATAATGACTCGTGTTTTTAGATTTTGAGTTATCGGTTTTGGATCACTTCGTCCACCATTTCAAGCATTTGCCATTTTCATGCACCATGCCATGCATACTCTACTGATCAAAATTGGGTGCCTCTACTTTAGTGTAACTCGGCCATGGTGGAATGACCCCTCGTTGCCTTCCAAGGGGATGGATTTGGATGAATGGGGTCATCCCCTCCCCGTTTCTTTGTCTGTTCCCGCAGCTATGTTCCCTTGCCTGTTTCCATAGCCTCATTCAAATTTTAAACCCTAAAACATACCGATCTATTCTAAACCCTAAACTTTCATCTATGAATTCCAAACCAAGTTAAAATTTGGTCGTTGGAGGATGACTCCGCATCCATCTCTGTCCATTCCCTTGGGGGACAACAAGGGAGTCATTCCTCCATAACCCTATAACTTCTACTTAGCTAGGTCTAGCCAAGGCAAAGTGGTGGAATGTATGGAGTACAAAATCAATTTAATGTGATTGATATTTAGTTCCTTTTTTAAATTCATTTAAGTTTTCTTTTGTCCATTTCATTCCCTTTGAATGGGACTACAATTTTTGTGATGTTAACCCCTAAGGTACCGTGACAGTTTCACACCAAAAACACTTCTAAAATTTTGGATTCTAATGCAATGAATAAAGAAGGAAATATAAACTTTCTTTTCTAGTCTTGACCATAGGATCTCAAATACGACTTAATAAGTGACATACACACAAAATTTCATAAAATTTTACCGCACGGATTGAAAAATTATTGTATTTAAAGTCAAACAAATGGTTCATTTCCTTCATTGCATTCAGTGGATCAGTAGACTTTGACTTCACTTGGTATCAAATTTTAGCACTACACAAGGTCTAAATCCATTACCATCCTGTTGAGCATGATATTAGCTCCTAGTACACCAACTTTTAGAGGTAGAGGAGGGTTGTAGCATATTCAAAACAACTGTTCAAAGAGTGGAAGTTCAAAAATTGCCAATTTGCGTTTTAATTATTTGTGAAAATAATATGTTTGAGATTGATAATCCAAATGGTCAATAAGAAGATTCACACTACATATTGTTGTGGGGGAAAAAAAGTAAAAAATATGAAGATCTCTAAGTTTTATGTGGAAAAAAAGAAGTTTTTTTTGGTACCTTGCCCGGCAATGTGACAATGTGTGACAATGTGTGAAAATGTTTGACTTGGGTTAGAATGCTATTTTTCACCAAAGACAAGAACTTTTTTTTTGACAATATGAAGGGAAAAATTATTACTTGCTAGTATTGAAAATCTCACATTCAATAGAGTGTCCTAGTAAAAGTTTTTGGAAGCGCCCAAAGTGCCCGCTCTCCCCATTTGAAATTTGAAACCCTATAACTTTTTCATTCTATGCCGGATTTAGGAAAAAAATGTTCTCCCACTGAGATCTTAGTAATGTCCTTTTACGATAAAAACTTCAAAATGGAATGTTGGAAATTGACACCATAGGAAACAGACCAAACTTTCAAAAAGCCCATTTTTGACACTTGGTCCTTTAGAGGTACATGTAACGTGGTTTGAAAGCCATCTGAAGAGAAGAAACCTGGTCTGCAAAGAAGGCTAACATGAATAACATGTTTGCTTGTGCTGTTTGAAGCAGTATGATGATGTGTTTTCATTTATCTACTCTATTTGTGATGCTAAGGTCACAGGATGGCATCATGTACTCAACAATCAATAAGGATATTTGACAATTGCATAAAAGAAAAATAAATTAGGGTCACATAACATTCAAAATTGTGATAATTTTTTATATGTGAAATTATTTGCTGAGTGTCTTTTAGATTAATAATTGGAATATCAATTCATATTGCATTGGATATTTCTTGGTGTTTGTATTTCATGTAGTTGCACCCCTTTCTGATTGGTACCACCACTGATACTTAAAGAAAACTTTTGGGTTTGGCTAACAATGATTATCATGTACACTGTAATTTTGAGTTCATAAACCCCCGGAATAATACTAACAGGCCACCATACACATACATGTTTTTTACCCCCAAAAAATAGCATAGCACAATGTGCCTATCTGAGAAAAAAGAATTAAAAATACTGGGTCAAAGCAAGTGTAACATGGTGCATTATAAGTACATTTTCAAGATTCTATACTGTGGAACTAATCGCTGCCATGTCCTTGAAGTTAAATTGTTTATCAACAATGGCATGTCTGTTTTTGTATTATTCAACTTACTTGTCCCACAAGAAATGCTTGGAGGACAAATTCCATTAAAACATGGAATTTCAATGCACAGGAATTCATGTGGCAAACAATCGTCTGGAGCATCTTTGAGGCTCGCTTCACACAAAAGGTCAAGAGGCCAGTGAATTCCACCCATTAGGGGCGTTTCACACTAAGCCCAAGGGCCGAACTCCATTGAAGACCAAACTATGCCGAGGGGCCGAGTTTTGGAGTTGTAAAAATTATTAAAATTATTTTAATGAGAAAATGTTCGGCCCCTCGTCAAGAGTTTGGGTTTCTATTCTTGTTGGACCCAAACTCTCCTCGAGGGGCCGAACTATTGGCGCCAAAATTCTCAAAAAGTGTTGCCATGTAAGCATTTTGGTGCCCTTCGGCCCTTGGCCCTTGGCCCCTAGTGTGAAGGCCCACGGGCCGATTTTCAACTCTAGGCCAATCAAATTGCTAGAATTGCTCGGCCCCTCGAGCTCGGCCCCTAGTGTGAAACCCCCCTTAGATCACCAGAATTGTCTGGCCTCCTGGCCAAAGTCCAAAGTCTTGTCACTCTCCATTGTGCCTACATAACACAACACTTTTAGAGAGTTTTGGTGCCAAGATGATGCCCTTCTCATCAAAACTTCGGTTGTCATTTTTGGCCAACCCATTCTTTCTTTGAGAGTCCATCAGTTTTTTCATAAAATAACACATCTCAATGTATTGTTCAGCCCATCATGTTGTCATAAAACCTATTTTTTTCATAAAATGCGGAATGATTTTCCCAACTTTAACCCCTACAGGACCAAGGCATTTTAGAAGAATCTCTACTCCATTGATTAAAAGCTACTAAGATGAACTTTTTGAGAATGTAACAATGAGATCTTCTTCTAAACAAATATGAAAAGATGTGGTGAACATTTGACCAAACGGATTGAAAGATATCTATAGTCTAAGTGATTTTTTTGGTATCCCATAGGTACATTTGGTCGTTAACCTTGAAACATCATAAGATGCCATTGGTGGCCACAATAATCTATGGTGTCCTATCTGAACATGATAAGGTTGAGATTGATTGGAAATGACCTCCAAACGAAAGATGTTACTAGAAGAATCTTCAATTCAAACGTGTAAGTTAACCTACACTTTAATACATCTTACAGAGTAAAATACGTGCCTGTACATATGGTTCCCAACTGGCTTTTAACCCTCAAAACGTCAGTCGAGAACCATATACACAAGCATGTGGAATACTCTATGGAATACATAAAATATATTCAAGTTTAGCAAGAATTATACCTTTGGACTGAAGATTCTTCAACTAACATCTTTCATTTGGAGGTCATTTGAATCAATCTCAATCTTATCATGTTCAAATACAACAACGTACACATAGAATACCATGGCCACTACACTGAATTTGATGTTTAGTGTAGTAATACCTTATGATTTGAAAGCGCTATAACTTTTTACTTCCTATGTAGATTTTTACCGAGAGTAAACTATCTATACCACTTAAAGAGGCACATCAAAAAAAATTATTATCATTATCAAGCACACACAAGTTGCTATATTGACAACTTGCGGCATGGTCCCATCAAGAGGAGAAAAGATTTCTCTACCACCAGGTATTGAATCCGCAACCACTTGGGCAAACTCACCTCCATCATCCCCTAGTTTAAGGGCAAATACACATAAAATTTACAGTAGTGGCACCTCCTAACATGTAAAGGTGAGGAACAAAATGAAATTAACCCCTACAGGACCAAAACTTATCACTCTGATTGCAATCACCTTTCAATCCGTACAGTCAAAATTCACAAAAGTGTTACCAACATCACCTCATATAAGTTTAGGAGAAGATCCTCCGGTTATATCATGAAAAAGTTCGTCTCGAATCAATGGAGTAGAATTCCTCTAAAATACCTTGGTCCTTGAGGGGTTAGTAGCACCAACCCGAAAACCCGAAAAAGTTCCTGGTTGGGACCAGTGTTAGAATCTGTGCAGGTGGTTCCATGTCTCAGAAGGGGGCCCCACCCAGGCACAATCCATCATCCATCCACCCAAGAGTGGATGAACTATGTGTGTGATTTCATCCATCCATCGCCCCAGGCTGGCCTGGCCCAGCGAAGGGAGGCGCCGGCGGGCGAGTGCTAGTTGCGCGGTGGCTGATTGATTGCGAGCCCAACTCGCAGGCGGGGCAGCTGCTGATTTGCTCGGGGCCGATGATTTTTCTGATCAGTCACTCACGATGATGGCGGAGGCCGCGGCCAACGCCCAATTGCAGGCTCGCTCACGTCGTCGGCCAATCATCGCGGCGTCCGCCGGTCCGGGCGAGGTGGGTTGTTGCTGTTGTTTTTGTTCTCTGCTGCCATTCGCCCCTGCTTTCATGTGGACCACTTCGCTTTGCTGCTGCAATAGGATGAATGTGGATAGCGCCGCTCCACATGCGGCGAGCGAGCGACCGAGGGAGGGAGCGCGAGAGAGCGAGAGCGAGAAAGAATTAACATGCCCTTTCCAGAGGAAGCTCACAAAGTACTGGAAAGCGAAAAAGCGCGCTGGGGCTGTGGCCCGTCTGGGCCGTCGTCGTCGTCGTCGTCGTTGCGCTTTTGCACCTGTGGGCCCTCGCTCATCATCGCGCCGTGAGCCTTTATATACGGCTCGCCAATTGCAGAGTGTCATTCACTTCCCATTCGCCCACCGGGTTTCGCTGCTACCGCCATCCGGGGGCGCGCGTCCACCTGCATGCCCTGGCTTGCCTCCCTCCCGTCGAGTCTTATGGCATGTCTGCCTCGTTCAGTCCGTCGGTGGCTTGGCTTGGTAGTCTCTGAGCTTGGTAGTCGCAGCGTCGTTGGTGCTGGAGATGATGAACTCCCTCCCTCCATCAGCGGCGGTATCCAATTGCCTTCCCCTCTCGTCCAATACACACTCATCCTTCTCGTTTCGAGTCATGTTGTAGTCCACGCCTGTTGTGTGCAAATTGATTGCTCAATTTGGCATGGTAGTGACGAGGATGTTACGCGCACTCTCTCACGAGTGGAGGTGTGTCGCAGCTCGAGGAGGAATTTATATTTCCACCTTAGTGTCCGTGGCGCTGCATATTTTTCCCTCGTCCTGATGCTTCCACTGTGCGCTGGAATCAGGCCTTTGTCGTTTTAGTGTCTGCCCTCTGCGCACATCAATGTAGAGCTAGCTATGGCATGCCCTATCCTCTCTGCTGCAATGTAATGCATCTGCATCTGCACCTGCACCACCGTGTGACAGTGACAATCTGTCCTGCTGCTACGACTCGCACACAATGCAGAACGAATGGCATTCTCGAATGCAGTGCATTGTGCGTAGTCGTTGCATTGTTGCGCGGACATGAGAAGTTGCTCACATTGCGATGGTGAGGTGCTTATGCAGAGGCGTTACGCTGCAGCTGCACCACTTGTGGAGTTTGCGGCTAGCTCGGTCAGTACTCGGGAGATGATGCTAATCGCCACTGTGTGTCAGTACTGCCACTTCGTAGCTGCAACTTCACATATCTGCATCTGCACCTGCACCAAAATGCGGAGATCTCACTGCATGTCCAGTAGTTCCCTGGATTGATTCGTGCAATGGTGTGCAATCACATGCTCGCATACTGGTGAGGTTCACATGCAGAAATGTGGCGTTGTGGCTGGACACGACACCGGTTATCTGGTCCTAGTGAAGAAGAGTCCGCGGCCGTCCACTCAAATTCTTCAACCAGGAAGTGATCAGTTTTTGTTGATTGAACTTGACTATGCTGCGTCCCAATTCAGGTAATCTTGTCTCATGCAGCGGAGTGGCGAGGCATTTCCGGCACCGGAAAAGGTAACGAGCACTGGAGAGAGTTGACTCCCTCGGTTAATATCCTAACAAATCATTTGCTCACATGTACCCAATGGATGAACTGCCTTGCAGCAATAGAAATGCATACTGGACCTACATATATTTGCCGCCGAGATGATACAGTCCCGGAATAACGCCTTCTCCAATCATGGTGAATGTGTAACTTTAGGACGTCAATGCCGGCCCCAGTCGCTCGAAATAGTCTTGAGAACGGTTTTCCCCAGCTCACGGCGCGACGTTGACGGGACATGACTCAAGTGTGTGCAAATCAGGTCTGGCTGGTTACCTTCAAACGAATCCGACTAGAATGAGAAACTCTTTTTCCAGTTCGATTGCATGCGCTAGTCTATACATTCATACAACGAACGTCACCGGCCACCAATTTCCAGTTTTTTAAGAAGAAGAGAAACTTATAGTAATACATATTTCGTCCGGTAGATGCTCGAAAATTGCGACTCCATTCCCAATCGTCATGTCTACAATCATGAGGAAGGAGTAGCCGCTGTCTACACTGGCCTATAACGGCGTGACAGGCTTTCGTACCACCGCACGACCTTCAGTACGACGAAGTCCAGAGGGATATAGACAGCGCCACTAACCTGCATGATTGTGCCTGATGATATAGTGACGAATCTGGCAGGGCGATGAATCTCCGCCGCTCAAAGGCAGAGTTGCAGGGTAGGCACACAATGGGTTAGGTCAGGTTTCCAACCTAGATGCTAACGAGTGATGAAGTTGCCGACCGGGGCTGTGTACTTCGTCCACCAGGTCGGCTGCGCTTCCCGAGAGCCTGCATCTCCTGCTCGTTTTAATCGCACCGACCAGTCTCGCGTCACCAGTCGCTAAAGGAGGACTGTCAACATTCTGGTACGTCGCTTGGTGTTCTAGCTACTTCCCAGAACATATATATTCCACCCGTACAATAGTAGTTCCTGAGTTTTTAGAGATTACAATGTAGATTCGTGCTACATTGCAGTCTACTGGTAGGACTCTATTCCAGCAGGGTTGTAAATATCTCGTCTTGTGTATCGTATCAACTACGTCTGCGTTGATGGTTGGAAAGGTTGGATGTATACACGTTTTCTACGGGAGGTGTCTTTGTTGCCCTGAGAAGCTGGTCCTTGCGGTGGCTCAAAGTCTTCCTCGCTGCCGAGATTATCATTGACTGTAGTAGTAGTAGTTGAGGATGGTCGGTTACCCACTTGCTATTTTGCTGACAACTCGCGCAAGCTACAACCTTTTGCCTGTGGATGGAGTAGTACCACAGTAGGCTCTAGATCGTTACTACTTCCGGAGTGGCATTTGAATAAGTACAAGCTCCACCGCTTTGCTTCTGTAACTCAGTTATTCCGAAATGACCGTGGCAAAATGTGAGTTAAGGTTAGTATGATCAGCTCAGGCCGGAGCTGAGCAACGATCATTTGCTGTTGCTCCTGAAGACAACCGTCCACTTACAATAGAATACGATTGGGACTTTCAAGATTTTGACGTGGACTTTTGCATAGAAGGAACAAGCAGGCGCTGCAAACCGCGAAGTCCGTCTCATGAGCACAGCATGCAGCTCATGTAAGACACCCGCGCGCTTCGATTGTTGCTTCTCACTATTTTTTCTCATGTGAGCCGTCTAGAAGATAACATGCAACCGATGTAAGTTGCGCCGAAGATAGTTGACATCGTCAGCAGTAGCAGCATCAGCAGCCAATGATTGTGGTGTTGTTGATTGTGAGCTCTGACGAAATATGGTTTTTTCACATCCTGGGGCATTGATACGACGGTTTGACTCTTTTAAGTGACCTCTCGAAAGTGATTGCGAAGTGCTCTTTTTCCTCTTCCGGTGGCCCACTTGGTACGCCCATTGGCAGCCCAAGTGGCCCACCAGCTCGGTGCAGCGGCTCAGGTACTTCTCACTTCTGGGACATAATATCTTATCCTATCCTAGTTTTCTAAGGTGCACGTATGATTACTCGGAACATTGGCATCTAGGAAATCTCTCAAGTCTGTGCATGATCCCCAGTGTTGTCTGCCAATGTAACCTCATCCCTCCCATAAGTTATACCTCTCATAAGTTATAAGGCTGCAAACTAATAACCCTGGTTAACTATAACCTCAACTACCTGTAAGTTCAGTAAAGTTATAACCTTTGCTAACGGCCACACCAATGGTTCGGTCGTTGTGACAAATGACGGGTGAGGTTGTGAACGGTGTGGGTGGATAGAGGTGGAATTTGAAGTTATTTAACCCACTACTAACTTTTAATCTCTACTAATTAGTTCTTACCACCTCCGGCCACCGGCACCATGTTTGACTATAATTTAAGGGAGGA
Organism: Bryoerythrophyllum caledonicum; assembly: GCA_963971425.1. Taxonomy (NCBI): domain Eukaryota; kingdom Viridiplantae; phylum Streptophyta; class Bryopsida; order Pottiales; family Pottiaceae; genus Bryoerythrophyllum; species Bryoerythrophyllum caledonicum. The sequence goes on from OZ020519.1 coordinate 7,243,421, forward strand.
AGATAGTATGTGAATTGCCACTGAAGTTCCCAATGTCTCGAAAAAACACAAAATGAACTCCGGAATGGAAGAGAACAATATGAATTATGGAATGGAGATTGGCTGTTATGGTTAGTATGATCTTGTTCACCCTATCATGGCTGCAGGGTCATGAAATATAGATTTCCAATGCCTAGAACATGAGTTTGATTGGAAGACAGAAGATATTTTGTGCAATCACTAGGGCCTTTGAATATATCCTTTTGCATCTTCGGATTGGCTGAAGGTAGGCCAGAAGAAGAATGAGATGTGACCTTCCTCATTGCCTCATGAGTGTATATATTCAAAAATCCGTATGGTAGGTGCAAAGATTTCCATTCCCTTTCCAAGTCTAGCATATTTTTCAAAAAAAGAGGATAAAACCTCAATTTTCTATTGGACTCAGAATTAAATTAATGTTTTGCTACACTACTTGATATATGTCACACCAAACCATTGCACTTAGTATATGTTATTGAAAAATGTTTGTAACTTTTGAACCGTCAATAGGATTTCTACAAAAACTATGCCTAAATTTGAGATTATGGGACCTTACCCGAACTCAAAATGTCCCCGAAAGAACATTGGTCCTTTAGGGGTTAAATGTCACTCGGGTACCGTGTCTACATACACGGATTTTACTCTATTAATACAAAAAAACGTATTCAAGTTTTACACTTCTTACATTTTGGATTGAAGATCTTCAACTATCATCTTTCATTTTGAAGGTTATTTCAATATCTAAACCTTATCATGTTCAAATGAGACACCATACATGTAAAATATCGTGGCCACCAGTGACACCTTATGACGTTTAAGGGTTAAAGCATGTGTTTTATATCACTTACATGCCTTACTAACTTAGTAAAAACGCAGCAGATGAGCATATAAATACCTCTCAAGCCCATCATTTCAATTTTTAAGGAATAATGAAGGTTGAATGGAGATAAAAATATAATGAAGAATGGAAGACCAAAAATCTTGAAGGAAGCTGAATAGTGTAGATTTACAACTAATTATTTATACTAGTTATTTCTTTAATTATCTGGTCAGAATTAGGTGATATCATAAGATTGCAGGCATGAGTGCATTTTTATTTTATGGTGTTGTATTGCAACAGAGATGCGCAGGCCCCCATACATACAGTACTGTACAATAGTCCTTTAAGACTCTCAATCTAAAGCATGGATTAGTGGTGGTGCGCAGCTGCATTACAGGTTCTTGAAAACAGCTCTGTCTGGAAAACTGATCTGAGCAATGGTTTTGGTTTCCTCGAAAGGCAATCTGAGCTCTTTTTCAGGATCCTTTGATTCCTTCTCTGTCTGCTGCCTGCATGATGGCAACATGGCGGAGGTGAATAATCTGTGAAGGTCATGGCTTTCTACGCAAATTTTACCATGTGCCTAATTGTGGCTCTGCAAAATGCCTAAATTATTGTGTAATCTTATCATTTGGGGACCATCAAGCAAAGACCGAACTTTTTGCCACTGCCTTCCATGGATAAATACTATCATGTTGCAATACGAACATCCATAAAGTGGTTGTGAGTTTGGGGATGTGATTTTGCTCCCTTTATCATGCACAACAAATTTTTCTGTGCTTGTGATGGTTTCTTTATTATCTACACTGTATTTCTTTCTTTGGATAGGTTTTTCGTTCCCACAGTCCCAGTTTTGGTCAGTTCCTGACTTGTAAGGATGTTTATGATGCCCAATACATAGGCTTAAATGTAAGTTCCTCAGGGACTTTACAAATTTCACCCCTAAAGGCCAAAGGCATTTTCACACCAAAAGCACTTCAAAACTGCTTGTTCTAGTGCAATGAGTAAGGAGGAAAACAAAAACTTTTATTTCTATCTCTAACCGTAGGATCTCAATTAAGGCTTATTAAAAGATGTCCTGTCAAATTTCGGTAGGCTTTGACCGCACGGATTGAAAGATTATAGTGTTTGAAGTAGAGATAACCACTCGTTTTCCTCCTTGCATTGAGTGGATTAGCAGACTTTGACTTCACTTGGTGTCAAATTTTTGCACTACACGAGGTCAAAATCTATTACCATTGTATTGAGCAAGATGTTAGTTTGTTACACACCAATTTTTAGAGGTAGAGGAGAGGTGTAGCATATTCAAAGCAAATGTGCAAGGAGTGGAGGTTCAATAACTGCCAATTTATGTTTTAATTTTTTGTGAACTTAATATGTTTTAGATTGATAATCCGAATGGTCATTAAGAAGGTTCACACCACATACTGTTGTGGAAATATTTTTAAAAATAAAAAATATGAAGATCTCTAAGTTTTATGTGGAACGTAAGAAGTTTTTTTGGTACCTTGCCCGACAATGTATGACAATGTGTGAAAATGTTTGACTTGGGTTAATATGCTATATTTCACTAAAGACAAGAGAATTTGTTTGAAAATTTGGAAGGAAATAATATTGTTTGCTAGTTTTGGAAATCACACATTCAATAGAGTGTCCTAACAAAAGTTTTAGGAGGTGCCGGACATGCCCGCTCTCCGTGTTTGAAATTCAAAACCCTATAACTTTTTCATCAAATGTTGGGTGTACAAAAACATTGTTTTCCCACAAAGGTTTTAATAATGCACATCTACAATAAAAATTTCAAAGAGGAATGTTAGAAATTGATACCATAGGAACCTGACCGAACCTTCCAGATGCCATTTTATGAAACTTGGTCCTTTAGGGGTTAACAAAACAAATATCATGGCCATAGGTACTTTGAAATACTTATATCAAATGTGCATTGAAAGTTTTACATGGTGATTTACACGAGAATGGCATTGTGTAGCAACAAACTGTGAGGTTTGAAGAAGAAGAAGAATTATGGTCTCCGGAGGGGGCTGGCGTGAATAAAAAGTCTATTCGTACCACCACTAAGTCAATGTCGACCGGACATGGGTTAGTAGTATGGAACTACTTCTCCCTCTTGAGGATAGACACTATGTACCACGTAACAAGTAATCAAGAACAAAGAACCGATGACTCCAAGGGGGGGGGGCTAATGCGATGAAGTTTTTAGTAGGTCTCGAGGGGGGTCTAGCATGCTCGGGATGGATTGGTTGTTTTGGAGTTCCTTTTGTGTGGGAGTATGGACATAGCGTGTTGGATTGCAATAGTGTTAATATTTGTAAAGGTGGTTTTTATTGCGGTAATGAGAATTTTGAATGTTTCCTCTAGGGTTGTCATTGAGGGGATAAAGGTGGTGGCTCATAGCACTTGCAGTGATGACAATGAGGGGGTCTACTTTCCATCTGAGTGCTTGAATATCATTGAGGAGTGGTTGATATTTATTTATTTTGTTAGCAATAGCTTCCAATGAGAACCTATCATTACAATATTTGAATTCAATAAGTTTAATTGTGAGATTTGGGTCTAATAATGTGGGTTGGTGGGGAGTCATTGTGTGGTAGCCCTTTAACACATAAATAGGTCGGGTTTAAATCTTGCATTACAATGACATCTTTGAATACGGCATGTGCATGGTAATAACCATGGGGGAACTGTATTATCTTTCCGGTTGTCGTTGAAGGTTCCGGCATTCATGAGGATGAAGTAACGGGATTTGTTTGGTGACACAATTTATTTGCAAATTGCCCACCCCGCTTTGTTGTGGTGTTTGACAATTAGGGCGTGTATATGAGGATTATGGCATTTGAGTAAAACATGTACCTTGTTTCTGGGTTCGTAGTGTTCCATATTGAACATGTTGTGGAAGGGAATCTTTCCATGCAAATGAAGAGTTGTTTACGAGCATTTGCCATATATTGTCCGGTGCGGAATTTAATTAGGCACTTTTTTGGTGAGTCGGTGATTATGGGATTTTTCCAAAAGTCAGTCGAAAGCTTGTTGTCAATGTTTGTATTACTGGTCTATTTATTAGTATCAGGGAATTTTTTGGTAAGTATTTCCAAATTATTTTTGAGGTCATGCTTTTTGAGGTATTTATCCAAGAATCTCATGGGGCCTTTGTTGGGGGTTTCATGCATAGACAACCATTCAGATCCATGAAAGTAGTATGGGGTGGCATGAGCGTGTTCGTAAGGGTGTTTGGCATCTCGGTAGGCTTTCTCTTGTCCTTCATTTGCTAGTTTGTCGGCTTGTTCGTTGCTGTCAATGTTAGGGTGAGCTCAAACGTTATGGAGTGTGGTAATTTGTGTGCAATTTTGGAGCATTTCAACCATGGATATTAGGGTAGTTTTGTTCGGATGACTATTGTGTTGAGTGGGGTGTTTTATGTGTGTGTTTAGGAGGTACAATACATCAATGCAATTCGTAAAGATGTGTGCCAATTTGTTGGGGTATTGTATGGTAACTATCTTGAGGGTTTTGTGGATAGCCATTATTTTGGCTCTAAGGATATTTTGGAGTCTATTCAGTCTTTTGGCAAGTTTGATTTGTTTGGTGGGGTTGTGTATTCCATAGCCGGCTTTTTCCTGGTGCCAATGTCCTAGACTTACTTCACTTGATTCTTTGTAGGAACCGTCGGTGTAGTAGCTAAAGTTGGAGTCAAATTTTAGAGGGTTGTGAGTTTGGTATTTGGAAAGTAATGGGGTTGGAGGGGTTAATGGTGTGAAGTTGTTTATGAAGGGGGTCTTAGACTATTTTTTATTGTGGTTTACACGGGTTGTGTGGGTGGGGAAATTGCGGTATATACATTATTAATGTTGAGATTTTTTGCAATTAGTGTAAGTTGAGCGAGGTGTTCTAATGTGCCAATTTCTCGGTTCTGATGATGTATACATAGGACACATAGGGTTGATGGCTCAGGTCGGGGTTTTTGTATTTCCGGTGGTATAGTGGCTTCTACGTATGTCATTGACTCCGCTTCAAACAATGCTATGAACTGGGAGTTTGGGAATGGGCCCAATTGTGGATTCAAGTTTTGGTACCAATTAGTGTCGGGTGTGATGATAATAGTGGTGGCATGATTAAGATTGTTATTTGCCGCTAGTCGGGCCCAATGTATTGCTTGTTGTGTTTCTTTGTCATTGTGGGGATGTGCAAGGCCAATTCCGTTCCATATATAGTCAAATGCTTTCCCAAGTGAGCCAAATATTTTGTTCCGTTTGAATCAAGTGTAGAACTTTGAGATTTTTTGGAACATGTGACGAGGGATGAAAAGTATGATTGTGTTATATCAAAGGATGTGATAAGAGAGTCTAGTATGGGGCGGGTAATGTGTAGTGTGCGTATTTAAGGAGGTTATTTTTTGGTATGCGGTATTTGTATCTTTGGTATAGCCAAACAATTTTGATTTCAAATGATTGGAGTATTGGTTCAATGTTGAAGGGGGTTTGTAGTGCATCATGATATTGGTTCCACAACCACTGTAATCTAGCGACCGGTATAGTAATTGGGTGTCTATCGTCTCTTTTATATATGTAAGCATTGTCTTGTTGTATTTTTATTGTGTTTGTTTGTGTGAGAATGTTGGTTTTGGGACTACATTTGGTTGTGAAGATGTTAAGGAGGGTGATGGTGATGGGCGGTGTAACAAATCTTGTATCTCTAAGTTGTTCTTGGGGGTGATGTAATTTTATAATCTCTAGGTAGATTTTCTTTTGAACTTTATGGTAGTATTCTCTAAGGATTTTGGTGTTATGGAGAGAGGTGTTTTGGTTGTGCCAAGGAAAAAGGTTTCTTTGTGGGAGCCATTTACTATAGGTATGTTGTGTCTTTTTTGCTTATTGTGTTAGAAAGTGGTGGGGGAAAGGGTGGGTGTGGCGGAAAAGGGGGATTTGGTTTGGAGTTGATTACGGAGTGGATATCATTGTTATCAATGATGTACATGTCTTTTAAGTGTGTGAGGTGGAGCGTGGGTGGGGCACGGAGTAGATCATGTAAATAGACAAGAGGGGTGGCAAAATAGTTGTTTTGCAATGTTGAGTGCACTTTTTAGAAGCTTGGGTGGGGTACTGTAGAACTTTTTGTAGTTCTTTTCATGCATAAGGTGTGTTTCGTTTAGAAGTGTGATTTGTTTTAGATTTGTGATGTTTACGGAGAATAGTTATTGTAAGAGTTTAGAGGATAGTTGCCGGTCAAGTCTAGGGAGAGTATGTATTTTGTTAGACCAATTTTGTTCTAGTGGTACAAGGCCAAGTAGAAAGCTTTCTAGTGTGCTTCTCTAAGGTTTGATAGAATAGCCTAAAAGAACTTTTGTAGTGTCTACTCTTGAGAGGGGAAGTAGTTCCATACTACCAATCCTTTGTCCAATGGGCATTGCAGTAGTGGTCAAACAAACAAACACTTTATTCACCTCAGTCTCCTCCCCAACGGCCAGTGTTGTTCTTCTTCTTCTAGACAAACTTTGGAGTAGTAAGTGGACTCAGATTGCTAAATTTTTAGCGCCTAGATTATGTTTCTTCAAAACCAAGAAATGTGTTGATTTTTTTCCTTGAACTAACTTTGATGGAAATATAATTCCTAATTTTAGTATCCAACCTTACAAATTTGAACTCAAACCATGATCTAAACTTTGGAAAAATTTTGCACAACATCCAACGGTTGATGGAATAGATAATAGTGCTTAAAGTTACAATATATTAGTAATGAAGACTGTGAACTTTGGAGGGTATACTACTTTATCCATCAATAGATTCTTGCAAGAATTTTTTCACTCCAAATAAAAGAGATTCACATGTGCACTAGGTTGACAGCTTTACATTGACATATCATATGTGAAGAAAACCTTTATACATGATTATTGATGACTTTTTAAACTTTTGTCTACGTAATTGTATACTAAAATGTTCCAAACTTATATGACTTAAAATAGAATTGATGGATTAAGTAGCTTTAAACATTAACCCCTAAAGGCCTAATGTTCCCTCGGGGGAAATTTTGAATTTTGGTAGGGTACCATGTTATCAAATTTAGGCATGATTTTATGAGATTTTTTAACTGAATGGGCAACTTTTTATTTGCTTCAAGTAGGGATAATTTTTGTAGAAATCCAATTTATGGTTCAAAAGTTACAATTTTTTTTCAATAACATATACATATAGTGTAGCAATTTAGTGTGACATATAACATATAGTGTAGGAATATTTTAATTAACTCAAAATTTAATAGAAATTCGAGTTTTTGACCATTTTAAAAAGAGAAAAATTCCTCTTGGAAAGAAAATAGAAACCTTTGCATCTACTATACGGATTTTTGTATTTCAAAAATATGAGAAGGATATGATATATGCAAAACTTGAAGTGTATTGTTGATTCTTAGCACATAGTTGCATTGCAGGATTGTTGAGGACATCTTCTATAGCTCATCTACTTCTTAAATTTGGTGCACATGTGCCTAATTTGATATTTTTAAAGTTAGAATTAGAAAATCACCGACCGTTGTGCAAAAAAATGCCATAGAAGGTGGCTGAAGCTTGTTGAAGGTGTTTAGTATGACCTCAAGAAGAGTTTATGTCTTACTTTAAAGGTTGATATCTTTCAATCAATGTGGTCAAACTAAACAAATTCTTACCACATACACTTGTATAATAGTATAGGTAAATATATAATAGGTTACAATACTATCTATTACAACTATACAATAGGTTACAATAGGTAACCTTTACAATAGATTACAATAGATATGGTTAGTAACCTTTGGAGTTTTAAAACAAAATTGATGGATAAAGTAGTATACCCTCCAAAGTCCACAATTTTGAATACTAATATATTGTAACTTTAAACACAATAATCTATTCCATCAACCGTTGGATGTTGTGCAAATTTTCCCCAAAGTTTAAGTCATGGTTTGAGTTCAATTTTGTAAGGTTGGATATTAAAATTTGGCATTCTATTTCCTCCAAAGTCATTTATGTGCCTGCATATACGGTCACCGACTAACATTTAAGGATTTAAGTAGAAGTGAAACCATGCAAGAGTTTATTAAAGATTGTTCATAAAATTGGGGTTGATTTGTATTGACAAACAATATAACTTTTCCTATGATACAAATGATATCATTCACTTAAGGTAGTCCAACCCATCACCGCGACCTTCTTATAACTGCCACTGAATATTTGGTCCCAATTCCACCCCATATACGCCCCATTTCCACCCATTCTCTCTTCATCAGCTCCAAATTAAGGCTTACTATTGGTCAAGACAACTAAGGGCCGCTTTACACCTAGAGGCCGGGCCAATTCATTGTGTCAGAGGCTTGAAATCCTCACTTCAGATTGGCTGAAAGGCTGAAATTGGCCCGAAGCCCTTTACACCCAGAGGCCGGGCCAACTTGGTTGTCAGAATTTTTTATTCTAAAAACCCATGATCTGACATGGCCCAAGCATGGCCCGAGCTTGGTGAATTGGGTGCACCAAGAATGGAAGGCCAATTCTTGGTCTGGAGGCCAATGTCAGATTCAAATTTTAAAAAACTTTTTTGAATAAAAAAAAATATTTTTTCAACAAGACATATCCGAAAAAAGAGAGAGAAGGGCTAAAATTCTCTAGATTTATTGAGTCGGCCCGGCTTCTTGGCCCCAAGGGCTTTACATATGGGAGAATTGGCCCCGATTATAATCTTATTATAATGACTACTTGAGGTTGGCCTCTAGCCCAAAAATGGTCTGAAATTTTGTGCAATCAGCTTGGAGATGAATTGGCCCGGCCTCTAGGTGTAAAGCGGCCCTAACTTTTGGTCGATACTACTCGAGGGTACCTAGTAGCACAAATATGCTAAACATGGCTAACCACTTTGAAAACTCATAACTAATTCACATCTCATTGAAAAAATATGAAATTACTTGGGTTGAGATTGAATTCTATTAGCTACCACTAAAAATCTAATTTATTATTATTTGGGTTCTCCTTAAATGCACGTTGCTTAACCCCTAAATGAAAAAAGTCGCAAGGTGGGCTTTTGCAAATCTCGGGCACGTTCATATGGTTGCAGTTTATATTTAAATTTTTTGAAATTTTGTAATCAGACAAAGATGCAATAAGACAAGAGGTACATGGGAATGTAATTTTTTTCTCATCAGACTTCTAGAAATTAAGTCATGTCATCTTAAAGAAACAATTGTTGAGTGCGGGCACGTTGGGCACTCTAAATTTTTTTTACTAGGACACTCTTTTAAAGGTGAGATTTTCAATTCTAGCAAGTAATGTAATTTCCTTTCATACTGTCAGAAAACAACTCTTGTCTTTAGTGAAAAATAACATTTTAATCCAAGTCAAGCATTTTCACACATTGTCACACATTTTTGGGCAAGGTACCAAAAAATCTTCTTCTTTTTCACATAAAACTTTGAGATCTTCATTTTTCTTTACTTTTTATTTTTTCTACCACAAGATGTGGTGTAAACCTTCTTCTTGGCTCTTTGGATGAAATATAAAGTTCACAAAAAGTAAAATGTGAATTGGCAATTTTTGAACCCCCACTCCTTGCACAATTTTTGAATATACTACACCCTTTCTCTACCTCTAAAAATTGGTGTTCAAGGGACTAATATCATGCTTTGCATGATGGTAATGAATTTAGACCTTATGTAGTGCAATCATCTGACAGCAAGTGAAATCAAAGCCTGCTTATCCACTCCGCACATGGAAGAAAATGAATTATTTTCTCTACTTCAAACACTATAATCTTTTGATCCATGTAGTTTAAGTTTATGAAATTTTGTGAATATGTTACTTCATAAGTCTTAATCAAGTTCCTACGCTTGTAACTAGAAATATAAGTTTTTGTTTCCTTCCTTCCTCATTGCCCTAGAATCAACAGTCTTGAAGTGTTCTTGGTGTGACATTGTCAAAATGATTTAGAGGTTAATATGCGGGACATGGGGGATATACCTTAATGCTTGAGTGGGATTTTCCTAAATACCCTGGTTGAGCGTTGCCCCAAGCCTCAGACTTGGGAGGATGGTGGACAGTAGGGACAAAACCGGCCCCTAATTATTATGTTGGAGGGGGGGCCTATTTGATCAAAGGATGGGCCTCCGAGGGTAGTAATGCGGCCGCAGGTCCCAAATTTGGCCAAAAAAATTCCAAAAAAAACCTCTAGAGCCCCGAAAGTTAAAAGGCGAGAAAAAATAGACCCACCCAAGGCTGAGGCTTGGTAACGTTCGATCAGGGTAAATAGGGAGATCCACCAGGCTGGGTCTGTGCCATGAAGCCATCAGTAATACAGTTTGAACAGTCTGAAGTTTGTCTAATAAAGATTACAGGTTTTGCAGTTACTGAGCATACTTGCACAAAGATTCAGCCTCATATTGGGTACTAATCTATAATAATAGGGATTTGGCATGTAACATTATTTTTTTTTTTTTTTTTTGACACAAGCAAAGGAGAAACTTTACTGCGAGAAAAAGAGAGGAACACATGCACCACAGCACCAGGTCTGGTGAAGGAAAGCCAGAGACCTAAGAAGTGTTAGTATCAGGTAACAAAAACCTACTATTACAAAGGTTCCACTTGGGCTTATCCATGTAACATAAGTTTCATAATTTGCGACAAGGTCTCATCACACTACAGGTCATAATAAGTCTTGCTATGTAGAGATTGGAGTATCCCAAAATCTAGTGTACCAGTACTTACAATCAGTAAATGGCACTTGAACATAAAAACATTAATTTCTATAATTACAATGATACTATACACTGAAAAAACTCACAGATGTTGAAAAACCAATCAGTGGGGTTTGATGTTTTTTACATGTATTATGTCGATATGTGTAGTGTTCCACATGAAAATTGTATTGAAAGATATGATTATTACACACAAAAAAAGTGTTTTGTACACATGGTAGTTTGAGAGGTTTATGTCTAAGAAGTTCTCTCAGGTGATTCATTTATAGTTATGTGCAAAAAATGCCAAAACGGTGACTTTCTATCTCCCTTTGCATGTTTGACATGTTGAATTCTTGAAAACCACCCCTCAAAAATGGGCTTAGTGTGGTACCATGCCCCTACAAACTCTATGGATCATGTAGCCAGACATGTCCCTATGAATAATATTTTGCCGGACAAGTACAAAAGACAAAAGACGCTTGATATAATCATGTCCCACTCTGTCCGCAAACCCAATTTGGTGGTTTCACTGTACACAAATCGCCTCATCACAAAGGTGCTGGCTTATTAATGCCTCTAAGATGGTGCTTGAAAGGGCACCTCATGTCTACAAACATCAAAGAGTCAAAAGTAGGGACATGTGCAAGGGTGCATGCCAACCTCATGTCCAGCAATCTTGAAGCCATCAATTCAAACCTGTAGAGGTAGGCAATTGATTATGACGTATGCTAGAGCATGGCCACCGGGACGCAGTCCCGGTGCGCATTGATTGAAAAAGTGGCGGGGCCCATCCACCGGGCGCCCTCCCACCCTTCCCCCATACACTCCGCTGTTGTAAGTGTGAAGGGCAAGGCTGGAGCGCCCGGTCGATGGCCATTGGTCACTTTTTTTTTTTTATAGAATATCATCATTAATAGATTTGTCCTCTTCCCACCCGGCAAGCTCAGACGCCGGGCAGCGGTGGGTCAGGCATGCCTTCATTTTTGTGCACTGACGCAATGTGCACTGTTTGGGATCCACCGGGATTGATCACCGGTGGCCATGCTCTTAACCCCTAAAGGCCCATTTTAACCCCTGTATTTCCTTGACAATTTCAAACCAAAAACACTTCAAAACTGGTAATTTTAGTGCGATGAGTAAGGAATGAAACAAAAAATCATATTCCTAGTTTTAACCGTAGGATCTCATTCAATACTTCATATATTACATACTCACAAAATTTCATAAACTTTGACTACATGGATTGAAAGATAAAGTGTTCAAAGCAGGAAAAATGGTTCATTTTCATCCCTGTGGATCAGCAGAGTTTGACTTCACTTGGTGTCAAAGTTTTCCACTACGCAAGGTCTACATTTCATATCATCATGTTGACCATGATTTTAACTCCTTGTTTACCAATTTTTAGAGGTAAAGAAGGGGTGTAGCATATTCAAAAAAATTGTGCAAGGAGTGGAGGTTCTAAAAGTGCCAATTCATGTTTTAGTTTTTTGGGAACAAATTATGTTTTGGAATGATGATCCAAGCAGCAAATAAGATGGTTTACACTACGTCTTGTAATAGACAAAATAAAAAGTGAAAACTATGAAGATCTTAAAGTTTTATGTGGAAAAGAAGAAGTTTTTTTGGTTCCTTGCCTGACAATGTGTGGCAATGTGTGAAACTCTTTGACTTGGGATAGAATGCATTTTTCCCCTAAAGACAAGAAATGTTTTATTGACAATAAGAAGGAAATTATATTACTTGCTAGTACTGAAAATCTAATATCTACTAGAATGTCCTAACAAAAGTTTTTGGAGTTGCCTGACATGCCCGCACTTGACAATTTTTTCTTTAAAATGGCATAATTTTTTTCTACAAGTCCGATGGGAATACAAATAATACTTTCACTTACCTCTTGTCTTCTTGCATCTCTATACAAAATTTCAAGAATTACACATATAAATTGCAACCATAGGAACGTGCCCAAGATTTGCAAAAGCCCACCTTGGGACTTTTTTCATTCAGGGGTTAATCTTAGGGGACGTCTTCCAATTTTATTTTTTGAGTTTCATTCCTAATTCCGTATCTTCCTACATAATTTCCTTCACATACAATGTCATTTAAGACCCCATTTGGTTTAAGTTATCGGGATTGAGTCGCTCCACCTTAGCACTTGGCATCTTGACGCTTGGTTTGAGTATAAAACCCCTCTTAGTATCGACACAATATTTGTGAAAATGTGACATGGTATATAAAAATGTTGTAGATGATTTTTACACAAACAATCATTATGCCAGTTGAAAAAGTGCAACCATTGTACACTGGGATGGCAATCAAAATGACGTTTTTGAATTCTCGTGGAAATTTATTTCATAGTTGCCAACTTTGACACCTTCTCCAGGACTCAAAAAATTGTTTACCTACCATAAGATTTTTGGCACAAGATCATCTCTATGTTAATGACACGTGTGCTAGATTTCAAGACTAGAAGATGAATACAAAAAAAGATATTCAAAATCTACCAACATGTTGAATGTACCAAAGGCGTGACAATTTGTCTCCATTCTTCACATATTTTGCTGCGATGGGGAGGTACGCCATCTTCCATGAGCAATTCCTATGGAACTTTACCCATAAAACCAATTTATTATCATAGACTACTTCCACAAAATCCTTAGCAACACGTCAATTGTTAGGCATAAAGACAAGTTCTAAATTTTTCCCTTCAACAAATGCGTCTCAAATCATCAAAGGAGTCCATCCACTTATAAAAGTAGGAAATATACAACTTGATAAAGAGCACTCATGTGCGGTTCTCCAAACATGTACTTTTCTAGAATTTTCTCAATTTCATAGGTAGATTCATTTGTCCAAACAATACGCTCACACTCTTCTGCACTCCATCCACAGTACTTTTGAGCAAAAGTCAATTGCTAAGACGTGTGACAAGCTTTCTAAAAAGGTTTTTTGACTGCAGTTCGACTGTAAATGTCACTTCTATGTAAGGTTCTTTGAATAGTACATCTACACACTTGAGTAGGGCATATATTGGTAATCTTTGAAAGCATCGAGCGACAATGAAATCTTGAATATCACACAATAGTACAAACATTTCTATCTTTAACCACGAGATTTACACTTGTAAGTTTCATCTTCTTTGAATTTTTTCACTAACCTCTAAATTATTCCAATAGGAACTCCAATAGTATTTGCAATGTAAACTCATGTAGTCCATGTCTCACTCATACCTATAATGCGAGCACAAATTTCACATGAAATTGACATTGTCCACTCTCTTTCCCAATGTTAATATGATCTTTAAATCTCAATAACCAGTCCTTATGTCCTTATACTCTCACCATCACCCCACCCTTCAGTTCATCACACATCACACATAACACTTTGTTTTGTTCCTCACACATAATAGAGTTATCTGCAAAGTACCCCAAATCCTCAGTTTCTAACCTGTAAAATGGAAAAGCCAGGGTCGCCGAGTCCACTGGCAAGGTTTCACTGTAGACCTAGAATAGAACACTGGATAGTTTAGTTTTTGAGCCTTAGAATTCCCAAACTCGAGTTTGTGCCTGGCTTTTATTTTAAGCAATCATTGACCCTTCACATCATGCACAACTCTAGGATGTAGGATACATGCCAGAGTGTCATGACGTTCATGATTGTTCTTGTTTTTTTTTGGGAGATTTGTGCCACTTGTGCCATAAATAACACCTCCTCAAAACCCTCAAACCCTGAATTTTTTTCACAGGATTACTTTGCGGCTACACTCAAATACAGGTTAGATTCTCTATTGCATGAAAAAAGGAGGACAAAAGACCGGTTCCCTTTACAAATAACTCAAATACTGCTCAATCAATATTTTCAGGAGAAAGTTTTGTCATACGTGTATGATGCACTGTTTATAATAAAATGGATTCTTCTACTTGAAACAACTTCACACTTCTAGATTTAGATGTTACTGATGTTTTTAAGAAGCATTCATGTTTAGGGATTGCGTCACATGGATAAATTTAATACGGAAGCATGAGGTGTCAAATATATTTCAACAATTTCAATAAGTCCTTCAAGTTGTTTCACATAGTTACACATGTAGATAGATTTTTAACATCTATTTTTATACTCATATTTGGGCCTTGAATTTTGGCACCCATGTTATCAACATAAAGGTGACCTTGTGACAAAAATTTCATGGTGAATTAACAATGCTTCGGCCCTAGGGAGGGTGTCGAAGTTGGAAGTAGAGAAATGGTTTCCCCAATTCTTTCTCACAACTACACTTATTGGTAGAGTTTGAATGTTTTTTTTTTGTGTCGATCTTTTGCACTTGAAAATTTTCAATTATGCAAACAACATAGAGATGGTCTCATGCCAAAAATTTCATGGGAAAAAAAAATTCAATCCTTGGTAAGGTGTCAAAGTTGGCAGTTGGAAAACTTTTCTCAGTACTACACAAGTTGGTAGATTTTGAATTTTTTTTGTATTCATCTTTTAACCTTGGAATTTGGCACACATGCTTTTGACATAGAGGTAATTTTAGCCCTCAAGATGCCAAAGTTGGTAGCAATGAAATTACTTTTTTTGAGAATGCAAAAACGCCATTTTGATTGTCTCCCTACTCTACATAGTGGTTGGCCAAAGAGGGAGTTCCTAGTACTTTTCACATTATCCACTTGAATTTGAGACATCAATAGGGCTAATTTTTCTTTAAATGTCACACAAAAATGTGATGTTTTCACAAATACTACGTTAAGGCACCATGCCTTAGGATAAGTAATAAAAAAAATTCTTGCTCTTACTAGCTATTAGATCAATCGAAGAATTTGATTAGTTTTGAACTAGAGTTTGTATTAACTATGTGGAAGAGCTTTGTGGTTTCTAAAATAAGGTTAGAAGTATATTTAGCCGTTATGAGAAGCAAAGAAGAAAGATCATGTTGCACTAGAAAGCTTAGCCATCTTTTTGATGTCGTAAATTACAAATTGATGATTTAAGATTTGTACTTTTACAAGTGTGAAGATTGTCCTTTGTACTTTGAATTCTAGATTAGTAACAGTTCACATAATTTGTGCTTGCATGCTCCAATAAGTATGGGGTGCGTGGAGATTTTTAAACTCATAGAAATAGTCACATTTAGACTTTCTATTGCATTCTCTACAATTTGTAACTAGGGATTTTCATGTTAAATTTGTTCTTATGTGCATCAAAAAGTGTATTGGATTTGAGGGATTATAAAGTTTTTTGCCTACAAGCACATTTAAACTTGTCTTTTTAGCCATAGTTTATACAAGTTTGTTACTAGTCAATGTTGTCCTTGTGTGATTTATGGGTGTGAACCATATTTTAAAGCATAAAGTATGGATGAAGATGATAATTTGTTGAATATAAGAGATTAATTTTTATACTTCTAATTTTGACAAGGAGTTAGAATATATAGTGGAAGTTGAGGAGATTGTCAAAGGTCTTTATAGCCATTGTCATAGAATTCCTTCAATCAAAATAATTGGTGAAACGTACTTTTTATTGTCAAACTATGAATCCGACATTTGAAAAGTACTAGGTCTTTGGAAGAGATAATGGAAGGCAAGAGGGACTTGACAACAAATCTTTCAACTTCTTAGAAGACACTATTGCAAATTCAATAGATGAGTCCACTTTTATTTCTTTTCTAAAGCATGTTTACTTTACACTTACAAACAAGAAGTTGACAATCAATTGCATGCAAATAAGAATGTTGCCCATATTGATTAAATTCATGTAGTACAATCTCATTTTTGTCCACTCTCTAAGAGTCATGGCTGTTCTATAGATGTCAAATGGTATATTTCATGATGAAAGATGGAAAAAAGCTTTGAGATGATATAAAGGTAGCATATTTTATTGGTTGACTAGCTTTGCCTATAAAACACAATTCCAAGGAAAGCAAATTCCTGCCATTAAGTATTGGTGTTATGTAGTACAAAATTTTCACATAGTGCTAGTCAAAGATACTTGTCTTTTAAATTTACACTTGATGCAATTTGTCAAATCTAAGTAGAGATTTTTAAATAACAAGAATTCATGTTTTGTATGTAGAAAATTGTCTTCAATCCTGTCTAATTTTTAGATATTATAGTTTTTTGGATGAGATCCATAACATTCCCCATGCCCTTATTAACGCTAGTCTAAATTACACATACTTGAAGCATGTGATAGTATTAAAGGTGCTTCAAGTCTGGTACACTAAACACTGCATATATTGTGGATCAAAATATTTCAAAGTACCTGCACCAATTCCAATATATGCAGATTATAGTAGTCCCCTCAATTCTCAATCCACATAAGATCATGTACCTTACAAAATAGTGTGGGATGTTTCAAAATTCTTGACACAAAATTAATGTGGATTGATGGAAAGGTGGTGGTGTATGGTGGTGAGTGGAAGATATTTAATAATGAGTAGTGAGTGGGAGTGAGGTGGTAGTAAGCGGCTTGACACATGTTGAAATGTGTCCACAATAGTTATGTTCTAGAACTAAAATTGATGTGGTCCACACCATTTTTCACCCACATTACAAATGCATCGACACTATATTCAGTGTAGTTGAAGGGCAACCTAGATGTATAATACTACAATTGTCATAGAAGTGGAAACAAATACTTCTTTTAGATAAACTAGTGCAATCAAATCTCTTAAAATCTAGGTTATGTAATTAGTCTTTTTGGCTAATTGATTATATCACTTGTAGATGAGAAGACAAATGACCTTATCGGAGGAGGAGAAAAAAATATATTATTAATGTATACACAAAGCATACATACACAAACCAAGTTTTGAAGGTGATCACTTGTTTTTACATGTACATTCTACGGTTGTAAAAATGGCCAAAGAGAATTTAAAATGTTTGATGTCTATGACTATTGTAGCTTTAGCATCTAATAAAGATCCCAAACAACTTCAAGAGTTGGAGTGTGTCACATATCACTTCTATATCATGCCAAAATAAGTGGCTCAATTGCAACATTAAATAAAGATAAAAGATATATTTTCTTCTACTTCTTTCTCTAGATTCATCATTCTTTAAGGGAGGACAATTGAGTCGGTACACAAACAAAGATTACAAGGTTTCTATTGCAAAGAATGGAGAGTTTCTACAAACAACATGCACCAAAGCACAAGAATTCCTTGAAACAACAATTTATGGTAGTCATTGAAGACATTTGAATGAAAAAAGTCACCAAGAGATTTTTTAGGATACCATAGGCATTGGATTCTACTTTTTAAAACTAAAACCCACCTTTCTATTCTATAAATTTTTGAAGGTTGAAATGACTGTACCTATTTTATTTACGTTGCACACTAAGGATAAAAAGAAAAGACATGAAGAAATTGCATTGCAACCAATCTTAGCTACCTATTTTGTATTTATTGGATATGTAATTTTTTATGCAATTGTCATTGACAATACAAGGCATTACTAAACTCCATCTTGACATTGTTGACATTTATCATTGAAGTATGAAACATAAGGAAGAAATCACATAGTTAACAAAGTCTTTTTATTTCATTTCTATGTCACACAAGCTTGGAATGAGAATCTTTTTACTTATATTCTTACTCTTGGTAAAAAGGCAATTAAAGAGATATGCATATATATTATCCTTAGAAAATTCATATTGATGACAAGTTAAACAAGTTTTATAGGGGTTTTCTACAAATACTCTATTTTAAAGAGTATTGTACATACATGGAAGATGGATTTGGCCAAATGTGCCTTTGAGAAAGTTCTAGCCTAGGTTTGGTTGTTTTTATGCTTATGATGGAATAGATACTACAAACCATATAGAACCACATTGGAAGTGGATCAAAAGTATTGTGCTTCAACAACTAACAATTTTTGTTCTTAAAGATTTCATAATTGCCATTGCTAGAAATGCAATAGATAGAAGTAACCAACCTTGAAAACCAACCTTGTTGAATCACTTAATTACAATACAACCCCTAAGTTAGTTATCCCTCCATTATTTTTTGAAGATATATATCTTAGAATTAGATATTATCAATCTTCAAGTATCGCATCATTTCATTTTTAAAACTATAATATCCATTTATATATATATAAATTGTATTAATATTTGATTATAATTTTTGCATATCTTGATGCTCAAATACATCAATTGAAGCTGTTGAGGGAACTTTATATTGCTACAAGGAGATTTCTAAAATAGAAAAAATTATTGGTCCACTGTTAATTCAAGAGAATATATTGGTCAAATGAAAATTTGCTTTGTAGGAGTAAATATTTTAAACCTCTCAAAATCCAAAGTTTCCATTCTATAATAATGTTGGATACTAAGAATTTAATCTTTAAAAGAGAAAAACTCTAATGGAATGCATTGATTATTGAGATTGTAAATTTACAATGGAAGTACTTGTAAGGTGAGACAAGGATACCTTCAAGACGTTTGACATGTTCTATCAATTTAGATAGCAAGGCACCCTGACCTTGGACTAGTGGTTTGAATCATCGGAAATCGGTGAGGTAGTTGTGAGTTCAAGTCCCTATGCCGGTGTGGTGCTTACTACCATAGTCCAACCAAGTATGGTGGGGAGTCTTAAGACCTCGTTGTATGGGTATCCAAAAAGACCTTGGGGGGATGACATGTCGGTTGTCTTTAAGGCATTTAGAGTAGGAAGCACTTAGTGTAGAAAAGTGTTTACACTCAAAAGGAGGAAGTAGTTCTATTGCACTATCCTATGTCCCGTGGCTATAGACTTAGTGAAGAGAATGAAAAAACACTATATTCATGCCGGTCCCCGTCGGAGACCTGGGTTCTTCTTCCTCTCCTTCCTCAATTTATATAATTAAGATAATTCTCAAAAATTCTAAATTTATAATTTAATTCAAAGAGAAAAAAGACGTCAAAGATATTGTACACCACGACCACTCTTTCTTCATTCTTAAAAGTTAAAACTACTTCGTAAGTTTAGAAACAACTAAATTCTTCTGCATCTAGTAGCTAAGAAGAAAAAATAAATAACAACATCATAAGAATAAAGAGGAAGTATCTTAATGGAACTTTGGAATAAATTTTTTTCCGTTAACTCTTCTTATGGAAATGCAACTTTGGCAAATTAAAATCGTCTAGCGACTTCTCAAATGTTTCAAGCAGCTGAATGATCACGTTCAATGCAAGGCTGTGATTATGCTTCTCTGATGGTTGCTCCACTCTATTATGTTGGAAGCGATGCCCGCACTCGTATGATAAACTTTCATAAAATTGCTTCCATAGTTGTCGTGGTGTGCCAATGGTTCATGCGTCAAGATTCGTTGCAAAAAGCGAGCGGAGTTGAGCACCTGGCTGCATCATTGCAGCTTTACGGAGAAATTTCTTCCACTTTTCATTGTTCTCATATGAAATTTCTCCGTGAAGCTGCAATGATGCAGTCAAACGCTCAACTCCGCTTGCTTTTTGCAACCTTGAAAGTATCAAAGACAATGCCTTGGAAAGTATGTCCAAAAAAGATGTCGCGCCTTTCACCACCATCAAAAGTGTCTGAGATAGTATATCTCACCTGCCGCTGGACTGACAAAGTAGATGCAACCTTTTGCATATTCCTTCTTCCAAAATTGTCCATTTCTTCTTTGGCACCATGTAAAGAAGGAAGGAAAGTCCACTTACAAGGTCACCCTCGCAAGTAAAATTGTCCGATTTGCCTCAAATCATTTTTTAGAGTTATTTTCCTAGCTTGGTTTATATTAAAAATGTCCATGAGATTCCTATTTGCATTGAACGTCACACATTATTGATCGCATATATGAACTTGCAAATGGTGGATTCCTAGAGATCCATTGTGCATTGAAAATCCAAATAGCTTCCACGTTGCTTCAGAAGGTCTACAAGTATTTCAAAAGAGGACCGGCGTGAATAAAGTGTCTGTTTGTTCCACTACTAAGACCATGCCCACCGGACAGGGAATTAGTAAGCTTGAACTACTTCCCCCTTTCGAGGGTAGACACTATGTAACGGGTAGCCAGAAACCAACCAAAGAGACAACCAACCAACGAATCAACCAACTAACTAAGCAAGTAGCCAAAAAACCACAAAACCAACCAATCATGATAAATCTGGGCGGGGGGAAATGATTTAAGGGGGGTCTCGTGTATCGGGGAGGGCTTGGTTATTTTCAGTTTTGCGTTTATGTAGTAAAGTGGACATAGCATATTGAATAGCGATGGTGTTAATGTTTTTAAAGGTGGTTTTAATTGTTTCAATGGGTATTTTGAAGGTATCTTCTAGAGTTTTCATAGATGGGATAAAGGTGGTGGCACGAGTGTCAGATGTGATAACAATAAGGGGGTCCACATTCCATCCAAGGGCTATGATGTCGCCAATGAGGGGTTGGTATTTATCTATTTTGTTTTGAATTGTTTCCGTGGAAAATCTATCGTTGCAATATGTGAATTCAATGAATTGAATGGTGTAGTCTTGGTTAATGTGATCGGGTGGTGGGTAATTATATGGTAAACCTCTAACACAAAGGATGTCTGGTTTGAGCCTAGCATTGCAGTGACATCTTTGAGTCTTACATGAGCATGGGAGTAGCCAAGGAGGGACCGTATTTTCTTGTGGATTGTTATTAAAGGTGCTAGCATTCATTAATATAAAATATCTCGATTTGTGGTAGGAGGTGATTAGTTTTCGAACTTCCCATACTGCTTTATTATGTCTTTTAACAATAGGGAGTGTATGTGGTGGTTTTGGCATTTGAGTAGAACATAAAGCCATGTGTCGGGGTCCGTTGAGGGGCATATGAGGCATGTTATGGATGGGAATCTTTCTATTCTAAAGAACAGTTGTTTGCGAGCGTTTCCTATATATTGACCAGTACGGAATTTGATGAGGCATGTTATTTGTGAGTATGAAATAATGGGGTTTTTCCAAAAATTTGTAGAGAGTTCATTGTCTATGTTGTTATTGTTAGTCCATTTTTCTATGTTAGGAATATTTTCTGATATTGTGTCAAGGTTGTTGTAGAAGTCTTGTTTTTTGAGATATTTGCCCAAAAATCTAATCTAGCCTTTGTCGGGGGTATCTTCTTTGGAAGGTCAGTCTTCTTTTTGAAAGTAGTATGGGGTAGCATAGGCATGTTCGTGTGGGTCTTTGGCCTTTTCGTGTGTTTTTTCTCGGCCTTCTTTTGCTAGTTTATCTGCTTGTTCATTGCCATCAATATTGGCATGGGCTCGCACTTTGTGGAGGTTTGTGATTTGTGTTCGGTTTTGTAACATTTGGACCAGTGATATTAATATGGTTTGGTCGGGGTGGCTATTGTGAAGAGTAGGTTGTGCTATTTGAGTGTTTAGTAGGTAAAGTGCATTTATACAATCGGTGAATATATGTGCAGGTTCATTATTGTATTTTGTTGTAATGATTTGTAGTGTTTTGTGAATGGCCATGAGTTCTGCTCTAAGTATATTTTGTAGTCCATGGAGTCTTTTTGCTAGCTTAATTTCCTTGGTAGAATTATAAATGCCATAGCCAACTTTTTCCCTCCGCCAAGTTCGTGGGCTAATTTGTTCTGGTGGTTTAAAGGAGCCATCGGTGTAATAACTATGTGCAGGGTTAAATTTTGGTGTGGTATAAGTTGGATAGTTTGGGAGAGGGGGCGGTGTGATAAAGTAGTTTAGTGTATTGTTGACATAGTTTAGTTTTGACCAGTTTTTACTTCGGTTTACGGGGGTTTGTGTAGGTGTCAATGGAGCCAGTTTTGTGTATAATATGTGTATGTTTAAATTGTCTGTTATGGAGGTAAGTTCGGCAAGTTGTTCTAGGGTGCCAAGGGTTTGTTTTTGGTGATGGACACATAGTATTTGTAATGTAGATGGCTCAATTTGGGGTTTTCTTAGCTTGGGTGGAATATTAGGTTCTTTGTATGATATTAAGTTTGCCTCAAATAATGCAATAATATGGGAGTCTGGAAATGGGTTTGAGTGTTGGTTGTTGTTTTGGTACCAATTGTTGTTCGGTGTGATGATGATTGTATTTGTATTGTTTGGATCATGTTCGGCGGCAAGTCGAGCCCAGTGTATTGCTTGTTCCATTTCCTTCTTGTTGTGGAGGTGAGCTATACCATTACCGATCCATTTGTAGTCATAGGCCTTTCTCAAGGATCCAAATATTTTGTCTCTTTCATAGGGCACTGAGTAGAATTTTTTTAGTTTGGTAGAACATGTGACCGGGGAAGAAAAGTATGATTGTTCGATATTAAAGGATGAGATTAGTGAGTCTAAAATGGGTGTGGGTATTGTGTATTGCGCATTTTTGAGGGGGTCATTTTTTGGTATTCGGTATTTATACCTTTGGTATAGCCAGATTAGTTCGATTTCAAAGGGTTGGGTCGTTGGTTCAATGTTTGTAGGAGTTTGTAGTTTTGTATTGTATTGATTCCATAGCCATTGGAGTCGAGTAACGGGGATAGTGTGCAAATGTTGGCCATTTTCTTCATATAGATGTCCTTGATTGTTATCCATTTTAATTGTGTTTGAGAATGTAAGGATATCATTTTCGGGGTTGCATTCCGTTGTATAGATGTTTAAGAGTGGAATAATCATGGGTGGTGTTACGGATCTTGAGTCTGAGAATTGTTCTTGGGGGTGGTGGGCTAGGATGATATCCGAGGTATTTTTATTTTGAATTTTTTGGTAGTATTGTTTTAATTTTTCGATGTTTTGTGTGGAGGTATTGGTGTCGTGTCGTGGAAAAATGTCTCTTTGGGGAAGCCATTTATTGAAAGTATTATCATTGTGTTGCCATTGGCATAAATATTTTGTGTAGGTATTTTGTATATTATTTGTATATGTGTGTTGGATATGTTTATGGTGTATGATGTTATTAATGGGATATGTGATAGGGTTTTTGGGGATGTATGTTGGGAGATGGGGGTGGTATGGATGTGGGGGGTTAGGGGGATTGATTGGTGGGGGGAAATTTCTTGGGGTGATGCTATTGTTGATGGTGATGAATGGATCTTGAAGTATATAGGAGTATGGGTGTTTGTTACAAGGGATATGACATGTGGTGGGGCATGTTGGCAAAATAGTTGTTTAGCAATGTTTAGGGCACTTTTTAGTAATTTGGATGGGGTGAAGTGGTAGGCTTTGAAGTCCTCATTGTTCATGATGTGTGTGCCGTTAGGTAAAGTAATTTGGTTTAGTTCAAAGATATTTTTTGAGAGGAGTTTTTATAAAAGCTTTTGGGAGAGTTGGGCATTGAGTGTGTTGTGATTTAGTGTTTCTTGGCGCCATAGTATTTCTAGCGATGTAGGATTAATGAGGAAGTTTGGAAGCATACTTTTAAGGTGGACTTTAGCTATATGTTTTTATAAGAAGAATGTTTGTGTTATTGGTGATCTTATGCAGTCACTTTTTTAAATTCTGGGTATGTTTTCAGCGCCGCCGTATTGGGCAAGGACACAATGAGTTAATCCATTATATATTTTCCCAAGTCTACCTTTATCGTTTAGAACATTTTGTAGTTGTTCACCTATTCATCGGAGATATGCATTTTTGAGGGAGAAAGCTTCAAGCCCAAATAGGTTATGTGGGAGTTGGGTTATTGCATTTGACATACATTTTGGTAATCCACATATAGTTTTTTGTATGGCTATTGTTTTTTGATCAAGTTTTTTGATAGCTCGCATAGAGTATGGTACACCGTAGAAATTGTATGCCACACCTGGGCGTAGTATGGTATCAACCATTTTAATTTTTTGTTTCATGGTGGCCGGACATGTTGTTAGTTCTTTGCATTGTTTGATGAGTTTCGTGGTTGTAGTGTGGATTTGGATTTTCCATTTTAGTCAGGGAACAAGATTTGTACCTAAGTATATGTATGGTTCATTTTGGTGTAGTATAGGGATCGGTTGATTGCGGTAATTGATGTTAGAAGCTTGCATTAGAGCTTTGAAAGTGGTAGGGTTCAATTTGGATTTGTTTGGGCATCCGGTAGCGGCACATTTTGGGACACCTACGTCCATTCCGGTCCATTTGCAGTATCTATCAATTTTATTGAGTTGTATCTGGATAGATTTAATTTTGTTAGTTATGGCGGCAAGGTCATCCGCGTATGCGACTGAGTTTATTGTGACTTGTGATGTGCCAAAAGTGTATCCGTTGTTGCCTCGTTCTAGCCATCTGAGTAGTGGTTCTAAGAATATAATGAATAGGTATGGGCTGAGGGTGTCCCCTTGTATAGTTCCTCTTTGGATGGGTATCGGTTTTGTTTTCCCAAAGTGTTCACCAATATAGCAAGTGGATGATTGGGAGTAGATGTTTCCAACAAGTGTGGTTGCATCTTTTGGGTACCCAAGATCCATTATTATTGCTAGTAGTCGAGCATGGTCTATTGAGCCAAATGCATTTTTAAAGTCAACGTATAATATGTATATATCTTGGTTTATAAATCTTGCGTCTTCTAGTGCGGCTATTATAGTTTGTATTTGTCGAGCGGTACTTCTCTCTGCTCTAAATCCCTCTTGATTATCATGTAGGATTTTGAATTTTTCACGGTATGAGGATAATATAGAGGTGAGTGTACTAGTGAAGAGTTTATATATTGTGTTAGCTAGTGCAATTGGCCTATGGTTGGGTACTATAGACGGGTCGCCTTTTTTGTATAGTAAAATTGTTGCACTTGATTTCCATGAGGTCGGTATTTGTTTTTGTTTATAGCAGTGAGAAAAAAATAGGAATAATAATTTATGAAATCTTGGAGGCATGTTTTTGAGTGTTGAATTTGGTATGCGATCTGGGCCTGGGGCTTTGTTGTTACCAAGATTTTGAAGGCATGTGTCGTATCTGGCTTTGTTGAAATATTTATGTAGTGGAATTTCTGGTTTGCCTTGTTTGTCAAGGGTAAATCCATCAAGGTCATGCCATGGGTATTGGCGTACTGCGCATGTACATTCAATTGGATGTTGTGGTTGGTAATTACATGTTGGTACTGTTGGTCTATTGCTTTTTGTTTGTTGGTTGAATATTTCATTCGCAATGTCTTCGGGGCTAGTTAGAATATTATTATATTGATCTGTGATACAATCCATCGGCGGGGATTCAAGGTTTTTAAAGACTTTTCTATTAATTTTTTTGGGGCTAATTTTGTACAATTGTGTGTATTTTGAGATGGCTTTCTTAATGTTATCTTTGGCGTATTTTGAGGTTACTTTTCGGGCTTGTATGTTGGCATTTTTTGCAATTAGTGCGATATCTTTTATTCATGCATCGTGGGGTAGATCCGGAGGCGGCGGGGTAGGGATTTGGGTGTGTTGTAGAGTTAGTAGTTCATTGCATATGGGGTGGTTACGTCATTGAGAGTTGGTTTTTACAATTTTGATGGTTTTTCGTATAACATGGTATGTAGTTAGGTGTTGTTTCCAAGTTTTTGAGAGTTTGTGTGGCATGCTTCTTGCCACTGTACTTGTGCTAGTTGACTGTTATTTTCAAGAGTGTTTATGAGGAAGTCTATTTGTATGGAGTTTTCTTCAAAGAATTTTGTGTTGAATTTTTCTATATTGTCTTTTGGAATGGGGTTGAGTATGCATATAGTGTCATTGTTTAGGCTTGTAGGAGTTCTGTTAATTAATGTGTTATTTGGGATGTGCAATTGTGTAGGTGAGTGGTCCGAGTTGAGAATAATATCTTTGTTTGTTGTAGAGGTGCATTGTGTATTGTTGTTTGTATGTATATAGAATCCATCTATTAGGCTCCAATCACTATAATTATAGCCACCTTGTCTAGAGAATTGTGTATCGGTGTTGATGTAAGTGAGGTTTAAGATTTATGTGAAGCAACGCCATTGGTAATCAATGGCTTGAGGGAGGGTGTTATCATTTCCATTTTGGTGACCATTAATGCTATGTCTCTGTTGAAGTCTCCACATAATAGGTATGTGTGATTGGGGTTATTATTAATTTGAGATGTAATAGTGTTTTGTATGTCTATAATAAATCTAGTATCTTCGGGATGAGATGGCATATACATGTGAAAGATTAACCATGGTTGTAGTGGGTGATTGGTAATTTAGATTATTTGAATGTAAGGTGATATGTGCATTGGGGTAGGAATTTTGTTTATGTTTCCCGGGAAGGCATATTTTTTGTGTATTAGTGTAAGGAGGCCACCGCAGCCTGGTGTGTATGGTCTCTATTGTTGAATGCATCTTGTAAGTGCATGTGTATTGTTAAAGATGAGTTTATGGTCTTGAGGTATATTTTGTATATATTTTGTGGATTTTGTGGCGGATATTTTTGTTTCTTGTATAACTATGAGGGCCGGTGGTGTGTTTGTATGTGTGACCAAGGTTTGTAGGCTAGGAAGGGCGGTGTTTAGAGATGAGGCGTTCCATGTAACTATGTATGTACTATCATTATAATAATTTGGTCTAAAATATTGATTTTGTGGAGGGAGATAGGGTGGTGGGGGGGGGGGGCGGATGGGTATATTCAGGTACGGGGTCAAAACATTTGAGTGAATCATTAATTAGGTTGTTAGGGAGGTAAGGAAATTTTTGTTTTATTATGCTGTTTGAAGGGGGTATGTTCTGCCTATGTATAAAGTCGTATAATTCTTTATGTATTGATGTTCCATGGTTTATGGTGTTTTGATTTTCTTCAAGGAATGTTTTGTAAGGGTGTGGAATATCGATGTGTCTTTCCCGTGGGTTTTGTAAGTTAGAGAGGGTGTGTAGTAATGTGTTAGTCCATTGAGTTGTGTTTGGGTTTTGAGAGTTTAAAAGGTGGTTACACATGTCTATGTTTGTGTGGATAGTAGTTATAAGGGCGTATAGGATATGTGATGGTGGGCATGTGTTCTGTTGTTGTTGTTGTATGTATTGGGCAATGTGTGGGTGCATGGTGTTGTGTAGTGGTGTAGTATATGTGTAGTTTTTATTAGAGGTGCAAATGTTTGAGCTATGTGTTTATATGTATTTCATATTGTTTTTTGTATTACATATTGTGTTGTATACTATTTTGTGTTTTTTTGTAATGTTTTGTATTGGGTTTCACCCTATGTTTTAGATTATATTTTATACTATGTTCTGAACTATAGTCTGTACTGTTTTCTACCCTGTTTTTGACATTGTGTTTTATGGTGTTTTTATCATTTGAGCGTGATTTTATATGTGTGTTGATTTTTGTATTTATGAGTGTGGTGTAGTTATGTGTGTGGTGCTTTGGATTGGTGGGTTTGTATATAACTCTGTGTGTGTTCATGAGTATATATGTTTTAGTAATTTTGTTTGTTGTTATAGAAAGGTGTGTTTGTAGCTGTGGAGAAACGAGTAATTGTTGTGTTGTGGTGATTGTGAGATGTTGTGGGTTCCATGCGCTTTCGTTTGTGTTGAGCAAGCTTGAGGGAGAAACATCTTTCCAAGTTCTATGCGTTGTTTTTGTATTGGTATGTGGTTTATGTAGTTGGTATGTATTCTCCCGAAGGAAGTGTGTGTTCAAAAAGATTCTGTAGAGGAGGTATAAATATGTAATTGGAGTAGAATTCCATAAACAATAAAGGTGTACATGATACCATATAGTGTAAGTAGGATGTGTATTTCTTGTCTGACTTCTAGATATGTTTGTGCCAAGTATGTAGACAATGGGGTGTCTAATAAATAGTTGAACTATGATAGATGGGAGTTAAATACCTAGGCTATATACTATAACTAGGGAACCAACTTTTAGTGGGAGAAAAAATAAAACAACATAAGATGTGTAGCAGTAAGTAGATGTTGGTGTGGATGTATAGAGAGGTAGTATAATGGATATTAGTGTAGATATGAAAGATAGTAGGAGATTATAAGGGGGATAAGGAGGGATGGAGGGGTGGCCAAAGTGTGCTATGTAAAAGGGGGTTGCAACTATAACATTGTAATGAGGTAAGGTAGGTGAGAACGTAGGTTTTGGTGTGGATAGAAAGCATATTGAGAAGTTGGGAAGATAACGGACAAAGATGGAGGGGTGAATGGAGTGTACTATGCTAATGGGGGTTGTGTCTATAGTAGTGTGGTGAGGTGAGGTAAGTGAGGTAAACCTGAGTGAGGTGGAGGAATCATCATTACTCACCCATGCAGCTACATGGTATATGAAGATCTGCTTGTGATCTGTGGTCAATCCACATTTGACGAGTCTCCAAGGGCTGTGGCTTTGGATCGGATGAAGTCTTGCATTGCAAGTAATGTAGAGGTCATCAAGCTCTCGACATTGGCAAGCTTGTCTTGGAGCTCTCGGGTGTTGTTGTCAGTATAGGCCCTCGTTTCTTTGATGATGTCTTTGCAGAAGGTGGTGAGCTCCTGGCGCAGTCTTTGGTTTCCTGCTTCCATGATGGAGACCATCTCTGACCGAGTAATGCCAGAGGGGGTAGGAGTTGCTTGGATGGATGCCACCGTGTTCACAAGGTCCTTGTAAATGTCGTTGAATCCCCATTTCTCCACCAAGGTAGAGGAAGGGGGGTCTGTGCCATCTAGACTACGACGGTGGGATGAGATCTCCACTTGATGTCTCCCTATGTTGAAGGTTTTGTTTAAGGGTTGTTAAACAAAACCTTCAGGGTTGTTAAACAACAATAATAGGGTTCGGGAGTTGCACATTGGCTCCTCCAGTGTGCTTCCCTCCATCTTGCTTATGAAACCATAGAGACACCATGTTTTCCCAAAGGCCTTCTGAATGGCCTCCGTGGTTTTTGCCACGCTGGTTAATATGGGAAGGTGTGCAAGTGTGACCATGAGGGCTTCCTTCTTTGCTCTATCAACCGCTGATAGTGTTAGAGCTCGAGGCTTTAGCTAGTAGTATCTCCTGGTGTGTGGTAATGCTGTGAACTTCAAACTTCTTGGCCTGTTGTGGAGTTGGCGCCACGACAAAGGCATGGGATTCACTTTGGACCTTTTGTACGTCTGTAACTTCAAATTCTAACCTCCTTCTAAACCCATTGATTACTACATCCTGGAAGAGGGAATGTGCAGTCACCCCCTTGAGGTTGTCGCTCTTGATCTTTACGGATAGGTTCTTCCGCGCCATTGCGTGAAAGGTCTTGCATACCTTTCCCCTGGGGGCTGGTCCTAACGGGTCCAAGTGTAGAATAAAATACCTCGTGCCTCTAAGTAATGCAATGGCATCCACCTCGGGCCTGGGGAGGTGGAGCTTGATAATTCTTGACCAACGACGTTAGAATGTGAGCAGTGAGCGGTGAGCGGTGAGCGGTGAGCAGTGAGGAGGGAGGATAAAAATGAACATGAATATTCTAATTATAGGGATATTCTATAAATGATATTTGGAATTTTCTTTAAAAAGTAAATTTTTGCAACCTATTACCGTGGTTTACAAATGTCTTCTGTGATTTTTCACTTACAAATGGGCTCTGAAATTGCTTCACATGAAAATAAATGTTGAATTTTAGGGACAAATCTAACCAAAGTTTAATATGGAGTTGACTATTTCTCGTCATTAAATGGATGAATAAGTTTGGCAGATTTATTTTAAAGATGGACAGAGTTTTTGGATGAATGAAGTTTACGGCATCCATTCAAAATCTCATTTAGTTTCTAGAAAATTTCTTTAAGAACGACATGAAATTTAATGGGAAACAAAAAACTATGATTGTTTATAGTGCTTCATAATTCATGCTGCATAATAAGACAAACCTTTCAAGAGTGAAGATGAATCAATGAAGTACAAGATTTTGAAGAAGTCAAAAGAGGTTCTTCTGTACCAAAGAGCCTACTAGGCCCATTTTTGTTTTTTATTTTTTTTGTCTAATTTTTTTTATTTTTTTTCACGTTCACAACAACGTGTAAAACATGCTTCAAATTTTTTTTTCCTCAACAAATTCTACTATTTCTACAAGTGAAAATCGTTGAACTTCACAAGTTTTTTGGGAAGCCCAAAAGGGTTTCTCGGTACAGAGGAACCTTTTCGGCCTCCAAAGTTTTGTGTAGTTTCAAAGTTAAACTATTAAAAGAGGCAATAACTTGCCAGAACTACTATGACCAAAAAAAAACTTACAGATTACTATTGCGGAGTAGGAGCTGTACTTCATTGAAACTAAGATTTGGTGCATGTATATACTTGTCGTCCTCCAAGTTTGCCTTGCACAAGAATCTGAATACATAATACAAGTGTTTGCAGTTCACCCACGCTTTGCGTTTGCCTAATGCTCCACTGCTCATGGTTATAAAATCTTCACATGTGCAAGACGGAAAGTCACAAAGTGAAACAAAATATGTCTTTTGTTTGGGATTGATACATGAATCCATGGTGATGATTCTTCCATAACCGGGATATGGAATTGTAGTGACGTTCCTTAGAATAGCCGAGACGTTTCGAGCTGTTTCCCACTTGTTGCGATGGTCAACAGTAGGAGCCTTTTCCCACTGCTTGATGGTCCTGCCATAGCGCTTTGTTGGATGTGAATCACCGTCTGATGCACTAGGACTCACAATGGTTGCTGGAGTTGATGTGGGTGAGCTATGGAAGAGACGTCGGGGCGACATGTCAAAGTCCTTCGTTTGAAGTTGGAAGCCTCCTTCTTCCAAAGTCATGATCTGGCTCTTTGTCAGATTAGTGCCGTAAGCAACCGGCCAAATCTCTGGAATAGTGGGCCAGTCATGGACATACCTGGATTTGGATCCGTGAACACATCTATTGATATCATCGGGGCAAAACCAGAAATCGAAGTTGATGATTGCCCTAGTACCATACTCTGTCATGCGGCCGTTGTAAGTCGGTGCAGGAGTACCATTCTTCTTATCCTTGCAGACTAAAGATCCACACTTGGTATCCTTCTTTCCTACCTGAATGCTAGGACATTTCTTTCCAACCTTCTTGCACCGTCCAATGTGCCACTGATGTGGATTGCACTCAGTCTCAAGAATAGAAGTCGCATGTGGAAGATAGGACACTGCAGATTCAATAAAAGGGGTATTGATCTTCGAAGTTCCTGCCTCAGTTCGAGCTCGTGTTGAACCGGTTTGAACACGGGGATGAGAGAAGTTAACTTTGTCATGCCGATGAGAGTCCTCATCCGATCCGGGTGGAAGATCAAGCTTCCGTTTGCTAGATCCAAAAATCTCTTCACCTTCTAAGTGGGGAACTCTAGTGGTGAATCTATTAGCCCCTGGAAGCAAGCTAATCGCGGCAGCAATCTTTACTGGGTCCTTTGAACGTCTGGCTGCCCGAAGCCGAAGTTCATCAAGGTGGGGCCCAGTGCCAGATGCGTGACCTTGAAGGAACGCCCAATAATTGGTGGATTGCATCATTGCTCGCATCATGTCGTCCGTCGTAGCTACATATAGGCAAGTCCCTCGGTTCCCCGACATTTGCAACCACTTGTTGTGCACGGTCTCCGGAAGGTTGTAAGATGGCATCTCCGCCAATTGCTCAATGTCCAGTTTCTGTATCGCAAGACACAAAATTTATGGTTCCGTAGTATTATTCAGTAAGTGTTAATAGATGAGTAATTTAGGGTTAGGGCTTAAAAACAGAAGGACAACAATATGAACCAACGAGAGTAGTTAGGGTTGAATGGTTTAGGGTTTTACCATGTCCATGAAGCCTCCCCACTGGCGATAGAGGAAATGCCAGAAACCCAACCAGTCGTCCAGTTCACGCACTGCATCTTCCGATGCCGCACGCGATGAGAGCCACCAACCTTTGATGCCGAGGTAAAGTTCTTCCGCCTCTTCGGATGTCTTAGCGTCTTTGTATTGTCTGCAGAGGCACACATGTTGTTCTCGAAATTCGAGTTTGATGAGCTTATTCGTGTGTCTGTTTAGAGATGTCACCCAATGAAGAAGACACGATCTCTCCTTGTCAACCATCTTAATGGTTGGGTCGCCATTCCCGTAGATGATGCGGACAACATTCCAGTTCGTTTGGGCGCTGTTCGCCATGAAACCCTTGAAGTTAGGGTTTGGGATTCTGTGGCGCACCATCACCTTGTTCAAAGACTGCCACATTAACTTTTGAGATTCGACATCTTCGCTTTGCATATCACAGACGGCGATGCTCATCACACGACAATACTCAGGATCATAGACATGGGCAGCCATGGTAGTCCAGTCCTTCACTCGTTTGACGTGGTCAAACATGATCCAAGAGTTCTGAAGATCTCCACCAGGCTGCATACGTTTGACGAGGTCGACACCACTGCTCGGGCCTTCTTCAGACATCTTGAAAAGGTACACCTTCTCTTTGCCTTGCCCTGGAAAGACACTGTCTTGGATATAGGCATAGGGACTCTTCAGCTTTAGTTTGATGATGTTGTCAAGTGGTCCGCCATTAGCAATGGGTCGGAAGGAAGAGATAGCATTTTTGATGTTAGGAGAACTAAGTATCCGGAACCTCTCCATGACCTTGACTAGAGAATTCCCACGAAGCGGTTCGGGCGTGCCCTCTCGATCAAGTGCAAAGACCTCATTCGACAAAAACTCCTTACTAGCAGCTAGAGCAATGGCAGAGTTCTTCGTAGTAGGTGTTTTAGAGACTTCATTACTCACAAGCTCAGTGACTTTGTCAATGGTTTCACGACATGTGCCCTTAGCAATAGGATGTTGGTGTGTACCAATATGGATGGAGGCTCTACCAATACCATTTCTATTGACGATGTAATACATCTTGGAGGGGCAAAATTCAAGGCAAGACGGTGGAGACTTACAGATCCGGCAAACGAGGGTCGAGTTCGGAGGAGGGATGTCACCTAGCGGAAAGATATGGGGTGACTGGCCTTCCCAATCAGTTTCATTATGAGAGCCGCTTCGACGCAACCTAGGGCACGAATCGTTATTACACTGCAGGTGACCAACACAATTAGAAGATTGAAAGGTGAGCCCAAAGTCTTTCAAAATGTTAGTGGTATGAGTTTTAGTCCATGCATGACCATCATATCGTTTGTCCATACCTTCCATCTGGCGAGCTATGGATGGACAAGTAGAAATAGGAAGGGGAGGGAACTCAAATAGCACATTCCCGTTAAACTCTGGAGGAAGGTACTTGACCTTTTCGCAGCGTAGAGTATCTAGATCTAGAAACTTCAGATCATTCTTTCCACGTGGTCTACTCTGCAATTGCCTTAGGCACTCTAGAACAGAATATGTCTCATTTTTACGAGGTAAAGGCGGTCGGGAATTTAGTGAAGGCAAGCTATTGAGAGACTGAGATCCGCTCTCCGGCTGTTCTATAATAGTTTCAGTAATGGGGGAAAGAAACGAATACTGACGGGCTCTCTCCTTAGGAAGACCGTCGTCATCAGATGTATTGCTTAGAATAATAGTGTCAGTCTCCGAGCCCTCAACCTTGATAGAAGACGGGAATGAAGTGTGCATTGTAGACTTTCTAGACTCTGGGGTAAGAAGCGAGCGGCTATCGAGAGGAACGCCAAAAACTCTGAATTTTCCAGCTGGGAGTCTCCAGGTTACTTCTGTATCCTTGACTCTCTTCTTCTGCAACACTGTCGAAACTACCTCTAAACCCTCAATGTCGTAGATTTCCATCTCTAACCACATGGACGTTCTATCTAAATTGAAGCGCTGCGAGAGCATTGCTTCGGCGACCCAAACAACACCATCATCATCCACAGGTAGCGACAACGGGACAGTATGGTACAATCCCCGAATCGAGGCCATAGCCTGAATGATGGAGGAGAGGGTTTAGGAATGGAGAGGTGACTTGCTAGTGTTTAAACTTCTCTTTTGATAGTGAATATAGAGTGCGGGATGGAATTGTAATTCTGTTGGAGGTTTACTTTATGGATGGAAAAAGTTATGATTGGGCATTACTATGAAAAAGTCACATTCGGCGATTTGGGTAGATTTAGTATGAGGACAGATTTTGATTTGGAAGAGAAGCAATGAAGACATTGAGATCATGGAGGTCCATGGGCGGCTGTCAGAAGCGTATATAGAATGCTGTTAAATATAAATGACTCAGATTGGTAGAATTTCAAATTTCAAACGAGTGCGACAACAGAAATATTAAAACTATAGCCAAGAGTTGATGAGTTTAGTTTTCCAACGAATTTGTGGTGGCGAAATAGTTATTTTAGCCAGTATAGGTGAGTAGGCATGATAGAAAATACAAGTGAATGGTTAGGATGACGCATAGGATGTGATTCATTTTGTAAGACAATGGTCCTCGCTATAAACGTAGAGATTAGTGCAGGAGGGGCATAAGAGAAAGAGAGCAAAGAAAGGTTTGGGGGTTTCCACTAGAAAAATAGCTAGAGAAGTCTAGAATGGCGAGGCACTACCAGACAAGGTATGCGGAGGGAAGGGGAACATCCTTGGCTGCTACGTTTGAGAGCATGGCTAGTAGGACCGCAGAGGTGGGAGACGGGGCATTGAAAGGTAGTTTTTAGTACAATTGTGGGGACGATTTATTGGAATCACATGCCGACTCTGGAGATCACCATGAAGATGGCACGGGACAACCAACTGATGTTGAAGAAGAAGAGTTCGAATCATTGACACAATTACCGAGTTCACAAATAAGTGCAGGTGACCAATCTCCTGAGGTGAGTTCAGTAACCCGCGTTTATATTTTGAGTCTAAATTACTCCATTTGATAGTGAGAATACATGCTATAGAGCCTGCTAGGTCAATGCTCCTTTCATTCTCGTCATTTGAGTTTCTTAGTTATCTGTATGGATTGTAGGGCTTCTGTTCAAAGGGTACCAATATCGGGTGTCAATATAGATTACGAAGTTTTTAAGATATTATCATAGATGCGTTTCAGTATTAGCTTTGCGGGAAAAAACAACTCTTGAAATAAATCCATGAAACTAAAGTTATTGTGGTTTAAAGTACTAAACGAGAGTTAGGGCAAAATGAGCAAGGTACTCAATAGCATTAATAGTACCACTATTGAGCTAAGTAGTGAATTTTTTTGTGGCGGGTTGCAATGAAGGAAAGTTGTAGGCAATCTTAATTGTATTTAATTAAAAATGAATAAAGATACAGGATTTCATTATATTGAAAATGAATATTTTATATTAGTGGAAGGAGGCGTTGTAGTTCTTTCACCATTTGGTATTTAGAGTCCATTCTTTTGTTCATCAAACAAAATTTTCTTGATTTTCAAAACATTTGGCTACTTTCTAAACCCTTCATCATTACACGTCCTAAACACCATATGGAATATGGTAGATACGTGAGTAGAAGCCCATGAAGTAAATGTATTGAAAACAGAGAAGGCACAAAATAGCAGTACTAGGATCAACTTAGATAATTGGAAATAATAGTATACAGTTTCAGAAATGGGTTGAATTGTTTTTGTATGAGAGTTTGTGAATCATTCATCCATGTGGGATTTCGCACCTGGGGTATAGTCGGAATGGTAGTAGGGTTTGGTCACCTTGCCGAAGCCTTGGGCGGCTCACCTCTTCTGTTGCTCGTCCGCCATCTTGTGGTTTGTGTTGTGTATTAAGAGCTCTTGTTGGTACTGAGATTCGTGAGTGACAGTTCCTGGCCTTGTTGCCGTCAACGCATTTTTTCTTTTGTTCCACACAAGATTTCTGTTGCTGTGAGGTCATCTTAGGACACGCTTTTACCCTTGTTCCGACTCCCCACTTGACTTTGTCTTCTACCTCAATGTAGATCCGGTAGTTTAGGTTCCTTGGGCGACCCTCGGGATGGTGTCTGTGGGCGGCACCAAGTCTCACCCGGTGACATTTTTAGCGAGATACACATACAAGATCGTGGACAACTTATACTTGAGACTTGCGCTCCGGAGCTTCTGAACGTGTGCATGCTCACCATAGATCTGCCGCGGTTCAGTCTTTAGATCTGCGAGAGTCGACAAGGAAGTTAGTTGAAGGATAACGGATGACTCATTTCAAGGATGAGGAGCTTCCAGTGATCCTCGGTACCGAGAAGCTACTTTAGGACCTTTTTTTTGCTTGTCTTCGACTTAGATCGCTGAATAGAAAGCTCCGAGTTGCGCTCCAAGATCTTGTCGCAGGGGTTGTAGAAGCACAACCGGCGGTTGCGGATCGCCTCGACGTCGACATCGACATCAACGTCGACGTCGACATCGACATCAACGTTGACATCGACATTGACATCGACGTTGCGGAACACCTCGACGGAACGGAACACAGCCGGCGGTTGCGGAACACCATGACGTCCACATCGACATCGATGTTGCGGAACACCGTGACGTCCACATCGACATCGACGTTGCAGAACACCAGGAACGCCTCGACGTCGACATCGCAAATGACGTGATCGACGTTGTGCATATCAGTGCACATTAGTGTGTGCATATTCGGTGTATACTGAGTGTGTGCATATTCAATGCATACTCGGTGTGCATATTAGTGCAAAGCTTGAGGGCGAAGGTGTGGGAGCTGCTACAGTAGAGTCCATTCTTGACTTGGCTTGCGACGCAAGTGCCAGGGTACTTACCCACTAGAAGATAAAAGATCTAACAGTATTTCAGGCGACAAAGCACCTGGATCGACATGCATCGAAGTTTGACAGAATCAAACAGTTGACTTCCACTTGGAAGTTCGATTTGGAAGCGAGCACTTCTACAAGGAACAGTTTTGATATTTTTGAGAATCATGCTCCTCGGTATCGAGGAGCTTACAACTTACAGGTTTATTCGAAAGTCTTCCACCTAGATCAACGATTTGAAAGCGAGCTCTTGAACACCGGACAGTTCAAGTTTTTTGAGAATCAAGCTCCTCGGTACCGAGGAGCTTACAACTGACGTTTCAGTTGCTTGTCTTGATTTAGATTCGCGATTTGGAAGCATAAGAACTAAGTACTTGGGTCGAGATGCATGGACGTGAGCAGGTTTATTTGAAAGTCTTCCACGTGGATCCACGATGTGGACGCGAGCACTTGAACACGAGACAGTTCAAGTTTTATTGAGAATCATGCTCCTCGGTACCGAGGAGCTTACAACTGACGTTTCAGTTGCTTGTCTTGATTTAGATTCACGATTTGGAAGCACAGGAACTAAGTTCTTGGGTCGAGATGCATGGACGTGAGCAAGATTATTTGAAAGTCTTCCACCTTGATACACAATGTGGACGCGAGCACTTAAATAAGGGACAGTTCGAGTTTTATTGAGAATCATGCTCCTCGGTACCGAGGAGCTTACAGCTGACGTTTCAGTTGCTTGTCTTGACTCAGTATGCAATTAGGGTGAGCAGTATTTATGTATCTGGGTCGACATGCATGGACGTGAGCGGAATTATTCAAAAGTCTTCCACCCGGTTCAACTATTTGGAAGCGAGCACTTGAACACCGGACAGTTCAAGTTTTATTGAGAATCATGCTCCTCGGTACCGAGGAGCTTACAGCTGACGTTTCAGTTGCTTGTCTTGATTTAGATTCGCGATTTGGAAGCACAGGAACTAAGTACTTGGTTCGATATGCATGGACGTGAGCAGATTTATTCGAAAGTCTTCCACGTGGATCCACGATGTGGACGCGAGCACTTGAAAAAGGGACAATTTAGATTTTGAGGAGAATCATGCTCCTCGGGAGTCGGTACCGATGATTTTGGTTTCGGTGGTCATAGATACTCACGCAACTATCAAACTTGTTTTTGTTGTCCTGTGAACGTCATTCATGGTTTAAGTTCATGTTGTCCTGTGTTGCATGGTTGAACAAATATTTGGAAGTCGCTGATTGTCGCTAATTTGGGTTCGTTTTTTCTTGTAGATGGGAACTGAAGAAGGTGTTGCCCTTGATTCCCTATTACTTGGGGTTGGATCTGAGCACATGGAGATCGTTTTGGATGACTCCGTTACGGCGCATGTGGAAACTCCTGCTCATGGCGATGGTGTGAATGTGGAGATGGATACTTCTACCATCAATGTGGATAGCACGGTCGAAGATGGTATGGGTGGGCTTAGCATCGATGAGGCCGAGAATGCCTTTAGGGTGAGGGGGAAGCTGGATTCCATTTCAATTATCCAGGAATTACGCTTCAAGCCCATAAGCTCCTCCAGACTCAGGATCCCACTTTGTAGAATGATTCCTTTGCCGTTAGTCTGTCCTGTGCTCCACTCTGACGTTAAACGACTAGAGTCGGAATTTGTCCACGGATACCGTGAAGGTGACAGGGTATTTTATGTTTCACTGACGGATGACTCTGGGAAGACTCAGCTTGTCACAGAGGAGATTATGGAGACATGGGATATGCACTGGCTTCAAGAGGATGCGGCCTTTGAGGAGTTTTTATCAACAAACAAAAATTTGTCTCCTCTTGTGGGTCATATGTTCTACATTTGGGACGGAAATCACAGGTTCCAGTCGTGGTATTCTTATATTTCTCGTTTGCACAGTGAGGAGAAAGACTGGCACTATTCAGTGGATTCAATTCTACTTTCGTCAAAGGGTAGTACAGGTGTCCTTCTGAACGCGATGAATGATGTGAACAGGTATGAATATCAAATTATATGTTATTAAATATGTCTAAGATGAGTCGGTTCTAAACTTCTAACTTCATTTGTATCTTTATGCAGGTCCACTGAGAATGCGCACATAAAGACGAACCTTGTGCACAAACTGCATCGAATTAATATTGATGGTGTTTTATCCTTACCGGATTTTAAAGATCTATTGACTCCAGATGAATACATTGCGTGCGAGACTCGTCAAAGACCCTATCCTTGGTATTCATTGACATCGGATGTCTTCATCAAATTTTTAAACCGAGTGAGTATTACTTTTGCAGTAGTGAAGATGAAGTGTTTATATGATTTTTTATTGATCCTATTCATTGTTTTGAGCACTACAGCAAGAGGTATCTGCTGCAGCGGATGAGGCAGCAAGATTATACTTGGAGAAGACTCAGAAGGTAGAACAAAATGCACGGGGCATTCACGCAGCAATGAATAGTACCTCCAACGCAAAAGTGAAGTCCTACCGCACAGAGT
The DNA here is from genome assembly GCA_963971425.1 of Bryoerythrophyllum caledonicum. Lineage (NCBI taxonomy): Eukaryota > Viridiplantae > Streptophyta > Bryopsida > Pottiales > Pottiaceae > Bryoerythrophyllum > Bryoerythrophyllum caledonicum. The sequence goes on from OZ020519.1 coordinate 7,282,871, forward strand.
TTGACAAGATGGTTTCGATTGCCAATCCCAAACACGGGCCAAAGTTTCTTGAAGGGGTATGTAATTTTTTCTTCAATTTGGTATTAATTGGATTTCATTATTCTGATGTGGACCTTTATATTTGAACTTCAGATTAACTACCATTGGAGTCACTTTGAAAAGCTGGAGATGTCGTTAGAGAAGCTCGAGAAGATCTCATCGTCATCTGTTGAACCCGCGTTCAAAATAAAGTGGTTGAATTGGTGGAACTCTGGAGACTTGAATTGTGTAGCTCTTCGTTTCCCAGCAGTTGGTGTTACAGATGAGAAACTTGAAGCATGGTTGGTCAAGGCAGCCTTTTGGGCAGAGGTGAGTGTATGAAGTGAATATCTTTTTCTACTCTAATTGAGCCTTAAGAATTTTTGAGTGTCAGAATCATAGTTCTTGATAATCTTATGGTTTAAAATTTGTAGTTGGAGTTTGCCACTGTGGAAGCTGTCAAGGACACTATGAAATCAAGGAACATCGTAATTGACTGGAGAGCAAGAGATGATGTGGACGAAATTGAAGACTACATCGAGAAGTGGCGCATCATTCTATGGGATCAAGCATTCTATTTCTTATTCCGGAAGGCAGGAGGATACTCTCGTTCAAAAACGTTTGCTTCTCAGGAAGGAACTAAAATTGCTATGATGCGTCTTCAATACCGGTAAGTATTCCCTTTTTCCATTTGGTACTCTTTGTCTTCCTCGGGATCAAATTGACAATGTGCTCATTTTTTCCTCGTCAATATTGAAGATTTCCTGATGAACTATTGTAAGAATCCACCTCCTCGTTAACGAGGACGCAATGGGGGTTATTATATGGGTTCTCGCACGCAACCTTTCCATGGTTTCGGTGTAGTATTGGAAGCAATGTACAACTATCTTGCAGTTGGTGAAAATTGTGATATGTTTATCTCAATTTTGACATTCTCTATATTCTAGATATTTCAAGAGGGAACTTCTTGGAAAGAATGCAATCGACAAGAAGACCTTCTCTAAATTATTTGGAGCTTGGACGGAGAAGACTTTGAAAGACTCATATATGTTTACACTCGGCCAAGCTCGTACTTTCAGTTTGGAGGAGCTCAACGCGTGTCCATGGTACTTGGAATGCTCCAAGAAGTTTGTCCCAAGCGAGGAGGAAGGTGAAAAAGCAAAACATATCGCCCCAATTCTGGAGCTTGATGAGGATTCTGATGAAGACAAGTCTATGGGTGCCCCATCTGAGGTACAAACAAAGAAGACAACCAAGAAGGGTAAGGAGACCAAAGGCTCAAAGGAGACAAAGAGTGCAAAAGAGACCAAAGAGTCCAAGGCAAGTAGCTCAAAAAACAAGAGTGAAAAGGAAGCACTTGTTCTGGTAAGTGCTTCAGAAACTATATTGATTGCCACCATCAACCCTGGCACGTTGAGTAATCCAACACATTGCCCTACAGAATTGCTATCCATGTCCACTGAAATTTGTGCGCCCTCTGAACTTTACGAGAAGATTGCTAAACGCACTGACACACATGGAGTTGATGCCAAAGTCCTTCTGTTGAATACTTCAATTCCTACCATTATGGATCACATGTTCAAGAAGCGGGAGCCTTCCCCTCAGTTCAAGGAACTTTTGTCATTTGCTCAGAAGGTTTGACCCAATGACTCTATTATGTTTCCAACTACATCATTGAATCTTCCATATTTCATTTTTGAAGTCCTGCTCTATTGATATTTGTCTGTGGGATATTTTCTTAACAGGTTGGTCAAGGTCAGCAACGTCGCCTTGGTGGTGTGCCTAAAAGAGAAGCTTGTTTTGATCTTATCATGGCAGATATGCCCGATGGACTTCCAATCCCAGGTATGGGATTGACTGTCCTGTCATGGAATGTTTTGCACAAGGATTGGCCGGAATCCATCTTTGAAGTGGCTCGTGACACACTCCAAGATGATGGGGCTATCATGTTATTTCACCCTGATATTCCGGACGTTCGAACTACAACAGATTCACTTGCTGAAGCTTATGGGTTCAGTGCTTTGTTTGATTGGTGGGGCATCAACGAGATGCCACTCACTTCATTCAAAAGCCCTAATCGGACGGTATGATTTCTTAAACATCAGTTCTCTCAAATTTTGCCTACTATTGAGGACTTATATTTTAATTTGAGAAGACTATTAATTTGTGGTGTATTATTTATGGTTGGCTAAGTTGAGATTAATGATATGCTTACTTGGTCATCATGTGTTCTATGGCTTTCTGCATGTGGATATGTATTTCTAAACCAATATGTATTTCTTACCGTTTATTGTATTTTTTGTTTATTCAGAGTAAGCGATTTTGGATCATTTTATATGTGAGGGACTCTTTCAATGACATGCCTGTCAGTTCGAACTTCTCCATTGAAGTTAATTGAGAATTGAATAATTTGGGCACTGATATTGTCGGGGCGGGTGTTCTTTATAACTATATTACGCCAAATACCGCTTTGAAGATTGGAGAGAAGATGTGGAGAGGACCACGTGAGAAGTGCCCTGTTCTTGTGCAATTGCTACTCGAAAGTTTTTCCAAACCTGGGAATGTTGTTTTGGACTGCACTACATCAACAGGTTCCATCATCACCCTCGATATCTTTCGATTGAATTTTTTTTTTCCAAATTCTATAAGTTTGCAAAGTCCTTTATACTTCATGTTTGTGTATTTCTAGGCGCTAGCGTTCATGCATGTCGTCGAAGCGGTCGTCACCTCATTGCCCTTGAGTCAGACACCGAAATCGTAGAGGCTGTTCTAATTCCTCTCTGTTCTTCAAAGTCGTGAGAAGATAACTCTGGAGGAAAGAAACGGAAGGTGCCAGCTTCTGAAGAAGCCCCGCCCGAGGAAAGACCTCAGAAGAGGATTCCCAAGAATCGCATGCGTACGTAAGTTCTATCCTTTCTTTCATCTAAAATTATTTCATTGTAATCTATATGTTAAGCTAATTTCATTATTTTTACTTTTTGCAGGTTGGTAAACCTCTTTCCTAGTCCTCCAAGTGCGATGTCCTTACCGTGCTACATTGAGGCAATGGCCATTGATCTTGCGAACGAGGATACTCCTACCCGAATCACTAAATTACCTAAATATGACCCAAAGGTTTGTAGATACATTGACTATGAGGCTGAAGAGACTTTGGTTGTTACGAGCAGTCGTAGCAGTGAAAGTCATTCTGGTGCTACTTCTTCTGACGCTTCTTCAGTAGGTGTTAATGGTTCCATTTGTGTTTCTAAGCCTTGACTTTATTCATTGTATGTCGTTATTTAATCCATGTGGTGAGACGAAAAGGGCCACTACTTAAGTTTTTATTTGCTTTGTCTACTCTATTTGTCCCACATTTGTATTATGCTTTAGAATTTGAATATTTGTGAATACTATGTATTTGCTTCAAAACATTATCTAGTTGATGTTTATTCCCTCGTCACCTAATATCGTTTCGGTGGATTTTTATATTTTAATACTACATTTAGTTGTATCTATGTGTTCAATTCAATGTGCCTCATCATGTACTAGTTTATTCATTTTCTTGTATTCGTCTCGGGGGGTGCACTGTACTAAACATGTACGAGTATACGTGAGTGCACAGGAGGGGTATTGATTAGAACCTTGTCGTATTACGTATACATATGGTATATATATTATATATTGTAACTACATACATATATGAAAGGCCTTTAAGAAGTATACAACAGTTGTACTTGTATGGTAGCGTTACCATACTACATAGGATAAGTTTTCATATTGGATGAAACTAGGATGAATGATTTTCATTAGCAATGTACTTGCATCAAGGTAATATCGGGCAAAAAGGCAGTATTAGGGTTTTAGGTCAATTCGTTAAGCTCATTCGTTATCTTGTGGTCGGCCGCCGCTGTCCGACTTGCCTGAGCGCTCGCTTAGGTTTTTGTTTTTTGTTCTGGTCGGCCGCCGTTGTCCCGCTTGCTTGAGCGCTCGCTCGTCGCTCGTTGCTGTGCGTTCATTGTGCTTCCTCAACGTTCCAAGGCTCTATGGTTTTAGGCTGGCTTCGACAGTTCAAGTATGGCTTTGTTTCTCTTCGTTTCTCTTGTTTCTCCGTCGTATGGCTTTGTTTCATCTATGGCTAGATCAATAAGATTAGAAAAAAGAAAAAGAAAACATAAGAGAGAGGAACAATTAGGCATAAAGCCAAGGAGAAAAATTAAGCCAAGAGAAGATTAAAGGCTTAAAACAAAAGCCTTCAACCAATCACTAGTTCAATTAGAGTAGTCACATGCAAATCGTGACATGATATTAGGTAGAATTGGATAGAGTAAAAAATCATGAAGTAGTGGCATGTGGGTTGGGACGAATTTAGACAACCTTAAACAAATTTAAGTGGAAAAATTTGCACCAATTATTGGCGATCATGGGCTGCCCTTAGTGGCATGCCCGAATTTACCTTTTTAAATCCTTCGACATACTTTGGATGTTCTTGTTGATGAACATGAAGGTGCTAAAATTTCCTCTCTATCAAATGTAAAGTCAAGTGTGGCTTATGTAATGGTAGGGGAGTCTAGAATTTTTAAAAGTACACTTGTTAGTCAATTGAATGGCAATCCTTCTTTGTCTAAAGATTGGTTGACTCGAATTAAGGCTGGCATATTGTATATGAAGCCTAAACTCCTTAGTCCCGGAAGCCATGATACTTTGCTAAAGCTTGGTTGTGATTGTGGTGGGTGTTTTTTGAACACACCTGAAGCTAAAATTGTGAAAAAACGAGGGAGGCCAAAAAAATCTACTGAAGTGAAGGTTTGGTTTGTTGGAAGGGTTTATAGGGTGCGGAGAAAGTTTGGTAATCGTTGGGTGGAGTATAGGGATCCAATTGACTTGATGGACCGTCCATCAAATGTGGAGATTGGTTTATGTTGGTATCAAAAAGGGACTAACAACAAGTGGACATATGATCTTACTGATCATTTGATGGTAGATTTAGAGACAATAATTGCATTGGCTACAATGACATATATTGCCGAATTAAATGTTTATGAGTTACATCCAGGTGATGAAAAAGTTTTCAACGGCTTTGCTGATGAAAGTTAGAATATTTTGTTATACATATTATAGGGGTTGATTTTTGTTCAAAAGTATATTTGTATACTTATGTTAATGACTATATATGAATGGATTTTTTTTTGTGTATACATATTGTCACTTGTATATTTATTGTTGTAATTGTATGTATATTACCTCCTTTCACAAAAAGAAAGTTGTATATAGGGGGTTTTAAAAGTAGGCTGCGCACGCACGTGATTCTAGGTTTTAATGAAAGGTGCACCCCCCGAGGTATTCGTATTATGATTTCTGATAGGTTATGTCCAGTTTGTAATGCAATTGAAAACACAATTGTAAATGAGTTTATTATACTACTTCATCATATATGATGAGCTATTATTAATTGGTTTAGTTATTTTTTACCCTAATCACTTAAGTTTTTCCGATTAGGTTCACAAAGGCTCCTCGATACGGCGGAGCTGCTAATCTTATGATGTCTATCTTCTGTTATTCATAATTAATACTGGTTTTTTTTTGTCAATCCATCAGAGTAGTTCGAACACTTTAATCCTTATTCATCCACATTCATCCATCCCTCATGGCGCTCCTCTGCACCTGGTTTTTTTTTATTATTTTTTTTGGTTTTGCCCTCAGGGCGCTCCTCGGTACCGAGGAGCCCCTTGGCACGTTGTTTTTTTATTTTTTTTTTTTTTTCTCATGTGATTTTTTTTTTCGCCCTCAAGGCGCTCCTCGGTACCGAGGAGCCCTTCGGCTAGCTATTTAAAAAATTTCAATTTCCAACATAGTCAAGTTATGGGCCCATGACCACCACTTTAAATAAAATGGCAAATTAAAAACTGAAGTATTCCTAAGATATTTTTTAGTGAAAGAACTTCTGATTTTTTTCTCAATCCAAGTGCTTTCATGTTTTTCCAATGACAATCTAATCACTTTTGAATTTTCAAAGTGTGTTTCAACTTTAGCATATTTCTACCACTACGTACTCCGTTAGCTCCGACCATTAGCTCCAACCAAAAGTCAAAGGCTTGACCCGAAAGGTGCTACAGATCGCCAATATCATTGTTGAAATCACATGAAGAATTTATTGCATTCTATGTAGTTGCTTAGCTATGAATGAGACTAAAATGGTTTTACGAATATTGTATAAGTTGTTTTGTTTTCTTAACTATAAAGTGAGCAATCATTCATCTACATTCATCTATCTACATTCATCCATCTATCTACATTCATCCAAATATCCTCCAAACGATTTATTTCTGGGTTTATTAATTCAATTTTCTCCCATTTTGAACTTTTTTCATACCACGGAAATAGGTCATAATGTATAATTGTTTTTGGTCAATCACCCCTAACCTATGGTTTTAGGGTGTCCAATTGAAGCAAAAAATTGCTTACTGCTCACTGCTCACCGCTCACTGCTCATTGCTCACTGCTTACTGCTCACTGCTCACATTCTAGCATTCCTGTCTTCATATGCTCAAGCCTCGCTATGGTAAGTTTCCTCACATCCTCGTGATACATAGTGTGTTGTGGCAATTCAAAATGAATTGCCACTTGAAAATCAAGAGAAAGACCGGTCTCAGGGAAAGTGGGAATGTCAAATGGTACCTATGTCAGGTTGTAATGTTGTCCCACGATGTTGTCACTCTGTATAGAGGAGTATAGTATTTGTGGGATTCTTGGATATGCCACCTTGGCGCCAATAGCCTCCTCTGCTTCTTCCTTGGGCATTCCTCAAGTAATCATGTCCAATACGCTCTCTCCACTAAACAAGGGCTCTTGCCCTATATCAATGGCAAGTTTCTCCATGGTGGAGAAACCTAATCAAAAACGGAAAGATGAAAGGTCTGGTGTAGAGACTTGTAATACGGGTGTAGAATTACCTCTGGCTTTTTTCGTGGGGGTTGGAGCTTCTTCAATAGAAGGACTGTCCTTCTGGGCTTCGGTGGATCTCTTGGAAGTCTCTGAAGTGCTCTCCACCTCCATGTCTGCTGACTTGGCCTCTTGTAAGAATCAGAGTTGGGTGTTGGAGAAGTCCCTGTGGGTTGCGTGGGACGTTTGGAGTGTGTTGTCAATCATTTTCTTGGGCGATGTGATATCTGTTGTGCCTCTCCTCTCACTTCGGGTGTGACCCAGGGTGGCCAGTTCTTGGTCAGAGTCCGAGTCTCCCAGAAGTAGGAGCCGTCGAAGTGGGGCTTTGTTGTTGCTGCGGGTCGTAGAGGGGGAAATGGGTGCAGTTTGGGCTGGGGCTTCTCCCTCACCCGAGGACCCTTCCTGGAGAGCTGTGTTCTTGTCTGGGGCTGCGCGGCGATGTCTTGTGCCGTAAAGTTCGGTGGAGACTCCACCAGTTGTCTCTTCTGTCCTTGGCCGGTACGTTTACCGCTTGCACTCCTTGTGGTGCGTTTGTTGCTTTCCTTCCTTGTGCTTGTGTGTCTTCTGGGAGGTCCTGGGGTTGGTGAAGTCAGTTGAGACGTAGCAGAGTCAGTTTGGGCTCTCTGAAAGAGCTTCTTTTTTGTTGAGGAAGTCCGCTTGGTTCCTGTTAACATGTATATGGTGCGTTGGCAGGCTTGGATTTGGTGCTCTTCTACTATGACCTTGCTGCTCGTTGCTGCGACCTTGCTGTTTGTGGCTTCGACCTTGATGCTCTCTGCTTTGGCCTTGCTTTGATGTCGTCTGCTTGTTAGTCTTGTTGCTTCGTTTTTCTTCACTGGTGGGCAACTTTGGGAGGGTGATGGCCAGTTTCGGTGGGGTGTCGCCCTCTCACGGGCAGGAATACTGCTCGAAGGGTATGTCTGTTGTCTGTCTGGTTGTGGGAGGTGTTTGGATGTTGCTGCTTGGCCGCGGGTTGGTGTCTTGGGTCGGAATAGTGTTGTCCGTCGTTGGAGAGGTGTGCTGCTCGGACGGTATGCTTCACTCATGGTTGGCCACCTTGCAGGGTTATTGCCAGTTGCTGCGCTTTTTGATTGCTTGATGTGTCCACTGTAGGTTGTTCCTCTCGGCTTTGGTGCTCGTCTGCTTCGACTTTGTTGCTCGCTGCTTTGACCTTGCCTTGGTGTCTTTGGCGCTCTCTGTTTGTCGGTCTTGTTGCTCCGGAGGGATGCGCCGCCCAACTTCTTTGGTGGTCGGTTTTGGGAGGGCGTTGGTTAGTTTGGGAGGGGCGTTGTTCTCTCGCAGAGGGGAGCACTATTCGGTGGGGCCTCTGTTTGGCTGTGGGAATGTCGGGGAGCAGCTGTTTGGCTTCGGGCTGGTACCTGGGGTCGGGGTTTTGTTGTCCGTCGTTGGAGAGGAGTGCCGCTCGGAAGGTGTGTTTCGCTCCAGGTTGGTATTTAGATGAGTGTGGTTCTTGCGCACTCCAGTTGGTAAGGTTGTCAAGGTCCTAGAGAAGGGTTGCAACGTCTTGGTACCTGGAAGGATTTTTCCAGCGCTTCCGCTCTTGGAAGCAATCTGTGACTCGTACGACTGTTAATTCTTTACTGGTATTGTTAGTGTGATTTTTTCCATATCTATGTGTACTATTGATGTGAGTGCCCAAACAGTTATTAAGAGTGGAAATGCAATGTGTTAAAGCAAGGTGAAGTTTGGAAGGGGAGCGAGCCTGAGTGTTGTTTTGCGTGTGGAGCGCACTGATCCACTCTTCTAGTCTTTGGTTCGCTCTTGTTGTAGTCAGTGGTGATTGCGTGTGTGATGAGATGTCTTGACGCTTCTCTCTTGCATGGTTGTGTGCACGAAGTCGTTGGCTGGAGGCTGCCTCTTTGATCCTTGTTATGAATCTTGCAAAAAATACACAGTGCTTCCACAAGGTGTGAGATTTTTTTGTTTTGATATAATGTTTTCTTTTTTCTAATGTATGTTGGCTGGATAGTGTTGTTCTAGTGCCTAATTTTGTTGGTGGAGTGCATGTACTGTCGTGTCTCTTCTCTAGTTTATGGTGGTGTATGGTGCGGTGATTAGTGATGTGTGTATAGTGAGAGTAGTAGGAAGGGCATAAACAACAGAAGGCGAGCAAAAGAAAAAGTAGAAGAGATAGGGTTAGGATCAGCCTGTTTTTGTTGGTTTTGTTGATGTAGGTCGGCAGTTGCGTTTCTTGAGTGATGTTCGTCGTTGTGATTTTGCCGTGTTTTGTTTGGTATAGCGTCTGTAGCGGCGGTTCGAGTTTTGTCCAGCTGCAACTCAAGGTGTGGGGCAATTCCGGTGCGATAGGATGTCAGGGCAGATCCAGGGCACCGTGATCTAGATCTAGTGTTGCGCTATTCTGATGTGTAGTGTCTACATGTTTGCATGTGATGTGGAAACTTGTGTGCTGTGGATCTAGTGGTTTACGTGTGTTGGTTGTCACTAGTGTTGTACTCCTGGGGTAGCGCAGCTGCGCTAGTTCTGGTTTGTCTATCAATGCAGTGGATTCTAATGTCTTCAGGGAGGGGGGGGCGTGAGGAGTAAGTAGATTGGGGCCGTTTTGATCCAGCTGCAGACGGATGGGACTGGCTAGTATGCGCGTGTAGTGAATACAATGGTGATAGATCTAGATTGCCAACACTAAGGTTCCCTTGCTTTTACTATACCTCTAATCAATCTCCTCACAAGGTATTCATATGACGCCTAAATCAGCTCGGATCTAATCCTTGTTGTCCTTCCAACACACGGGTGCTTCCTTCATCCAGACATATACAAAAATCGCTTCAACAGAGAGGACATTCACCAAGCCCAACACCCTTTGGCGACACTATTGAGTGATTTTGCGACAACCCCTTACTCCCCTTCACCTGAAAATGTGGAGCGTTTTAGCTTCTCATTGTTTTCCCCATATCTATTTTCAAAAGGTACTTTATAGCTATGATTGACAAACATATTTGTTGGCAAAAATTATCAATAATTGTTAAGTTGATTCTCAAACAACAATGCAAAGGCGATCCATAAAGCTTATCATTAATGTTAATATGCTCATTGTACTTTGACACCAAATATAGGTTGTACGTTTATATCCAACAGTCAGCTTTCCTATCAACAAAGGAGCACTCGTCATCTATCCTCTTAGACATGTAATAGCCATTTCTATATGCGCATCTTTCGTTGGCAAAGTCTCAAGGGTACTGCTATGTTCATTTACCATCTTCCATGCAAGAGGCACTTAAATTCTACGTGCCGCAAGGCCCATGCACCAAGCAACATATCACTATCTCTATGCACCAAGATGAGTGACGAGATCTGGTGGTTTGGCAATCATGGCTAGGTTAATCTTGTATGTTGTCTTCAATTTTGACTGCTTGTCAAGAATAAATAGGATATGCGCATGCGTAGGCTTCTCTTCTGAAATGAGTCATCCAAGTGTATCTCAACACATTACCAAATACTTAGTGGTCCTTCAAAACTGCCATAAGCTCTTAGTATTTTTGGTTAAATAAACGTGCAACTAAATCTGGTTGATCGTATGTTGTCCCCGTGGTTCCAGTTTTGTTGAAATCTCAAGCCATTTTAGATTACACATGAATGTTACAAAGAGATTTGCTGTAAAGTTTGCATCATAGGTCCTTCTCATTGTCCTTGGTGGACTTCAAATGGTTTTGTTCAATGCACGCTCATGCGTCCACAATGTAGTGTTGTAGCAAGCAGCCTACATAGAATATGTGGTCGTTGCGATTACGCTGGTGAAATATGTATATGTAAAACTACATGTGCATCACTCTCCTTAATTTGCCCCTCTTATGCCTCTAACAACATTTGAATAAACTTTCGCAAACTCCACAGGCAACTTCGGATTCAAAGCCTCTAAAATGGATGTTTGAAGACCATCCTTGAAGCCTGTTGGAAAAGAGAATCACATAATGCACTGATGAATATGCATAATGTAAAACTAAGATCTGTTGAAGGAGCCCATTCACCGTCTTGATAATAATATCCTGGTCTAACGTGATGCCATCCTTGCCGTCCCCGCCGACTATTATTGTGCCAACCTCAACTTTTGTAGGCATATTGTATCTTTGTCCATCCAACAATCACAAAGCCAACAAACAAAGTTTGTAGGCCACTGTTGGTTGTTTTATCGATTGTTGACAAATGTTTTTGAATAGTCATGCATGAGGAACGTGCTCCTGTAACATGTTTTGAATGGACTCCATTGAATTGTGGTCCAAACTCTTAGAAGTTGTCATTTGACCATTTAAAGCGGCGTCGTTATCTGCAATATACAACTATGCAAACTTACAATTCTTTCCTTCTGTTGGCAAAATGTTGCCAATTCTATGATACAACGCACCATGAAGCCGGAAGGTGTAGTCTCCACATTGGGCAAAGCGTGGATCAATATTTACACCCAAAGATGTGAATGCAAAAGCATTGTTGTACACTAGGATGAATTCTCAGAAGCTCTTTGTTTCTTGAGTGTTTCCTTGCAGCAAGCGCCGCCATGGCATAAGAGGCACCGTAAGTGGTGGAAGCTCAACATTTCCTTGATCACAACACACAATGAAAATGAATTGGCTTGTATTTAACCTCTTCAATGATGCACTCCTTCAACCAATGCAAAGCGCGACTAACGTTGCAACAAATATTTATTCCCTAAAGTATTTGTCAAATATTGCCTAGCATCCCATCATTGATTATACGACATGCCAATGGCAAATCTAGAACTTGACAAATATTCTCTCGGACAACGGCGTATTGTGTGACATGAATGCAATGGTTATTTTCTAGCTCCACCTGTTGATTGTTGGTTGGACATTGTGCTTCCTTCTTTCAGCGTGCGGCATTTTCTACTTTGTGTTCACCATTTGTGCGTATGGCATGGTGTTCGTTCTTCAGCCGGTTTTTCCAAGTTTGAAGAGTTTTGTCTTAAACAACAGACATTTCAACTTTCAAAAGATCTAGAAGGCGAGTGGAGGAAGAAAGGATTGAGTTTAAGGATTTATGTTTTAGTACTTATAAAGAAGTGCAATCATTATATATGTCCACTTGATATTTTATAATATTACTAATTAATTTTTTACTTTTTTGGTCTAATTTTCTTTTAAATTGTATTTTACATTAAAAATGAAAGAACATATTTGAATAGAATCTTACTTTTTTTAGTAATATTTTCAAAATAGATGTTTAGAAACGTATCCAAATCTCAATTGTCCCCGAAGTGACCCTTGGTCCTTTAGGATCTAACACGGGTTCTTCAAGAAGTTCAATGGGATACTTTTGTAAAGTTAATCTATGCAACTGAGGATTATTCTTTGGTAGACTGATAATTCTCAGAGGTGGTGTACATTCAATAGAGATTATTTGTGTAGATGTGTTAGTATGGTGTGAGATGTTTGGTCATGGATGGAAGAAAGGCACGAGCCTTAGTGCCACAAAGCAAGAGAGGTTGGATTCAATGGAGACTCAATAGATGATCAAGTATTGTAGGGCCCTAGGATGCTCAAAAGGAAATGTTTATTTTTGTGCTAGAAGTGCACTACAACTATAGAAATAAGAACCTCATAAAACATAACGGGAGAGGGCATAGGGGTAGATTTAAAGAAGAAGGCATACTGAATTCTAACCACTTCTTACAAAAGTACATTCAACCTTGTCATCTTCTACTACTCTTTGAGGATTATTCTTTACTCCTTCATCAAGAAAGCCCTCTAATGGCACATAAAAGACTACTTGAATAAACTTTTAGAATAAGTGGAGTTAACTGTTATTGGATTGTTCGGTGGAGTTTCTATTATTTTCTCTTTAAAGCTACGGTTCTAAATGTGGAAGAGTTTGGTTGTTTCTAAACTTATTTTAGAGATATTTTAGCAATCTCTAAGAAAGAAGGAGACAGCATGTTGTGCCATGAATCTAAGCCACCTCCTTCCACTACAAGCAAATTCTTGATTTAGAGCTACAATCTAACCTTGATAATATCACACCCTTTGTTTCACTAAAAATCGTGATATAAACAAGGTGTGACATATTTGATAATATCATGTTTAGAGGATTTACAATATATACAATATGATATTATCAAAAGTAATGGTAGAGAAAAAATAACATAAGGCAAATAATGGTAGAAACCAAAATATGTCACCTCGTATTATGTCACATCTCGAATTGCTCTCTTTGTGATTGCAAAATCATACCTCTTCAATGCAATATCTCGAAACAAAAAACCCACAAAAACACGAACAAATCACTAATCACCAATGAAGGAGGGCACCAAATCTCACCTATTCTACAGTTTGATAATGGGCTCCGGTGATTTTTGGGCTTCTAAATTCTATATCAATTCCAAATCTTTGTGAATAAATTCAAAAAAATATTTGTTGAGTTTCATTCCTAATTCCGCACCTTTCTACACAAATATTTTTGACATACAATGTTATTTGAGTCCCCAACTGGCTTAAGTGATCGGAATTGGGTGCCTCTACCTTAATCACCTTAACCAAAAACCTCTTCCCCTCATCACAACGTCAAAATTAGTGGTTAAAATGACATTAATGTTATCGACATGATCAACACCAAAATATTCAAAAGAGATTGACACAAAACTCATCAACACCAAAATATTAAAAGAAGAAGATCTGTAATTCTTGCAAATCAATAAGAGGTTGGTACTTTGCAAGAAGCCTTGGCGGAAGTAGTGAAAAGCAAACAATTTGTTTGATTTTTTCAATCTGTTGTTCAAGTCTATGTACTTCATATCCAATTTTTGGCAAGGAATTCAAGTCTGACAAGGGTAAAGGCAACGGAACAGGTCACCTTTGTCATCCATTTGATCACTTATTCATCTAACCATCTTGTTATTGTCACACTAACACTACACTTTTTGAAGAAGAAAAAAGTGATATTATCAAGGGTACTAGGGATATTAACAAAGGGAATTTTGAACTAGGAAAATTGGTTTCAAGGTTCTAGGAGATAATATCAAGGTGTTTTATTAACAAGGGTGATATAATCAAGGTTAGACAGTATTCAATACTTTCAATATCATCACCCCATTTTACAAATAACTCAATCATAACTCAATATCAAAAACCCTCGCTGTAAGGGGGGGCATCTTTTGTCGTTAGCAAGCCCTAAGAGGCTAAAACACAAGGTGGATCTCACTTGCGTACAACCATCCAATTTTCTCCACATGTGAAAATGTGTGAAGTAGCCATTCAAAGACCATCAATGCCACATTCTACCTTGTAAATAAACCGACACATTCTCTGCTACCAAATATGTGTTGTATGTAATTATATTGAATGAAGGGATCCAAAACTGATGTGAATCAGACAAGTATACAAGTATCTGACATGAAGTTAAGCTGATCCAGCCACCAAAGCATTGAAGCACACAACATTGCTACGTGGTGGTTGCAAAACCTCAATTCTCGTCAAGGTTTCGAGGATACTTGCACTAATTTTGTGCCAGAGAATATGGTAGCTGTCCATGAGATGGGAACTAATCGATACAAATGGCACCGCCTCGGCTTCACATCAGAGTTGTGCAACAATTCTGCAACTGAATGAACTTGGTGTCAAACAACCGAGTATTATCACCGACAACCCAGTCCATCAGTTCTGTTCACTCCTTGATGCACGGTGATCAGTTCCTTCTTTGGTTTGGTCTACACACAGGATCAAACACCGAAGAAGCTACAGTTAGAATCCCGTGGCCATGAGTTAAGTTCCGTTGGAGGCATAAGAGTGGGGACTTCTAGAGCTCCATACCTACAACACGGGCAGAGGCTTCACAAGCTGCGAGAAGGTCCAATTTCGCACCTTGAAGCTGGAAGAATCTGCACCAAAGCTGAGCTGTAAGGTTCTGGAAACGCAAGCATGGTTGATTAATGTCTGTAGTACTGGACTCTCAACCACATAGTGAACTCTTAGAAGATGCACTCGGGAAAATCACCAGGAAATTTAGATAAAGCGTGAGGTTGCCCCAACCTGCGAGAATCCCTACGAGATATTAGGGGCTGGTACTCGTCCTTCGCCCTCACCACGCTGCAAAAACTTGTGGGATTAGAAAACCTACACAGATGAATTTATCGGCATGTGGTCTACAGGTATTCACAGAGGTGAAATGATTTACAGTTGGTGGATGGTAGTACCTGATACGATCGCTGCTTGAATTGTGACAGTTCTGGAGACGCTACTGAAGCGTAGAGAATGAAGCGTGTTGAGGAAAATGACATGTTCTCAGACCCCAAACATGAGCGGTAATGATGATGTACATGCAATGGATTGCGAAAGACCCGCCACCAACGCCGTCTCCGCGCGGAAAACAACACACAACCAATGCAGCTACTCGAATCGGACTCAAGGATGGAATTGAAAGGAACTGCTCCTGGAATCCATCTCTAGCGCAATTGAAATTTCCTACAAAGTGGGGGCATGGTTATGTTAGAGTTGTCGACGATGATGTGAACACGATCGAGTTAGGCATGTTGACGTCGAGAGATGGGTTTAGGGTGGTCGAGGATTGGTTGAGCTATGGTTGAGTACCTGTGAATTAGCGGGAGGTAGATAGATGCGTTAATCGGAGTCCACCATGTCGCTGTAGTTGAGCCCGGACGATACCGGGACGCGGCCCCGGCGCACCGCAGTGCGGAAGTTGTTCATGGAGTTGTTGGACGCCAGGATGAAGGTCTGGGACGAGTACGACGTGCGCTGCAGCTTGGTCCCGCGCCGGGAATCCGCCCAGTGCATGAGCGGCCAGTGCATGTCCATGCTCACCTTGTCCTGGCGGAAGTAGGGCTTGCGCCCCCCGTTGAACGACGCCTGCGTCCGCAGCGTCGCGTCCAGCGACTGCCGCCCCAGACTCGACTTGCTCGATTGTCCCATCTCCGGTGCCACATTCAGCTGCCCTATCCACCCATTCTGAATCTGCCCGTCTGGTGCGTCCATCCCAAATCAGATGGTGCCCAGATCAACAACAGGAAGGAATGAAAGAAAGCATCGGAAGAGAGGGATGGGGAAGACGGGGCTTACTGCGAGGGGTGAGGGGCTGGGGCTCGAAGCGGAACTCGAACTCGGAGACGGAGACGGAGCGGGGGGTGAGGGAGGAGTCCAGGTCGGAGGTTGGGAGGTGGAGGCGGTCGTCGTCGTTGAGCCACTTGCGGACGGCGGGTTTGCGGAGCGGATTGACGTTCATGTTGTTCATGTAGACGTGGTCGACGACGGGGAGGACGTCGACGGGCTGGAGGACGGGGCCGCGGAGGAGGTTGTAGAGGTTGGGCTGGCCGGGGGCTGTGGCAAAGGCGGTGCGGATGCGCAGGTCGAGGCCGTCGGGCGTGAGCGGGCGGTCCATGGACTCGCCGGTGCTGGGCGCGGACAGCGGGTCGCCTTCCTGCGCGCTGTAATCGTCGCTGGACTCGCCGCCGAGCTCGAACGAGGTGGACGACATGGACGACGCGCCCATGCGGTGGGACGCGTTCGACCCCACCGACGCCTTCGACTGGTGGCCCGCCGGCACGGACTGCCCTCGCGGCGTCGAGGGCGCCATCGGCGGCAGCTTATTGCTCATGCTCACCGACCGCATCGCGAACGACCGGATGGTGTCCACCCCCCCGCCGCTCCGGAACCGCGACACGCAGCAAGTCAGGTTGTCCGCGAAGTACTTCCTATCTTTCTTCATGTTCCTGCTCGCAACAAACATCCAACATTCATCAATCCCACGCTCTCGCCACCTTCCAAATCACCTCAAACCTCGCAATGTGACTTACTTGTCGAGCACGACGTGGTAGGCGCCCATCGCCTTCGCTTCGTCGATGACGATCACTTTCGGGTTGTTCCCCGCTTTCACATCCACCTCCAGCTTCACCTGCTGATTAGTTAACCGTCATCCCCACTTTCGTTAAGCAGCGCATTCCACAAACTGTGCAACAACATCAAATTGACGTGGAGTTTGACGCTTCCAACATACCCCTGCTCTCTGGCACCACTCCTTAGCGTGAGCGGTTCTCCAAATCGCCTCCTTCTTCGTGGCGATCTCGAACTGGAGCTCCATGATGTTGGGACTGTTGCGCGTGGACTGGTCGACTCGAATCATAAACCCCACTACCACAAAAACCAAAGCTCCATCAATTTTCCAACTCTTCGAGAAGTTACAGGAGGGTGAATGCGTTCCTCGACTCACCGGCATTGGGAATGTGCGTGACGATGCCGAGGATCTTGACATTGTCGCCCTTGCGCACGACATTGCCGAGCGCCCAGTACAGCGCGGCGGGCGCGACGCCCTTGTTCACGTCCAGCACCACGAGCACGGCGCCCCGCTCCGCCCCCACCGGCCGGAGCGCCGACATCGGCTCGCCGATGCTCCTGTGGCCCGCCCCCTGCAAGCCAATCACCGTCTCCATCGCTAGCTGCGACTACTCCACTCCTGGAAACAAACCCGAAGCTAGCACCGCTCACACTCGACCCAAACCGCTAGCCTTCAAAACTCTCTCTCTCTTCCAATCACTCCACACCATCCCTCCCCGACAGAACCTCACCGCGCCGCGTTGCAGGCATGGCGACACCTGCAGTGTGATATGAAAACGAGATGACCCAAGTTCCGAACCTATATAGGCTACATTCCCTGCCGTGATCACAATCACTGAACCGCCTTCAATGTTGAGCTCGACAAGCGACCGAACCGCCTTCAATGCTGACCTCCTTCGCAGCAAGAGCGTGAATCAATTATATGTGTATAACACTTCCACTTCCACGTCCAGCATTACAGAATACACCAGCTCTCACCTTGACTTTCCATCCACCACCACAGTCATGCACTTTGCGTGAAACGAGACTGAAGCAGTTCGGGCTCTAAGCGATATAATGAAAATAGATTGCAAGCGACTTGGTCCAAGGCAGCGAGGAGCGAGGAGCTAACAAGCAGAACGGCCGGCGTTACAAGGAGCTCAGACTCGGTAATGGAATCTCGAGCGCGAGAGTGAGTAAAAGGTCCAGTACCAACCGACACGACCGCGACATGGATGATCAAGGTGTAAGTTTAGATCAGAGCGGGAAAGTGGCAGCTGATGGAGGTTGCAGCGGGCATCCTCTCGGGCATGAAGGTGCTGCAAGAGGCGCGGCGTGGTTGGGAGCGCACGCGCGGGGGACGCGACGCTGCGACGCGACGCAGACAGCGGAGGATTTTGCCTCCTCTCTCTTTCCTTAAATAAGACTTTTCACCAAGTCCAGCCAGTGTGAAAACTTACTCATCAACATGTGAATAAACCTCTCACATGACAAGCATGTACCTATTGGAAAGATATGAAATTTTCAGAACCGGATTGTACATGTGGTTTGGACTTTGTGAAAAATTGGACTACTAAAGTTGATATTTAGTGTTCACCACGGTAAATGACTTGTAGATGCTATAAGTTTTTACTCTTGATGAAGATTTTTACCTACTATGTTTACAATGATTCTCCTCTTTTTGATAGTTGTACACATAGTTGGTCCTTGTACACCAATTTTTAGAGGTAAAAATAGGGAATAGCATATTCAAAAAAATTGTGCAAGGATTGGAGGTGGAGAAATTGTCAATTCACTTTACGTTTTGTTTGTGAACTTTAATATGTTTTAGAATGAGAATCCGAATGGCCAATAAGAATTTTCACACCACATAATGCCGTGAGGAAAATAAAAAGTAAAAAATATGAAGTTCAATATGTTTTACCGGTATGTGGAAAGGAAGAAGATTATGTGGTACCTTGTCCGACAATGTGCGACAATGTGTTAAAATGTTTGACTTGGAGTAATATGCTATTTTTCACTAAAGACAAGAGGTTTTTTTTGAAATATGAAAGGAAATGATATTATTTTCTAGTGTCCAAAATCTCACATTTGATAGAGTGTCCTAGCAAAAATAAATTGGAGTTGCCCAAAGTGCCCGCTCTCTCCATTTGAACTTCAAATCCCTATAACTTTTTCATTGAAGGTTGGATTTGGGAAGAAATTGGACTCACACAAAGCTTTTAGTAATGTCCATCCACAGTAAAAAATTTAGAAAAGAATGTTATTAATTGACACAATAGGAACCTGCCCAAACCTTCTAGAGTCCCGTGAGGAGACTCTTGGTAATTGAGGGGTTAAAAGTAGATTGTACAATACAAGTGGTTTATAGATTGGACAACTTTGGATTTTGTGAAAAATTGGACTAGCTCCCTTTACAAGAGCATTTGTTACATTGACAATTTCATTATGATAGTTGGCTTGTCCTACTCACACTGCACATTCTCATACCAAAGTCATTTCATTATAATAGCCGCTCTTCATAGGAAACAAACAAACATGGTTGTTTTAAAGGTAGACTGTGTATGTGGTTGTAGATTGGACAAGTTTGGATTTTGTGAAAAATTGGACGAGCTATAGTTAATTCCCTTTACTAGAGCATCTATTACATCAGCCATTTCATTATGAAAGTTGGCTTGCCCTCCTCACAATGCACATTCTCATACCAAAGTCATTTCATTATAACAACCACTCTTTATAGGAGGCAAACAAAGATGTAGGATGCATAACATTTTCTAGGTTGTTAGGTTGTTCTAGGATGCTAGGTTGTTATATGCATTTGAAGTAGGATGCTTTGAAATGGATTGTGACCAAAAATGGTTAAAATCCACGATGAATGTTAATATCGGTGGATATGTCAACAAATAAACAAATGTTATTTATATGAACCATTTTTGGTCGTGGTATGTTTTACAACATAGTTTCTAAATCCTTTGGTGACCAAGGACTTTTTTTCACAATCTCCAGATTTGCAACAATTTTGTATCTTCGGGTTGTTTCTCATTGAAATAGAATTTCTACTTCTAATATCCAATCTTACAAAAATGAACTTAACTCATGATCTTAACTTTAAGGAAAATTTGCACAACATCCAATGGTTGATGGAATAGATTATAGTGTTTGTTGTCAATATAAATTGATAGTGAAATTATATTCTTTACGTGCCTTTTTACTTCATAGTATTGGAAGATAATTCATCTTGAAGATATTTTTCTCACTGATGAATTTCATGTTCTTATAAATTTCAAACTAAGATTTTGAACATTGAAAGAAGTGTAATTTTGGTAAGCTATCTCTGGGTTAGAGCATGTACTACTTTAACAATCCATATAATCTTACAAGAACATTCAATAAGAAAATGGATGAGGTTTGTATGTGCACTATGTTGATGGCATTGGCTTACAACATGCTTGATTTCTAATGAATTTTCATCAATTGTCTACTTGATTGTATACAAAGATTTTTCAAAACTTATGTGAATTTTGAACTAAAGTTTATATGTGATTAGGGAGATTAACGTTTGAAAAACATTGGAGAGTTTCTTAGAGACAAATTTTAATCAAAGTTTAGACCAATATCATTTTGCATGTGTGTAAGTACAATGAATACAATATCATTTTGCATGAATATTCATTGTATTTGAGTGTATTTGGTGTATAAGATAACATATACCAAGGTATTCTAAGAATTTTGTAACTCCAAATCATTATCCATTTTTTGAAAAGTGCATGTGTGCAAATATGAACGACAAAGTTTACAATCTAGTTTTTCACATACTTCATGCAAATTGGTATTTAACACATCTAGAAACCAAAAATTGGACCCATGACACTAAAGGGTTATAGTAGGAGCACCCAATAATTTCAAGTATTTTCTTATTTAATAAATTACATAAATTTTAATTGTAAAAGTTAAAATTAAGGACCTTAGCCCTTTAGCTCCTAAGTGGACGACAAGGGCCTGGGAGAATCTACGAGCATAATAGATTATGTTGAACATCATCTATATAGCAGATACGTTTCATTGCAACTCTGCTTCACGGAAATCACTATAGTTCACCAACCATTGCACCAATTGAGCAACTCCAAATCTTTAGTAGGATACTCTATTGATTGTGAGATTTTTAGTAATAACAAGCAATATCATTTCCTTTCATCTTGTACAAAAATAAATTATTGTCTTTAGTGAAAAATAGCACGTTAACCCAAGTCAAAAAATGTCACACATTGTCAGGCAAGGTACCAAAACAACTTCTTATTTTCCGCATAAAAATTAGAAATCTTTGTATTGTTTACATTTTATTTTTTCTACAACAAGATGTGGTGTAAACCTTCTTATTGACCGTTTTGATTCTCATTCTAAAACATATAAAGTTTACAATAAAATAAAACGTGATTGGCAATTTTTGAACCTCAACTCCAAGCACAATTGTTTGGAATATGCTACACCCCTTCTTTACCTCTAAAAATTAGTATACAAGGAAATATCATCATGATCGACATGATGGTAATGAGTTTAGACCTTGAGTAGTACAAATATTTGACACCAAATGAAGTCAAAGTCTGTTGCTATCCACTCAACACAAGGGAGAAAATGAATCATTTTCTCTATTTCAAATACTAAAATCTTTCAATCGGTGTAGTCAAAGTCTATGAATTTTTTTGAGGATGTTACTTAAAAAGTCTTAATTGAGATCCCATAGTTAGATGTAGAAATAAAAGCTTTTGTTTCCTTCCTCACTCATTGCATAGAACGAGCAATTTTAAAGTGTTTTAGGTGTGAAAATGCCTTAGGCCTTCAGGGATTAAGGGCAAATTAGTATTGATGGTAGCATGAAGGGAAAAAAAAAAGCACAAGCAATAGTAAGGTGGAGACACCCAATTCCAATCACCCACCCACCCACCAATAATCCCTCAAAAAATCTTTAAGATGTCATAAACTAAAATCAATCAATAGCGGCATTGGGTCATGAGGTGTGCAATTTTTGGTTGCACCACCCCACTCGAGCTCCTCATTGGTGGCCTTGCCTTGAAAGTTTAAAAAAAAAGGGCGGAATTGAGTCATGCATGTTATCGGAATTGCATGACATGTCTTCTCTCTTTTACTCATTGTTACTTATTAGCGTCGGGCAAAGGAGGGCACATAATCCAACCCACCTCATAACAAGTACTACATACTCTACAGAACAACTATGAACTTTGGTGATTTTTGGACTTTTAGATTCTATATCAATTCCAAATTTTTGAGATCAAGTTTGAAAAAATGTTCGTTGAGTTTCATTCCTAATTCCGCATCTTCCTAAATAATTTCTTTTGACATACAATATCATTTGAGACCCCCAATTGGTTTAAGTTATCGGAAATGGGTGTCTCCACCTTAGCTTGGAAAGCTGGTGATGACCAAGGGCATCCATAGCCTTGCACGAGAGAATGACATGGCTGGTAATAGATTGGGGGGGCTTGGAAAGTGAGTTTTCCTTGCCTTTATACATAGCAAATTCAGTTTATACCCTCCAAAAATATTATACGACTCCTCATTATTTGTATGAAATTTTTAATTGTCAATAGAAGCTTGTAGCAAAAGTTTAGAACAACCCGGGGTTCCAATTTTGCACTTAGAGCATCATTTTTTTTAGGGGTCTAATGTGAAAAAGAATGGTTTCCCACTAAACTACTACTATGGTGAATCTTCATAAAAAAGTTTAGAAGTTCATAATCAAAATTGAGACAATAGGAAGTTGCCCAAAATGGACATTGTTCTCTAAAGGGGAGTGATAGTTCTTAATTTCCCTTAACCCCTAAGAGCCCATTCAACCCTAAGGGTACATTTTTCATCTTGGGTGGGTTCCTAAAATTTGAAAAAATATTTTTTCCTCATGAATTTTTAATGTTAGAATTTTTCTAATAAGATATTTGTGGGATATTTTAAAAAATAAAAATTGGATTCATAATATGAAAGTTATTAGCCTTCAAAGTCAAATTGGGGACTTTGTGCAGCTCAAAATTTTTTGCTATAAGATTCTATTGACATTGAGATTTTTCATACATATAGAGAATATCACCTTCTTCAAAGTTGTCAAAAATTAATTCTTGTCCTTAGTGTAAAAAAACATTTTAACCCAAGTCAAACATTTTCACACATTGTTAGCCAAGTACCCAAAAAGCTTCTTCTTTTCTACATAAAACCTAGAGATCTTCATATTTTTCACTTTTCATCACATGATATTGTTAAAAAAATCTTCTAATTAACTGCTTGGATTATCATTGTAAAACATATTAAGTTCACAATAAAATAAAACATGAACTGGCAATCTTTGAAACTCTACTTCTTGCACACTTGTTTTGAATATGTTGCGCCCTTTCTCTACCTCTAAAAATTGGTGTGTAAGGAACAAACATCATGCTTGACACAATGGTAAAGGATTTAGACCTTGTGTAGTGCAAAAACTTGATACCAAGTGAAGCCAAAGTCTGCAGATTCACTCAACATAGGAAAGAAAATGAACCATTCTCTTGACTTCAAACGCTATAATCTTCATATCCATGTGGTGTATTGTAACAAAAAAATATGGTAAGTTTATATAGAAGTATGTTTTAAGATCTTTTGGTTGAAAGTCCAAAATATTTCTTCAAAATTATGTTTTCTTGTCACTTGTTGATAGTGGCAGTTTTGGAGTGTTTCTTGAGGGAAAACGTCTGGGGCTCTTTGGAGTTAATTCTCTAGAAATTGACTGATACTTCTTCCACATCCAATTGGGATTCCAAACCAATTGAATCTTTTCGTATGATTCCAATAACTATCATAAAAGCATGTAGTAGGACTTTATAAAAGGAGGTTAGCCCCTCCTACTCTCACAAAAACTCAACTTCTGTTTCCTTGTTTTAGATTTTTTAAATGATAAACTTATAATGCACTATGGAATACATCCCTATACATGTGCTCTATACTATATAGAGAAATGTTGATTGTTATATATATGAGGGTGTCTTTGTCTCACATAACACTTTTGGAGTAGAACTAGTCACCTAGGAGGTCTCAATATATCTATTCAACACATGCAATCTTAGTCATTGGCATTTTACATGACTTGCAATCTTTTTTTGAAAATGATATTGGATCTTACAAGATGCATTGCATGACAACGGCTCAATTGTTGTCAATAGCATGGGTTGAAACTACTTTACTATACAAAGACAATAACTCTATCTTAGAGGAAAACAATTTATCTTAGACCAACACAATTTATCATGTGAAATAGATAGTGTTTTGTTTACACTACTACTTTTGCATTCATTTTTTGCATGTGAAATAAAATTTAGTATATACTTGTTATACTTTGATCCTATGAGTGCACTACTCATCAATAGCCTTAAACCTACTTTAAAATATAGATAAAATCTAAAATATTACATATATGAAGAGGGTGGTTAATAAAAATGATCATTCTGCATGAGAAGATGTCTTACAAAAAAACAACTTTTTACTACAATTCCCACTTTCAAGTTTAATATTCTCCATGAATTATATTTAACAAATGTTTTATGTACTTATCTCGTACAAGATGCATGGTATAGCAATTGCTTATTGATATATTTCTCAACAACACAAGCCAAAGCTAGTGATGTATGGATTTTTGTCAATCTCATAAAACAAGATATTGAATAATTTTGTTTCATTTGTCTTGCTTATAATATCATACACCTTGTTGTGGCTAACTTTTGACTCATTGTATCAAAGAAATAATGTTCTGTAGGATTTAAGTGGGTTTTAAGAGTGAATGGATAGACTCTTATATTGCGTTTGCGCCTAGGTTGATAATTTGAAGTAAATGTATATAAATTAAATGTCATAAGATACAAAATTTGGAAGGTTATAAACAATAAGAAGAACTCCGGTGTCCGAAGGAGACCAGCGTGAATATAGTGTTTGTTCATTCTCTTCACTAAGCATATGGCCACGGGACATAGGCTATTGTGATAGAATTACTCCCCCCTCTAAAGGTCGTAAACATATACTACAAAACGTGGATGAAGCTTATGAAAATGTGAAGAAATGTGGGAACGGAATTTTATCCATATATTTAAAATTTGGAAAATGAAATAAAATATATAACTCTTATCAAACTTAAATGAACTTGAAAAACTTCAACTCCATTCTCTCACTTCACTGTTTTGAGAATATAGTGCTAAGCATATAAATGAATTATAAATGCTATAAGTTTTACATTGGATGCCTATTTTTACCAATTACAATCACCTCCCTTTACAACAACCTTTTTTGGTTCTGCATGCTATATATAGAGTCTTTTATTTTTAGCAATTGTTACAATGAAAAGGGTGGATAATGCCTCTTACACCAAGTGTTGCTATTATAAAAAGAGAATATTGGTTCCAATCCAAGTTGCATGTTATAACAAGATTACTGTTGTATCATATGCTTGTATAAAGGGAGTTGACTCTGTGTCTATAATGATCCCCTCTTTGAATAGTATAGGAAGTTGTGCTCTTCGTAAAATCTTAATAAAAAGTAAAAACTTATAGCCATTTCAAATAAGCTAGTGTGGTAACTCTAAACAGGGGTTATACACATGGACCAAGGTACCAAAGGACCAAACTGTGCCCAAGGTACTGAGTTTTGGAGGGCATAGTTTTGTACTGTGGGCAAGCCTCGCCACTGAGGGCAGGTTGAAACGGGAGGAGCGCCTTCATGTCCGCCCTCCCTCGCCCCGTTCTAGTACCTCTCGCCCCTGCTCCCAAACCCAAACTTCCGCCTCCCAATACCCACTCACAGCTAGGACCCGCCCACACTAGGGTCCAAACCTTTGCAGGGACTCCAAAGGGACCAAGGACAAGATCACTTGAGCACCTCAAACGACTCTAGCCCCAAAAGACTTTGCACTTTGACCTCAATAATCTTTCAACCCATATGGTCATAATTCACCAAAAATTTACCACATCATCTCATACAAGTTTAGAAGAAGATCATATGGTTACATCCACCAAAAGGTTAATCTTGATTCAGGGTTAATATATTGTGTAAAGATCCCCCTAAAATGCCTTGATCTTTTGAGGGCTAGTATGCTACACACTAAGTGTTTTAGTAATTAGTTTACCAATCTAATGAAAACTTATGTGTTACATGTAATGTCTTCAAATGAAAAAAATAAATTTCAACCCGCCCTTAGTGGCGAGGGTCGGGACAAGCAGGCTCGCCCAAGCCTCATGCGGCACCAGGCTCTGCGCCGGATGTAGGGGAGTAAAAAGGAGCGGTTCGGCGTCGAAGTAGCGTGGGTGTCCCAAATGAGGTTTTCGACGTTATTAGTAGAGTGAGCGCGAGGGAGAGGTCTGGGAGACCTTGGCCACTAAGGGCAGGTTGAAACGGAGGGAGCGCCTTCCTGCCCAACACCCTTCCTTGCATGCCCTCCCTCGCCCCGTTCCTGTAGCTCTCGCCCCCGCTCTCCAACCCAAACTTGCGCCTCGGGATACCCGCCACTACAGATGTAAATTTATGTACAATAATCATACATTTAAATGTTGTAGTTGATTTTTTTAGTTTATTTTTTCATTTGTAGACGTTACATGTAAACACATAAGTTTTCATTAGATTGGTAAACTAATTACTAAAACACTTAGTGTGTAGCATACTAGCCCTCAAAAGATCAAGGCATTTTAGGGGGATCTTTACACAATATATTAACCCTGAATCAAGATTAACCTTTTTGTGGATGTAACCATATGATCTTCTTCTAAACTTGTATGAGATGATGTGGTAAATTTTTGGTGAATTATGACCATATGGGTTGAAAGATTATTGAGGTCAAAGTGCAAAGTCGTTTGAGGTGCTCAAGTGATCTTGTCCTTGGTCCCTTTGGAGTCCCTGCGGAGGCTTGGACCCTAGTGTGGGCGGGTCCTAGCTGTGGGTGGATATTGGGAGGCGGAAGTTTGGGTCTGGGAGTAGGGGCGAGAGGTACTAGAACGGGGCGAGGGAGGGCGGGCAGGAAGGGCGGGCAAGGGTGGGCAAGAGTTTGAAGGAGAATAGAAACCCAAACTTTCCTGGAGGGTACCAAACTTTTGGCGCCAAAACCTCCAAAAAGTACTGCCATGTAGGCATTTGAGATTCCTAAATGGTTTTCCATGTGTCATGCGGAGAACAAGGCTGCTGAAGAAAGAGAAAGGGCGGTGGTGAGGGAAGTAGGGGAGGGAATGGAGGAGCGCTCGACGCCGAGCGAGTTTTGGAGGAAAGTGCATATTTAGGAAACAAGGGAGAATCGGAGCGCGCTGCATCAGCAGCAACAGTGGCACCACAACCGCGACATCCTCACCCTCACCTCACGGAAGGGAATCATATCAGTAATAAAATATGGCACGCCCCCTCAAGAAGGGCAGTCTTCAAGCTGCACGCCCAGGTTTCCCACATTAAAAAAAGAGCGCCACTTCAATATAGCAACAAGGCTGCGGTTCCCAAGCTCCACCAACTCCACTGTTCTTCATTCCTTCTCCTCAACTCCACCTCAAGTTTAGGCGCTCACTCGGAAAAGCCTTCATCACTTTCACCCTGGGTCAACATTTTGGCCCGTAAAACCGAGTCACATGAGCAGTGATCCCAGACGTAGTCCTTCTGAGCCGAAGCTTCACGTGAAAAAGGATTCACTCCAGGATAAGCTAAAAAAATGTGATTCACACAAGATTTGCACATCTGAGGTGAAATTCTGGATGTGCTTTCTGTGGAGGATCATGTGAGTGTGCATGTTCTCTGGGAGGTTCAAGTGCCTCACGTTGTTACTGAACCCCTAAAGGACCCTGCCATATGCTGCACCAAAACCACCCCAAAGCTGCCACTTTGAGAGGAGATATTATTGGACTAATTCAATCGACCGTTTACTATTTTCAGCCGTAGGATCTTTAAGCTAATTACTACAAGAAGACATACAATTTTTATTCTGTAAACTTTGACCGTGCGGATTGTGTGATACATGCATTTGAAGAGTTTCTTTTCCACCACGTCCAAACAGGGCCAACATACTTTGACTCAGACTAATGGCATATTTTTCCTCTTCACATTGCATAAACTCAATGAATATATGTTCAACCTTGTGTTAGGTCATCGCGCGCCAAAAATCACAAGTTATGGAGGTGTCTACAATAAGAAAAATGGACTTGCAATGACTAGGTGTATTGAAAGTGGTCCTTTACTCAAGAAAACAATTTTATTTTTTAAAGAGAGAAATAATTGATGGATCTAAAATCTCAACGGTAAATAGAACTATTATGTCTTACTCTATCAATAGCATTTTTTCTCTCCAAAGACAGTGAAATTCTTATTTTCTATGTGTTTTCAAGTGAAAACAATGAAGGTTGCCAAGAACTTTCCTTCACTACTACCCGCCTCAAAGAAGTGCAATTGTCAACTCTTCATTACTACTATTCACCTCTATAGTACCCTACCGAGCTGCCAAAAGAGCCAAGCTTTTTATGTTCGAGGCACCACCATTTTTTCCCTATAAGTCCAAAAAAAGAAATAAAATTTTCCCTATAAAGATAATCCCTATTCCCGTTCTCACTAAAATTTCAAGAAGTTATCTTCAAAATGGATTTTTAGGAACCTACCCATAACCGATTTGTACCCCGAGATACAAATGGTCCTTTAGAGGTTTTAGGGCATTTCACAAGAACAAGAAGAACTCTGGTAAACTAGTGTTTGTTCATTCTCTTCACTAAGCCTATGGCCACAAGACATTAGTGTAATAGAACTACTTACCCCTTTCGAGAGTAAACATTTTTCCTAAACTAAGCGTTTTTCTACACTTCTAAGTGCCTTGGAGACAAAGGACATGTCATCTCTCCAAGGGCCTTGTGGATACCCATACAACAAGGTCTTGAGACCCCCCAGCATAGTTGGATGGACAATGATGGTAAGCACCACGCCAACATTGGGATTGGAACACACAACGACCTTAGCAATGTCCCATGACCCAAACCACCACACCATGGCCGTGGTGTTGAGGGCATTTCATACTAGGAGAAAGGCTTGAGAGGCCAAGTGCAATTAGCAATTGGATTGGTCTAAGACCAGGGGTGACACTTCATCTATGGTGGGGTTGAAAATTGGCCTTGGTTAGCCTTTGGGTTTTCACATGAGGGATCAAGGTCAAGAGGCCAAAGGTGTCTAGAATGCCTATACGTCAACACTTTTTGAAGGTTTTGGCGCCAAGAGTTCGGCCTCTCAAGGAAAGTTTGGGTCAAATGAGTAAAATTTTTTATGTTGGTGCTTGTGCTAGTTTTTCTGGTATAATGAGCATTCTGGCCATTTTTCTTAATGTTCTTTAACCCAAAAATGTGTTCTCTTCTGGGCTCCATGACTAAAGAGAGTGAGAGAGGAAAATATTTTAAAAAGACATATAAGAATTGAATATTGATTTGGGATTTGCTAAATAGTTTGGGCTAGGGCCTCTCAACTCAGCCCTAAGGGTTTTCACACTACAAGGACCCAAACTCTGCAAATTGCAAGTTTCTAATGCTTTTTTCCAATTCCAAAATTCCATAGTTTGGTCTTCGATGGAGTTCGGTACTTGGTCCTACTGTGGAACGTCCTTTATATGGGGCAATACTACTGTTGCTGAAGCTCTCTCTGAGTTGCTTCTCATTGCACTCAGTCTTCCTCAATGGCTGGCTGTGGAAAAGTGCTTTATTTACACCGTCTGTCAGACGGAAATATGAAAAAGTGTTTCGTTTTTGCTGAAAACAGCAAATGAAAAGCATTGGGGTGAAACATAGAACATTGATTTTGTGCCAAAAAAATAAAATAAAATAAAATATATTTACATAGAACATAGGATGCTGATTCCATACATAGTACTTGGAGGCGCGGACAGGACGTCCCCCACGCTCGGACTTACCCGAGGTGGGCCCCGTCTTAATTGCATGGGTTCATTTTTCTGGCCCTCCCATTTTGGGGGGGTCAGAGGCATTTTTTGACTTTTTTTTTACAAAATTGGGGCCTACGGTCCCAGCGTAGTCTACATGCCCCCCTCTGGCTAAATTTAGGCCCCCATTCAAAAACAAAATAGGGGCCAGGTTTTGGCCCCACCACCTCATCCCCACCCGGTAAGTCCAAGCGTGGGGGATGTCCTGTCAAATCGGTACTTGGAGGGGTAATTTTGCTTCTCTCTAATTCAGGTAAGGCTCCTACAGTCTACCCTCTTTAAATGATACTCCTCGGGAGCGGTCAAAAGCATAACACTTATCGAGGTATAACACATATCGAGTTCTGACCTAATTTTTAAGCCATTTTCCATTCATTATTCATCAGTTTTTCATCCACCAATATATTTTATATTCATTTTTTTCATCCATTAAGACATTTTCATCCTAAATAATCACCATAAACCCTAATTTGCATCTTACTTGGCCAATTTTACTACCCTGCATTACATTTTACTAGCCTTGCTCCTATTTATTGCCCCATACTTTCTCCGATTTTACTAACTTTAACATTTATAGAGGTGAAATTAACAAAGGAGGGAGCGGATAATGTCATAACACTTAACATATAACACTTAGTAGTGTTAATTTTTCGGGAGTGAGATTTTTCATAACATTTATCGAGGAATAACACTTATGGAGGTAACATTTAAAGAGGGTGGACTGTATTGTGTTTGTAGCGATTGCACTGTTAGGGCCCAGGGCGAATTGGGCGCGGATAGGACGTCTCCCACGCTCGGACTTACCCGAGGTGGGCCCCCGTCTTAATTGCATGGGTTCATTTTTCTGGCCCTCCCATTTTGGGGGGGGGGTCAGAGGCTTTTTTTGGCTTTTTTTTTTACAAAATTGGGGCCTACGGCCCGAATTTAGTCTTTGGGTCCCCCTTTGGCTAAATTTAGGCCCCCATTCAAAAACAAAATAGGGGCTAGGTTTTGGCCCCACCACCTCATCCCCCACCCGGTAAGTCCAAGCGTGGGGGATGTCCTGTCAAATCGGGCAAATTGACCCCCTCGTTTGGAGTTACCAGAGGGGGCCATGAAGTGGTGGGGCCAAACTTGGCCTCTATTTTGTTTTTGGATGGGGCCCTAATTGTATCAAGGAAGGGTCCTCCAAGGTAAACGATGGCCGTAGGTCCCAAATTTGTCCACAAAAAAATCGAAAGAAAGCCTTAAGACCCTCCAAAATAAGAGGGCTAGAAATATGACCCTATGCAACTAGGACGGGGCCCACCTCGGGTAACTCCCAACGAGGGGGTCAATTTACCCTGGGCCATTGTAAGGGGCTTGAGGGGCAAGGGGTGGGATCCCTATCTTTACTTTTACTTTTAATTAGAAAAATTGTTTATATATTATGATGAATACTTCAAGTTACAACTTGGGGAGCTGAGGACCTCGACAGCCTCAATTTGGCCCAACCTTTCTACTTGGACTAGGTCACATACAACGCTTTTTTTTTGTTTGCCACATTCCCTTGTGCCCACTAACAAAACTTTTCTTGTGGCCACTAACAAAACTTTTCTTGTGGCCACTAACAAAACTTCCCTCTAATTTAATACCAAATCCACGTGTGACAACAATGCTTGTTTGTGAGTTTTTCGCCAGAAGAAAAAGCCATGGTCACATACACTACACTGCCAATTATGTTTATTTTATGATATCTGGATGGAATGATGCTCGACTGTTCTTCCTACGAACATCAAAGAATTGCTCAGCTGGGGCCTATGGCACTATCCAGACCAATCCACCAACGACATCACCATCAGAACATCCATCACCAATTCTTCCTACGAACATCCATCACCAATTCTTCCTACGAACATCCATCACCAATTCTTCCTACGAACATCCATCACCAATTCTTCCTACGAACATCCATCACCAATTCTTCCTACGAACATCCATCACCAATTCTTCCTACGAACATCCATCACCAATTCTTCCTACGAACATCCATCACCAATTCTTCCTACGAACATCCACAGCTCGGATGGCAGGCAATTGAAGGACGGTTCGCGTTCCGCATTAGGGTAATTTGAGAAAATATTTTCTTATAAAAAAAATATTGTAGACTCTTGTCTCATACCAACTCAAGTAACTGTTGCATGCGGTTGCCACACGCAAGCCAAGATGAGCCATAAATTGCGTTAGTAAGGGTCTATTCGCACCTGGAGGTATGTACCTGCCATTGGTGGTTCCTATTTTCATTTTATCTTGAAACTTGTAGACCTATTCATACTAGTTAACTGAGAATTGGTTTGAGTAGTTTCCATCCATTGCTGTGAGGGGTGGTAGGAATGAAGGCATTCACACTCCAACCACTATTTGCATGGTCATTAGCTATTTCCTTCTGACACATTGAAGAGGAGATTCGGGGATGGATCTAAAATCGTGGGAATTGTTTACCCATGCATCATGCACTAAAAACAAAACCCATACTTGACACTTTAAGTTGCTACAATGTTGGCAAATATCTTAACCCCTAAGAGCCCATTCAACCCACGGGGGACGTTTTGGATTTTGGGCAGGTACCTATGATTGGAAAAAGTCTTCAAATCTTCGAATTTTTTTACATTAGATAGTCCTTGATGAGATCTTTGTAGAGAAGTTTACAAAAATGTATTCGGACTTACGGTTAAAAAGTTATAAGCCTTCAAAGTTTAAATGGGGTCTCTGGGCAGCAGGGGCAGCCAAGTAAACCAATACAGTACAAACACATAGAACGGGCAGAAAATCCGGTTAGAAAGGGTGAAGAAGAGTGGGCAGCCAAAATCATGGGTGGGAAGGTAGAGAACATGAAGACTAGACTTCGAGGCTCAAAGTTCTATATAGAAAATAAAAAACAATTTTAAAAATTTAAAAATTAAACTTTTAATAATTAATATAATACTAATATAATTAATATAATTGATAATATTTTAATAATAAATATACTATTTTAATAACTAATATAATATTTTGATATTTAATATAATATTTTAATAATCAATATATTATAATAATTAATATAATAATTAATTTATAATATTTGTTTATTGTATAATTTGAAGACACTTCCATATTCCAAGTCTATTCCACGAAGACTGTGACTTCAAAAGGAGTGGGTGAATGACGTGGCCCTTCATATTGTGAAGGGTCCCCAATTTCAAGCACTGCCCTCCCATATAATGCTTCATATAATCAATAAATTCATGAAAATTAGAGGTTTTACTATTTTTACTCCATTTTTTTTCTAAAATTAATGAAGACATAAATTGAAAGTTTTCACCGTTGGGATTCTCAAATGCATGAGGTTGAATGAAGCAAAAAATTACATATCAGTTATGTAGTATTTTGTCATTATTTTGAACCCCCTTACACTAAAGTATATATTTCTACATCTAATATCCCTCAAATTGATCTCAAATTTTACACGCAGATAGCTAACAACATTTGGGTCATAGTGGTATAAAACTTTTATTAGACTTTAGTGTAAAAGTTAAAAGATATGCTAAGTCAAAGTGGGCTGACCTAGCCGGGCAAGGGGGGAAAAAAACTTTTCATTGCACTTCAAACCTTATGATCTTCATATTTGTGCGGTGGATTCCGACCAATTTTTTTCTAGAAGTTTATGTGAATGTCTATTTTAAGATCTTACGGATGAATGTCCAAAATTAGAGTTTAAAATTAGATTTTATTGCCACTTATAGATTGTGGCAGTTTTGGAGTGTTTCATGAGGAAAAATGCCTTGGGCTCTTAGGGGTTAAGGTCACCTTCAAGGCTGAAATTTGGTACCTCTCACCTACTTGCAATGATTGGTAGATTTTGTTCTACAGAATGTTCATTTTACGAAGATTTAAAAAACACATATATCCCCTCCACTAAATCCAAACCACCGCCTTACCTTTGCTCTACCTCCACTATCCAGCTCATATTTTCATCCTTGCCATGTCAATTCTACAACTAACACCATTTCTGGTGCGAAACCACATTTTACTAACACCGCCTTAACACCCCATGTACCTCCAGGTGCGAATAGACCCTGAGTATTGTTCAAGTGGCCGCAAGTACTATTCACTTTTGGATTTTAGTTCATTAGATCTTTGAATGTTTTTTTACATGTTACCCTTCTGACACAGATTCTTGCAGCACTTGCGTTCTTCTGCCTAGTGCGAACGGGACTTGAGATTCCCTCGGGTACAACCACGTTCTCTCTATGGTCAACGTCATCTTGCCTTCAACTCTTCTCCTGGGATACATATGCCTGAGAAGTGGCATGAGATGCCTGAGTGATGATTTGGTGGCATTAAGGTTGTCGTGTAAAGAAAGATCGATAACCACAACAAATCGAGAGTCCTAACCAACATCAAATAAACAAAAAACATACACTAAAACAAGTATACGTAGTACACCCTCAAGGAATGTGTTGCATATCACAAGAGTAGTCAAGCGTCACGCATACCACAATGGGTGAATCAATGAGTGTGAAGTACAAATGGAAAGCATGAGACTTTACTAATGGCTTAAACCGCCACTTACAAGCAACTCTCAAACACTACTCTCCACTCTCACTCACAAAGCTTGACTTGACAAAGACGTCAAGTCAAGGACAAGTGCGGCGCTATACGCACACACGCGCAACCCTAAGTGGATGAAAGTCATCCACGGATGAATAGCGTGCGCCGCCATATGCCCCTAAACACACGTAGATTAGTAACAAACTAATCTACGCTAAAACTACGATATGGAGAGGCCCTTGACGCCACGTCCCGTGACAGCTGTCGTGTAAAGAAAGATCGATAACCACAACAGATCGAGAGTCCTAACCAACATCAAATAAATGAAAAACATACACTAAAACAAGTATACGTAATACACCCTCAAGTGCCCCCCCAAGCGGATAAAGAGACCCTCTATCCAGCTAGGACCATATAACACTAACAAGACTGAACCCACGGTGATGTCGCTGCAACAACTATACGCATCCAGTCGAAGATGTTGCTCGCCGCCAAATCAATAAGCATATGGAGAAGTAACAAAGAGAGGGTAGGCCCCATCTTTAATCGCCTTAGGCAACTTTGTTGCTAATCTCTTGGTCAATCTCCACGTTGCCTATCCCTGAATTGAAACTAGGAAACTCCAACTGGATCGCAACGCACCATACAGTGACAAGTCCACGAGGAATTCAAGCGCTTTCATCGGGTGAAACGTGGCTCGAAGACCTCCGACAACGAAGGCAAGTCCAATCCCTGGACGATAGAGTAGAAAAAGGCGGCCTCGAGCAAGCCATATACCAACCGCGCTGTGACGCTGACAATGGTCACACAGCAATATAGTAGCCGCGCTCTTCTTTTCACCACACACAAAATACGGAAGACCCTGCGGCACAACGGCCAACTCAGGATGCACGGAGCCATCAATGGGCAAATGGCAGGGCGCGCAGTTTTTGGAGTGCTCCCGACACTCCCGGCCATCTTTGCCTTCCAGCAACAAGATGCCACTAGGCAACACATCCTTCACACGAAGAAAGGTGCGCCGGACCTAGACGTCCAACGTCGTAGGCGCCTCACGCTACAAATAAACGTAATCTCCAGTGGAGAAACACCGCAACTGAGGTCGATAAGCGCCGTTGCGAATGCGAGCGTACCGTAACGTGTCGCGGTGCTGAGCGATGGATAAATTCTCCATGGCCATTGGCATGGCCCGCTTGAAGAACTCCGCTCAGTTACGCAGACACTCGATCCAGACCTCTGGATCATCCAAATCCACCACTGGGGCTAACTTCTCCCGTACAGAGCTGGGTAGAATTGGCTCTCGTCCGTACAACAACTGATGCGGACTGAAAGCGGCCAAAGAGGCATGCCGGCTAAACGGGTATCCCATGGCAATCCATGGTATCATCAGATCCCAATCACGGTGGCCACGCGGAAGTAATCCATACCTCCGTAGTCCACGCTTGACAATCTGAACCACACGCTCCGCTAAACCGTCCACTTCCGGATGATCCCGAGAAGCGGTACGATGGTCAATCAAAACTTTGGTGCACAAAGCCTCGAAAGCACCAAGGAACTCACGCCCTTGGTCAGTCAACACCTCAGCTGGGGTTCCAAAACGAGCCAGCACCCGGTCAAGGAATGCCATGGCCGCCAACTCCGAGGACTTCTGTGGTAGTGCCACAAGCTCAATCCACTTGCTGAAGTGCTCCACCATCACCAACACGTATTTGGCTCCACGTGGGGTGACAACAAGTGGCCCGGCAAAATCCAGAGACCAACGGTAGCCCAAACCCATGATGGGCAAAGGCTGCAACTGTGGTGACAAGGTGTTGAAACTGGATCTGACCCGATCACAGACTTCACACCGTGAAACGTACGTAGCGACCTGCTCATACATGCCGGTCCACCAATATTGGCTACGCAACATCGAATGAGTCCGTCGCACCCCAAAATGACCAAGGTCTTCGTGTACCTACCGTACCAACAAAGCCCTCTGATCCGGTCTCGGAACTATGCGCCTAGTTCCATCCGTCCACAACCAAAATAGAAGGCCGTTCACCCAACGGAACCTCGCTATCCGGTGTCCAACTCGATCGTGCTCCATGGCCGAAAGAGCGGGCGGAAGTGTGCCATCTTACAGCTTGTGCAAGACTGGAACGTCTTCCCACACGTCGCTAACAACCTGGGCCTTGACCAGCTCCTCATCCACTGCCATATCAGGCAACGTCGATGTGGATCCGAACATCAATGTGAGGTAGGCTGTTGCATGCCACCCCGGGACTCACTCTCTGTCACAGTCCACATGCCACCTGGCACGAATCAAATCCTCCTCCAATGGACTTGGATTACGAGATAGCCCATCCGCATCCAAGTTCGTGATGCCCGCCTGGTGTACAACCTCAAAATCATACTCCTGAAGCAACAAAGGCCACCAGCCCACCTGGCAAACTTGCCAATAAGCTTGTCAGATTCCATAAGCCACTTCAAAGGTAGGTGGTCGGTCACCAAGGTAAAACGCTGCCCATACAAGTAGGGCCTAAAATGAGCTATAGCCCAAACCGCGGCCAAGGCCTCCCCCTCGTAGGACGAATAGTTGGACTCCGCGTTATTGTTGCTCCTAGAAGCAAACGCGCCAACGTACTCCCGTCCCTCATCATTCTTTTGAGTCAACACGGCTCCCAATCCTACCGCACTCCAATCTGTGTGTAAGTGGAAAGGCCGTATAGCATCTGGACACCGCAGTACAAGCGCTGAACCGAGCTTCAGCTTCAAAGTAGAAAACGCCTGCTGCTGCTCCCATCCCCAAGTCCATGGCTGATCCTCCTTGAGAATAGTCAACGGCTTGGCAATCAAGCTAAAGTTCTTGACAAACCGGCGATAGTAATTCGCCAAGCCAAGAAAAGCTCGAAGCCGTGACATGTCGATTGGGGCAGGAATCTTCTGCAACGCATCCACCTTGACCTGCTGCACGCCAAGACCCCCTGGAACAATCATATGTCCAAAATATGGCAATCGGTCCTGGAAGAACTTGCACTTGCCATGGTGCAAGCGCAATCCCCACTGTCGTAATCTCTCAAACAACGCCTGAAGATGCTTCACATGCTCCTATGGGCTTCTACTAAAAATGATATCATCATCAATGTAGCATCGGGCAAACGGTAAACCGGTCAACACCCGGTCCATCACCCTTTGAAACTCAGCGGGTGCGTTCTTGAGGCCAAATGGAAGAAACTTCCAATGGTAGAGTAGCAGAGCTGATCTCTACCATCCACATCAACTCCCCAGAATGCGGTCTTCACCCGGTCGTCCACCATCAATGGTAACTGGTGGTAACTAGACCCCAAATCCAGAGTACTAAATACTTTGGCGTGTCCCACCGCATCAAACAACTCCTCTGGCGTGGGCATGGGATACCGATCCCACTTGGTCTTACGATTGACCGACCTATAATCTCCACACATCCGCTTCTCCGTCGAGTTGCCAAAGATGTCCTTCTTCGATGGCATCACCGTGGCACAAGCGTACTCGCCGTTAGAGAGCTCAATCAAGCTGGCGGCCAACAACTCTTGACAACGAGTCTGAACATCAGAGAGACTGAGGTTGTACGGCCGTCGGAAGATCGAGTGGTCGTCCTCCAACTGAATGTGAATCGGTTTGCCTCTGTAGCCCTCCAAATCATGGAGACTAAAGGCAAAACAACCACAATACGAACATATAAACGCTCGTACCCTTCGTGCCTCGGCACCGGTAAGATGTGTCCCAAAATCCAAAGGCCAATCATCAAACTCCGTGGTCTCCTTCTCCACCATAGAAGGCTCACCGCGTACCGGCACGGCCGGTGATTGCTACTTGGTAGCAGAGAGGGCATTAATGCCTCCAGACCTCTCACTCACGGGATCTACAGAAAATCCCGTATCGTGATGATAAAACTGGGAAAAGATATCCCGAGCATCCTCACGGCCAAAGTCCTCTGCCAGGGCTGCAAAGACACGCTGAGCACGTAGCTTTTTAGCTGCTGCCTCTTCTAACGAAAAAGCAACTCCGCTTCTGCGATCTTTGTGAGATGTGGCATTGCTGCCCCCTGACCATCAGAGTCTGCCTCCAGCACGCGTGGATGGTCACTCAAACGGCGTTGAGCGGCAAAACAGAGGCCACATATCCAAACAAGGGTGTTGAGGTCAATGGTTTGACCCAACAAATAGCGACGCTGGCCCTCAGAGAGATCCGATGTGGCGGTGGAGCTTGTCAAAAAGTCCATCGCCCGCTCCCTTTCATCGGCAGAAGGCTCCTCGTAAGTTTGGGAAGAAGAGTCCCAAACCATGCCCGGACCACGTGTCCTAAAGGCAAAAGAGCCCGAATAGCACATCAAGGTGGGAAATGCCCCTCGAGTGAAACCAACGCGGTTGATCACCGCCAATGGTGGCTCATCATCCTTAGTATTAGGTAACCTCCGTGGAAACACGGTGGTCGTCCAAGATGTCATCAACCTCACGATGCACGGGCCGTTGCTCTTGAGCAAGTGGAGAGGTGAGCAACGTAGATGATGCCATGTTGGTCCAAATCCAACGTGGCCGATGGGCGTAAGAGCCCAACACCGCGGCATCAACAAACGTAGGAGGACCAAGAAGGTGATGGATGTATGCCCCATCCTCACGCACCTTCGTCCGTGTATCCCCCAATGGGGTACATTCTCAAAAATGTATCCCGGTGGCGTCGATTGGTGGATAATCCACCACTGGATGAGCCTGAGCAAATCCGCAAAGAGACCCGACCGTGGATCATCCAAGCCACGTCCACTGCCCACCCGTGAATGGCCTTGGCAAGGCCATCCGGCAATCACTAAGTCCATGTGACCTAATCGGCGAAGATCATCCTTACTGATCAACGTCACATCACGTGGCAACTTGCCAAAACACCCTCGAATTGCATAAGGTGGTAACTGCTCTGGATACAACGCCTGAAGACGCTGAATGTGATGGTCAACGGCACGGTTGGCTGCAAAGCCACTATCCACATGGATATACCGTCGTACCTTAAGCCCGGCCTCTAACACACCCGTACCAATACCGGCAATACCGGCAAATAACTCCACAACAGTAATACCGTCATCCGGTGGTCGCCACTGAATAGTGCGAGCCAATAACGGAGTAGAAGAGTCCACTGATAGCGGTGGAGCATCAAGAGTGTCCACAATTTCCCCACTCCGACGACTGAGCTCCAACGGCGTCCTCCATGGCGGAAGCGGATCCTTGCAATGACGTGCAGAGATCGCCAATGGTGGGTGCTCGCGCGAATCCTCCACCCCAAACATAAATGCATATGTCTCCTCAAAAAGTAAAGAACCACACGGCAAGTCCGATGCCAAAGCACTGCATCCAAACATAGCGTCCGTCGTCAAAGTCACCGCGCTAGCTGCGAAGACCACTGGGATGAGCTCCTTTCTGCCATCACCGGCAGACCACCCTGGCCTAATCTAAGCCTCCTCCGTCTAGATTTCCACCCCAAATCCAAGTGGATAGAGTGCTTGCTAGCCCACCAAAATATTGTAGTTGGTGGCGCCAGTCACAGCGCACTGAAGGGAGACATGGGAGAACAACGGACCAAATCCCACGCCAATCATCAACTGCAACGGATGTCGGGTGTAGCCCATGGCCTTCTCCGTGCCCCCAACCGTTGTAACAATCGTGAATGGGCAAGGCTCGAGGTCCGAAGCACCTAGACCCAAATCCTAGGCTAGCTGCTTGCCAACCATCACTGACTAAGCTCCGGAGTCCAACATAACATGAAGGGGGGTAGCTCCAATGGGGTTGCCGTCTCTACGACCAACCACCATGACTCCGTCATCATTTACCAAGCGTATCACCCCTGAACGCACACTACGTCGCTCCCGTGCCGACCAGGCTGCAACGTCAGACAAATA
The DNA here is from genome assembly GCA_963971425.1 of Bryoerythrophyllum caledonicum. Lineage (NCBI taxonomy): Eukaryota > Viridiplantae > Streptophyta > Bryopsida > Pottiales > Pottiaceae > Bryoerythrophyllum > Bryoerythrophyllum caledonicum. Next base: position 7,323,024 of record OZ020519.1, read on the forward strand.
AGCCACTCTAGAGATCAAGGACTGATCCTCGGAGGGCTGCTCTATAAGTGTGGAAGTGGCATTGGCCTCAAATGTGGAAATAGCCTCCGCTGCCAACTTGGCCTGCATTGCCACCAAATCTTCCTCGGTGGGTAGAGCCGTTACTGCCTGCGACACCTCCAATGATGGCATGGGCACCTTGCCCTCCAACATACTACCCGCCAAGTGGAATACTCCGGATGGTTGAAAATCTGGTGTAAAAAAGTCCACACCGGCAAACACCGGCAACCGCAACAACTTGTACGCCAAGGAATGTACAGCATCGACATGAGTGGAAGAAATAAGTGGTACGGTAGTCAAAGGGGGAGCGGCACCAGTAGCAGTTCCATCCGCAATGCCAAATGACAGTGGTAGCCATGGCTGAACAATGTGGTCCGGTAAGCCCACGTGACGTGGACGACCATTAATATCCGGTACACTGGATGAAGGTGACACCGCCTGTGCGGTGGTCTAAGCACGAGAGGCAACTGCAGCCACAACCTCCCCAGAAGCGCCATACAAATAGACATCCATGGCTGAGGACGAACCACGACTCTTCACCGGAGCCCGTGCGTCCATCACTTGTTCCAAAGAAGCATTCGCACTCAACTTCTTCTCTAATTCCGCCACTTTGGCCTCCAAGTCCTTCTCCCGTGATGAATCCGGCCGCTTCTCCAAGTGGAGAACAAAGCAGTTCCCATCGCTATGGCCGGACTTGCCACAATGAGAACAAGTAACGAGCTTCTTCCCCTTGCCCGCAACCTTGTCACCAAACTTGGCCGCCTCGGTTTTGGGCTTCACCTTCCCCTTCTTTGCCCCCTTCTTCATGGAACAGTTCAGGTCCCCTTTGGTGTGACCGAGTTCTCCACAAGCCCAATAATGCACAACCTTTTCAGGTTGTGCCTCCGCCAAGCTACTCATCGTAGTAGCAAGCTTCTTGGACTTGGGAGCGTCCATCAATGACGTGACCAAGTCTGTGGCCTCGGACACGCCCAACGCTCTATCAAGCGCTTCCACCTCAGCAAACGCTTGAGCCAAACTAGTGTTGCCGTGATAATAAAAAAGAAGATGGGGGGTGATCAAGTCCACCATCCTCTTCTCCAACTTGGAGATAAAAATCTTCACAAGTTGGCGCTCCGTGAAGACATCACCTGCCTCCGCCGCCAACCGCGCCAATCGGGTATACATGGTGCGCGGCGTGTCCTCCTTTTCACGGCGGAAATCCTGGATGCGCTGCATCTGATCACACCGGAATCCCCCATACTCCACCTCCAGAAGGGCATCGCCCATGAATCGCGCAAGAGGATCAAAGGCTGGTGGCGGACTGACGACCACCAATGCCACCCGCGTGGCCTGGGCCAAACGCGACATGGCCCCCATACCGGACGCTTCATCTACAAGGGCAATGCCCTTCTGCTTGGAATCCTCACTGGAGTAGCTTCCCTCCTCCTTGGGTTGATCGGTAAAGGCCGGGACACGAGCAACGGCACTTTCCTTGAGTGCAGTCATCAACTCCACTCGGTCGTGCCAGTAATCCTCAACTAGACGCAACTCCTCTGCATGGACTACCGACTACCTTCCATAGGTCTGGAGCGCCTCCAGCTCTAAATGCTGGGGCAAAAACTCAAAAGCGTACCAGTCGTTGAACGACAGTGAACGCTGGCGCTTCTCCTTCATCCATATCTGGAAACGGAGCCGCCAATCGGGCAGGAAGATGCCCCCAACCCGACCTGAGAAACGATCACGCACAACCTGGCGGTGATCGTCCTCCAAGTTGTCAAACGTGCCCACACTCCAAACTCGAAGCCTACGGTCGGTATCCAACGCCGAAATAGGCTCAAAAGCCTCCTCGGTATCCGGCCCTGGCCCAAAGTTTCAAGCTGGTGCACTCTCCGGAGAATCTCGTGAGGGAAAACGGTAGTACCATCGTCTCGTACTCACCATAAACAAAAAATCCCCCGGGTAACTATCTACGGGTGCTATCTAAAGGGTAAAGGTACGGGTACGGACGGACAACCTGCACGTGCAAAATCATCAAGCTATGTGCTTTACCGGTCATCACCTCCGGCTAACACAGGTCCAACCACATCCCCCCACATAGAAAGGTCTTGCCGGTCATTACTCCGACTTCACCCCTACGGTACCCTATCACAAGCTAGCACAACAATAAATGGGGCCACCGGAAAACACCAGCAACAAACCTACAACACGGGGGAGGTACCGCACATGAATACAAAAATCCAAACCGGATCCTCTCCCCCAACAACATAAAAGCAGGAAAATGATAGAGACAGCGCCACTGGCACACACCTGCAGTGGATGCCTCAAAGTCGCAAAACCTGCAAATCAAAGAGAAACACTCACAAATGTTCCTCCAATGCCTAAATCTAAAGAAATTACGGGACTCTACCGTCGTGGTGTTCAAAAACACTAAGCCTCCAATGAACTACATACATTGGTAGCTAATCACGACAAACGCCAAATGAAGACTAGATTCGGTCAAATGGCGGAAATCCCGACTAAAAGCACAAATGTCACTCACATCCGAGTAACATTGCCTTTGAAATCTACTCCCAAAGTTTAGCACTATCTTTTTTTTTAAAGATCACAAAACATGTGATTGTTTTCGGCCCTCACGAAAAAACTAGCAATATAAATTTTTTTGATAAACTAATTTTCTTCATATCACTAGTCTTATATTTTGACAACGAATTCAAATCCGAAGTCCGAATTCAAAAATATGTAGAACTCCAAAAGTTGGATTTTTGATGTTTCAACTCCACGGACTTCTGGAATTTCAGCTCAAAAATGCACGGTATAGGGTTTTGCGGCACGATTTATGGATACCTGATGGAAATGGGTCCCTGTTCGAGTTGGTCCCTCGTTCTTGAGCCTTCGCTGTTAAGAGAAAGGCAAGAAGAACACATGAAGAGATGCCACAGAGAGAGAGCAAATAACATAAATATATTTGATATATACTAACTATGGAGAAGTGATCCTACCAGAGGCAGGAGATTGTTTATATCTTGGTCTGGTGTGATACATGCTAAAAATAGAAGAGGAAGTTGCCAAGACTGAACTACGAGTTTACTTAACTACGTGTTAACTAGGCGGAGAAACCCAGGTGTAATCCTAGGATTGGTTATCTCAACACTCCTCCTCGAGTGATGGTTGTTCTCATTAAAAAACCTCAGGTTTGAAGGAAAAAGAGTAACAACCATTACTCGCTCGATAATTCAGCTAAGGATTTCAGACTTGCCGCGGCTATCAATTTTTTTGTGTTGTGGTGTAGGTAAGGCCTTGGTTAACACATCGGCGATGTTTTCTGCTGATGCGATCTTTCGTATCTCGATCTGTGCGGTGTCGGTCAGCTCCTACGTGTAGCCGAAGATCTGTGGGTTTCTTGGGGACGTTAAGGCCGGCCATGTTGGTGATGGCGTCTTGCATTGTGCGAAGCCAGATGGATTCCCGCGCGGCCTCATAGAAAGCAAGTAGCTCCGCATGGTTTGTTGAGGTTGCCGTGGTTGTCTGCTTGGATGAGCGCCACGAGATGGGGGCGCCGTTTTTTATGAAGATCCACCCAGTCTGTGACTTCCCGGATGCGGGATCTGTTTTAAATCCTGAATTTGCATAACCAATGATCTCACCGGGACCGCGGTTGAAGTGTAAGCCGACTCCCGAGGTCTTCAGTTCCTCGCAGGTAACGCAGCAAGTGTTTGACACCCTGCCAGTGACGGGTCGTGGGTCGTTGGCTATGGCGCGCCAGTACGTTCACTGCAAAACTGATGTCGTGGCGCGTGTTGGTGGCAAGATAAAGCAGCGCGCCCACAGCGGCCAAGTACTACCGCTTCTCGATCTCCTCCTCCTTGGGTTCACTTGGACGATAGGGATCATCCTCAATTTTGGACTTGCCAATCATGGGCGCTAAAAGAGCGTTTGCATTGTCCATGTTGAAGGTTCGAAGCAACTTGCCAGTATAAGTCTGTTGGCGGAGGAGAAGGCTTCCATCTGACTGTGGTGTGATTGGGCCGCACCAGTCCCCTTGAAGTCGGAACAGTGGTACCGGCATTTCCGTTGGGAGTTTCCAGCGTGAGGGTTGGCGTATCAACTTCCCTTGGATGCACGCGTTGCAGTCCTGGACATGCTCCGCATCACTTGAGCACAAGTTGTGGGCTCCTAGAAGTGGTATCATGCGGCGCATCATCGTGGTCCCCGGGTTGCCCAATCGGCGGTGCCAGAGGTCGGCACGGTGGTTTGAGGAGAGAAATGAGGCCTGAGAAACGCTGGTGTAGTGGCCTGCGCTCCCTTGTCCAGTGGGCTGGATGGCGTCAGTAACTCCTCGAATTAGGAGCTCGTACAGTCCGTTAGGACCTGCACGGGCTAAGGCAAGAAGGTTGGGCCCTCGCCTAAGTTCCAGGAATTCTCTTCCCTTCACATGGGTAGTGGAGATATGGATTTTGCTGGCCCTCAAGTCCCGATAGCTGATCAGGCTACGGAGGCGCTAGGGGCATACATAGCCCGTTCGCAGGTGAGGGGGGCTCCCCCGGGCAGCACTAGGTGTGCCCGGCCCTCAGGTAATCGGAAACTGCGTTTCCCTACGATTGTGACTAGATCACAAGTTTGCCAAGGCTCGTTCCGAGTTTTGAACTCAAAGAACTCTTGGTCTTGAAGAATGGTGTGGGTGAAGGCACTGTCAAGCAAGGCAATATTGGCCCGATTGGCGGTTTCTCCACTATTTACCATGTAATTCTCTGGATCTATCTGAGTTAGTGTGAGGGAGGGGGCATCGAGAGTGTGAGATTCTCTCTTTGTCCCCTTCAGAGCTTGCAACTCCTCGTAAATGTTAGTGATGTATTCGGATGCACGGCAATCCCTGGCATAATGCCCGGGTCTGCCACATTTGTGGCAGTTGCCCTTGACTGACCTAGTGGAAGATTGAGACGCTTGGTCAGACCTGGTTTTGCCCGCGTACCTGGGGTTTCTAGAGTTGGATTTATTCCACTGATTTCGCGGTTTCACTGAGTTGCCTTTAGGTGTGCGTCGCGACGCCTCCGAGTTGTGTGACTCCCGATTGTTGATGCTGGATTTGGAGGCGGGGGTCGGGGTATCAGCAGGTTTGGTTGTTGCTGGAGACACTTCGGTGTTGTGTATCTCCTTAGCTAGTCTCTTTTCTGCTGTCTGCAACATAATCTGTTGCTGCTGCTCCTGACCTGCAGGTATTTCATCAATTCAGAGTATTTAGTGAACTTCATGTTCCGATACTAAATAGATAAGATGGCACAAGCAGGAGGAAATGAATTCAGAGTTTTGTTGATGAGCTCGGCTTTGGTGATGGGGATGCCGTATAGCTTGAGCTGAGCAACGATCCAGTGGAGCTCCGAGTCATAGGTGGTGAAGTTCGGGAAGTCCAGAACACGGAGAGCGCTCCAGTCCGCTTGCGCGCGAGGTAAAAAGATTGTTTTTTTGTGCTTGAACATGTCCTCCAGGACAGCCCACAGGCGAGCGAGACTCTCCTCCGCGTTATACTGCATCCGGAGGCTTGAGTCCATATGGCGGCGCATCATGAGTATGGCCTGCCACAGGTATGGAGTCGGGATCTCCTCCGCCGGGTGAAGCTCGAGCGTAGGGTCGAGCTTATCTGCAGACAAGGTGGCGTGGATGTTGAAACTCCAGTCGGTGTAGTTCGACCCATCCGGCTCTAATTGATCAAAGATAAGTGGCGTTGTTCTACTTTCCTTGCCGTTGCGTGTCTTTGTGGACATGGCTATTTTTTCTATTGTTAACGCTGGCTGCTCTCGAGACTGCGTTCCTCACTCCCTACTGCGATCACTACTACGTGATTGAAGGAAGAGAGAGAAGATAATCCGAAGTGCCAAAAGTAAAACAAAATGTAAAACATCTACAACAGGTCCGATCAGTAAGAGAGCGTGAGATACGTGCTGATAACGTGTTAAGAGAAAGGCAAGAAGAACACATGAAGAGATGCCATAGAGAGAGAGCAAATAACATAAATATATTTGATATATACTAACTATGGAGAAGTGATCCTACCAGAGGCAGGAGATTGTTTATATCCTGGTCTGGTGTGATACATGCTAAAAATAGAAGAGGAAGTTGCCAAGACTGAACTACGTGTTAACTAGGTGGAGAAACCCAGGTGTAATCCTATGATTGGTTTTCTCAACACTCACCTTGTCTGCGCTTCGATGGGACCCTCGCACTTGCCTCTCCGGTCAACGCTCGTGACTGTACTTCACATGCACTTAGTCCTCGTCTCCGCCCGATGTTGCCTCTCGATAGTCAAATCGGACTGACTGAATCGAATCTCCCACAGAACCCCGAGGTCTATTCCAGCTATCTCCTCGCGCCGAGCAATCAGCGCCTTCAAGATGTTAATGGGCCCATTCACTTTCGGGCTCCTAGCATATAAGGCTGCAAGCAACCTACCTCGAGGATGAAATCTCGACGTTTATGGATGTACGCATAGTCGGTTCCGAATGAGAAACTCGACCGCTGGATGAAATGTCGGGGTATGTTCCAAACTCAGCAGCCTTCACAAAACAACTCCTCTCTTCTCCAGAACATCTCACGAGCCCAAACTCAAATGCTCTTCAAATACAACCAACACTAGTGACTAACAATTGATTTTTGTAACCCATTCCTTCTCTAATCTTCCCATTTTGCACAAAACACCATAATACAAAAATGGTGAAAAACTACGAAGAAATGAGGGGTCTTTGTCAAGTGAATGTGTTATATATCACAAGAGTAGTCAAGCGTCACGTACACCACAATGGGTGAATCAACGAGTGTGAAGTACAAATGGAAAGCATGAGACTTTATTAATGGCTTAAACCGCCACGTACAAGCAACTCTCAAACACTACTCTCCACTCTCACTCACAAAGTTTGACTTGACAAAGACGTCAAGTCAAGGACAAGTGCGGCGCTATACGCACACACGCGCAACCCTAAGTGGATGAAAGTCATCCACGGATGAATAGCGTGCGCCGCCATATGTCCCTAAACACACGTAGATTAGTAACAAACTAATCTACGCTAAAACTACGATACGGAGAGGCCCTCGATGCCACGTCCCGTGACAAGGTAGTTATGTTAAAAACCGCCAAGTTAAGCAATGTGTATGTATGGAAAGCCCAAACAATATTACATTTATTTTTCAGTAGTAGCCAATAGACTTACAAATTCAACCCAAGTGATCTTATATTTTTCCGATTAATTGTAAATTAGTTATGATTTTTCAAAGATCCATGTCAAGAATGCTGGGTCACCGTCAGTAGGTGGGGGCCATGACCCTCCCACAAATGGCCTAAAACCGCATGCATAACAACTAAAAACCGACAATGAGTCAACTTTAAACTAATTCTAGAAATATTCCATTTTCTCCACTCTTGTATGTACATTAAGTCTAGAAGATCCCATTTACCTAAAACCACCAATTATGCATCCAATTCATGCTACCCTAGCCTTTTCTCCCGCCATTAAAAATAGAGAGTTGGTTACATGTGCATATAGTGGCGGTTTTTGGTGAAAAAGTAGCTGGCGGCCATGGGACATTGGCGGTTTTAGGCAGGCTTACCTTACACAGAGGCATGGTTGGCAGAGTACGCGTCGTAGAGGTGACGCAAGGCCCCAAAAAGACTGTGATTTTTCTTTACTATGGCAGATGGAAGAGGTTAGAAGGGGATCCAATACGGTATCGGTGGCACGAGGACATTCCCTTCATGCAACTGTCAGCTAAGTTGGGACACAATATTCTCCACAGACAACACCTACTTCCTTCACTTGTTGAAAAGAAGTGGAACGACATCCATCCGCTCTCCTACAAATTTAGGTGGCTCAATACATTGGACGGTGAACAAGCAAGGAAGGAAGTTGGTCTCATTTGGTCTATTCGGGACAAGGCTGCCGCGATAAACGTGTGGCATGGAAAGGTCTAAGGCTCGATCAACTAGCAATGCCCGTTGTGCGTGCGGGATCTAGGAATGGGTTTTTCATCGCTTCTGGGAATGTTCCTCAATGAAGCAAGCTTGGCAATGGGGTGCCAAGCTTATGGCTAAAATACTACCACAAAACCACTTGCATGTGCATGTGGGCCAAAGACTCACACAACCACGTCGCCGGCATAGTGGTCAACAGAGATGGCAAGTCAGACGTGGTGGAGCTTCTTCTGAAGAAGGCGTTAGTGAAATTCAGAGCTTGCCGCGTATTGTTGGTGGCTTCTAGGGCCCTCACTTCATGTAGAAGCACGGGTTGTTAGCCCACCGTATTTCTCACAAGTTCAAGGTGGTTAATAAGATCTCTTACTTATACGAGGTAATATCACGAGGTAATATCATGTTGTACCTCTTGAGCAAACGCAATGATATGGCTTTCAACAACGTTTGGTGGCCTCATCAAAAAATTTGTGCTCAGCTCAGGATCATTGATTATGGTAGAACTATTTGATTGAAGACAAATGCCAAGTGTTTGCAAGCACCTAAAAAGAGTGAAAAACTCACCAAGAGATTCAAAGATCTCTGGTGTTGCAACGAGGTGCTTGCCTAGTCTAACTAGTAACCACAAATTGGGCCCAAGACTTGCCAAGCCTCGTCGGCTTCGGCAAGGGCTTGCCTGACCTTGTCGGCTTTGACAGGGGCTAGCCTTGTATCTTATTTTTTCTGCAGTAAAGGTCTCCTTTGATTTTGTCGAAAAAATAAAATAAAATGATGCTCTACTAATTACGACATATTTTCCAGAAACATGTTTATTATTTTAGTTTGTGTAATCCATCAAAGATAACCATTGCAATAGAAGTAAAACTCCAGTTTCTTTTTATGGCATTAAATGGCCTTTGTACATCATTGGATAAGCTCAAAAATAGCGGTAGTATAGAGCCAATTTGGATGTAAAATAGAAAGTTGAATTCCGGTCTCCGATGGATGACAATGTGAGTAAAGTGTTTGTTTGTTCCTTCCAATGAGCCTTCAAGACATATGTCGGTAGAAAGATGTAAATTACCACTACTTGAAGCATACTTAGTGGTATACAAAGACTATTTCCTACTATCGTAGGTGAACCTCTAGTTCGGCACCGCCATGTTGAATAATTAATTAAAGTGAGTAAAGGCCATTCGGCATCCAAAATAAAAATAAATTAATTTTCTGCAAGAAATCACATATTATTGTATTAATCACATTTGACGACTGTGGGGTTTGATCCCAAGACCTTGGGGTTCTCAATCATAGCCTCCATGCATGCACAACCTTGAAGGGAGGCTTTTCCAAGCTCCACTTCCCTTTGATGTCTTCTAATGTGACAGAATCTGTAAATATATAATTTCTCTAATTTCGGCAATTTCATTAAATATTTTTCCACTTAATTTGGCAAGCATTTTTCTAATCAATAAATGTCGAACTAGAGGTTCACCTACGGTAGTGGGGGCCATGGTGTATAAATTGTGTGTTTTTTTCTTCGAGTTCAATGTGCCAATGTACCATAATGAACCCAATAACAAAATGATGCAAAAAGAGAAAAGAATAACTACTCAATGCATGTAATGGAAAATCTTAGGGTGGACTTTGCAAATCTTGCATGTAATGACAAGATCACTATTACATGCATTGAGTCATTATTACATGCAAGAGTCAAAAGGTGCACGCTCCAAAAATTCTTGCTACAACTTTCTACTAAATAAGAATTCTGTTATAAATAAGTAACATAATCATCTGAGATTTTGAAATAAAATAAAATAAAATCTAAAATGTGAAAACTTTCATTCTTAGCTACTTGGAGTTAAATATGTGCATATACCGCAATCAAAATAACACCATGAGTTTAATTTCTTGACATGAGTTTAGAGCTTGATCAATGTAACACCATGAGTATAATTTCTTGACATGATTTTCGAGCTTGATCAATGTAACACCATGAGTTTAATTTCTTGACATGAGTTTAAATTCAATCAAGGATGGAATATGGAAGGAGGTGAAAGAAGTGATTCAGGAGGGCGTTGTTGGAAAGCTGTGAAGAAGGCTTTCAGCAATCGAGGCACGCTGGATCGCTGATCTGCATCACGTATGGTTCCACGGCTCTCATGCACGGCCCAATGGCGAGGATTTCCTCGGACCTGGGACCATATTTCGGCCCCTGTCTGCCTTCGCGTGCCAGCCTAGGCTTCAGCAACTCCCATTCCATGACCCCAAACTCAAGGTGCCGTATTTTCTGTTGGTTCCTCGGTTCTCTGCAATTCAAACTTCGCTTTTGTCTTTGTGCCGAAAAAGACAATAAATAAATAAATAAATAAATAAATAAATAAATAAATAAACAAACTCAGGGTGCCAACTTCTGTGATAATGGAAAAAAATAGCAACGGAAAACAGACATTACGACGCATATTCTTCCGCAACCTGGATGATTCGTTTCTCAAGATGATTAGTCTACTATCTTCCGTTCATGCAGGCTATGATGTGGGAGGTTATTTTGGGTTGAATATCCTCCTTTATTAGTGTACTTAATCCTTCAACGCGGGCCAGGGAGAATCTGCAAATAGTTTTTGCAGAACATCATCTATGCACCGGATACGTTTCAACGTTTCCCCACTTCACGGGAATCACGTGGTTCGCCAATGCTAGCATCGGCTGGAGATTCGTTGGAAAACTAACATCTTGCCCGAAGTGCGTTCTAAATACCCAACGATGATGGTAGATTGTAGAAAAATTCAAAAATCCTCCTTTGCCTCGTAGGCGTTAAAGAGTTGAAAGTGATCATCGAGATTAAATTAAGATTGTAACTTAAATTGTTCCGAGGTGGGCTTTTGTCAATCTGGGGCACGTTCCCATGGTTGCAAATTATATTTACAGTTCTTGAAATTATGTACATAGATGCAAGAAGACAAGAAGTATATGGGAATATGAATTTTATTCTCATCGGACCTATGGAAAAAAAATTGCCATCTTAACCCCTAGACGGACCATTTGAACCTATGAGGTACAAGTCGATTTTGGGTAGGTTCCTAAGAATCCATTTTTTAACATAACTTTTTGAAATTTTCACCGAGAATAGGAATACGGGTTATCTTTGCAGGGATTTTCTTTTTTTCTTTTTTTGGACTTACAAGGAAAATGTTATGGTGCTTCAAATATAAAAATCTTGACTCATTTGGCAGCTGGGCAGGGTACTATACAAATGAATAGTATTGTTGTAGAGTTGACAATTGCACTTTTTTGAGGGAGGTAGTAGTGAAGGAAAGTTCATAGCAACCTTCATTGTTTGCATAGAAACTAAGGATTTTACTTTTTTGGAAAATTAAAATTTTCCATTATTAGAATGTCATAGTAATTCTATTCACCGTTCAGATTTTAGATCCAAAAATCATTTCTCTTTTAAAAAAATAAAATTGCATTACTAAGCAAAGGGCCACTTTCTATACCCCTAGTCGTTGCAAGTCCATTTTTTAAATTGTAAACATCTCCATTCCTTGTGATTTTTGACATGAAATAACTTGACACAAGGTAGAACATAGATTCATTGAGTTTATGCAATGTGTAGTGCAAAAAGTTGCCATTATCTTAAGTCAAAGCACACTGAACCTGTCTGGGTATAGTAGAAAAAACAATTTTGGATTCAAATGCATATCTCTTTCAATCCATATGGTCAAATTCTACAAAAGTTTTGGATGTCTTCTTATAATAGTTAGCTTGAAGACATAACAGTTGAAAATAGAAAAATTGTTTCAATAATTCTAATAAAATATCATCTCTAAAAGGCACCTTTGGGGTGGTTTGGTGAAGCACAAGGGCTGGTCGAGCAACTCCAAAATATTTTCCTATAACACTCTTTTAGACGTGAGATTTCCAATACTACCAAGTAATGTTATTTCCTTGCATAATGTCAAAAGTACATTCTTTGCCTTGAGTGGAAAATAGCATTTTAACCCAAGTAAAACATTATCACACATTGTCCCTCATTTTTGGGCAATGTACCAAAAAACTTCTTCTTTTCCACATAAAGTTTAGAAATTCTCATATTTCTTTACTTATCTTACTCTTTCTACTACAAGATGTGGTGTAAACCTTCTCATTGACAGTCTGGATTCTCATTCTAGAACTTAATAAGTTCACAAATAAATAAAATGTGAATTGGCAATTTTTGAACCCCCACTCTTTGCACAATTTTTTTGATCATGCTTCACCCCTTATCTACCTCTAAAAATTGGTGTACAAGGAACTAATATCGTGCTTGACATGATAGTAATGAAATTAGACCTTTTGTAGTGTAAAAATTCCACACCAAGTGAAGTCAAAGTCTGCTGATTCACTCAATGCAGGGAAGAAAATGAGCCCTCTTCTCTACTTCAAACACTATAATCTTTCAATCCGTGTGGTCAAACATCATGAAGTTTTGTGAGTATGTTACAGAATAAGTCTTACTTGAGATCCTACGGTCAAATCTACAAATAAAAATTTGGTTTCCTTCCTTACTCATTGCGCTAGAATAAAAGAATCAAAGTGATTTTGGTGTGAAATTGTCAAAGAAAAAATTAGGAGGGACACGTTGAAGAATTTGGGCAGAGTTCCAGGTTGGCATGCAATCCTCATCAGCTGGCAAATCGCTCGGAAGTGGGAGATTCAAGCCACAATTGTCAATGCTGTCTATTGAAAGGTGCTCATCTTCAGGTGAGTCGGTTGCTTGCAGTTGGGATTCGCTACACTAAATATCACTTTTAGTGTAGTGGACACTAAAAGCGAACCCGTACACTAATTGTGAACTGGGCAATTACTGTACTCACAAATCATTACACTAAATGCCAACCACTACACTATTTGTGAATTCCACTTAAGATTGCAGTATAAATTTTTTCACTTGTGCACATTTAGTGTATCAAGATAGAAGAAGATTATGTGTACATTTTGAGTATAAGAAGTGACAAAGATTTAAGTACATTTAGAAAAAAAACAACATTTGGATAAAATAGAATTTAGAATGGAATGAACACCAAAAATTGATTTGGAAAATAAAAGATTGAGAGAAGAACCTAGATATGGAAGAAAAGTGGAATTGCAAAAATAGGAAACATTTGAAAATAGAAGATTGGAAAATTTTGAAAATGGGAACAATTAAAGAAATAAACATTTGAAAAGGAGACATTTGAAAAATGTTCATTTCAAAAAATAAACAATAGAAACACGAAACTTTTTAGAAGTATATGACTGAAAAATGGAGCTTTTGAATTATGACCACATTGAAAAAGTAAACTTTTTCAAAAGTATTCTTTTCAAAAAGTGCTTAAAAAATAAAAGACTACAAAAGTAAAAGATTTAGAACGAAAACATTTGAGATAGAAGACAGTTGGAAAAACAAAATATTTGAAAAAGTAAGGGATTGAAAAATTAAGGATTAGGAAAAGTAAGAGTTTGAAAAAATAAGGGTTTGAAAAAGTAAAGGCTACAAAAAGGAAGGGGTACTAAAGTAAGGGATTGAAAAAGTAAGAGTTTTAAAAAGTAAGAAATTGAAAAAGTAAGGATTTGAAAAAGTAAGGATTTTAAAATGGAAGGGGTTGAAAAAGTAAGGATTTCAAAAAGTAAGGGATTGAAAAAGTAAGGATTTGAAAAAGTAAGGGATTGAAAAAGTAAGGATTTGAAAAAGTAAGGGAATTAAAAAGTAAAGATTTGAAAAAGTACGGGATTGAAAAAGTAAAGATTTGAAAAAGTAAGGGATTGAAAAAGTAAAGATTTGAAAAAGTAAAGATTTGAAAAGGTAAGGAGTTGAAAAAGTAAGGGTTAGAAAAAGTAAGTGGTTGAAAAAGTAAGGAGTTGAAAAAGTGAAGATTTGAAAAAGTAAGGAGTTGAAAGAGTAAAGATTTGAAAAAGTAAGGAGTTGAAGAAGTAAAGATTTGAAAAAGTAAGGAGTTGAAAAAGTAAAGATTTGAAAAAGTAAGGAGTTGAAAATGTATGGGGTTGAAAATGCAAGGGATACAAAAAGTAAAGATTTGAAAAATTTAGAGTTAGAAAATGTAAGGGGTTGAAAAAGTACGGATTAGAAAAAGTAAGTGGTTGAAAAAGTAAGGGGTTGAAAAAGCACGGATTAGAAAAAGTAAGGGGTTGAAAATGAGGGTAGGTGGTCAATTAAGGCATGGCGGCCGCGTAGGTGGTTGATTGGGGGTTTGATTGGGGGTATCATTGATGATATTGGTGGCTAACACTATTTGTAAACTTATTCACGAATAGTGTACAAAGGTAATTACACTATTCGTGATACTACACTAAAAGTGATATTTAGTGTAGCTAGCGGAACCACAGATAACTATTATGGCAAACATATGAGTGCAACTTGTTTTTTTTTTTTTTTTTTGACACAAGCAAAGACATATGAGTGCAACTTGCATCTCGGTACATGTAAACCCCTGCTTTTTTTTGCTTTTTTTTCATGTTAGGATCGTAGCTACATTTGCGACGTCCAAATTTTTCTACAAGCTCGTGGTACACAAGGAACTAACATCACGTACATTTGTAACGCTGTAAAACCTAGAACTTCTGTAATGTAAAACATTTGTAATGGTATAAAACCTAAAACTTTTGTAATGTAAAACTGTGACATTAACTCCAATTCAAGTCTGCCTCAGGTAAGAAGAAAAACTTTAGACGCTATTATGTTTCAATTTACATGGTCTAATTTTATAAAATACTAGCAATTGGCGCTTACTTTGCAACGCACTAGTCCAATCAGTTTAATGTAGTTTTTATATTACAAACTATTAAAAAAAAAGGTAACATGATTCACTGCGCAATTGACTGCAGCGTTCATATAGTTCACTGCACAGTTAACTGCTTGGTTGATTGCAACGGTTGACTGCGCAATTAACTGCACGGTTGACTGCAACGTTTCTATAATTCACTGCACGATTGACTGCGTGGTTGATCGCGGCGTGGTTCATTGCGCAAATTATGATTTTAGTAGTAGACTAGTAGTTGGCGCTTGTTGTGCAACGCATCAGTTCAACCATTTTAATGTAGTTTTTATGTTACAAAATATTAAAAAAGAAAGGTAACAACAATCTACATAAAATATAAATATATCTCTGAAACCTATGCATGAATTTTAATAATGTAATAGAATAGAATAGAAAATGATTAATTAAGTTTTAGATTTTTGCATTTTAACATGGAATTTTAAAAATGTTATGAATGTCAAATTTGTAATCAAGAGTTTCAATTTTATTTTGGATAAGCACAAATTGCAACACACAAATGCATATTTCACTTACCCAGAAACTCAATTTGCAATTACAATCTCAAAACTTGCAATCTCACCTCAAAACTTGTAATTTCAATCTCCACAACTCGAATATGCAATTTTTGCAACTCCAACTTTGTACGCCAACCTCCAAGATCACAACTTTTTCACTGCACAACTTCACAACTTTTTCACTGCAAGTTTACAACTCATAATTTACAATTCAATCTTTTAGTGCTTAACTCAAAAAATATTTTGAACTTCCAATTTCTAATCAAAAGCACAAATTGCAACACACAAATGCATATTTGTCACACCCAAAAACTCAAGCTAATGCTTTGCAACGCATTAGTCCAACCATTTTCATGTAGTTTTTATATTACAAACTATATTTAAAAAAGGATAACATGATTTACTGCACGGTTGGCCGCACCGTTCCTATAGTTTACTCCAAGGTTGACAGCGCGATTGATGGCTGCGTGGTTCAGTGCACGGATTATGATTTTAGTAGTATGATAAATTAGGATCTTACAAGATAGAAAAACTTTTCTTTTCCTTTTTTCACAAGAATGAGCAATGTTGAAGTGGTTTCAGTGAAACATAGTCACCCTCCAACATTCATTTTTTTTTAAATACTCAGAAGAGAAGCATGCAACATGACTATTCACTCCCTGAATTGCATGAGCGTTGTGTCACTTTGGTGTCCTAATTTTGACAAGCGGAGGCCAAAGACATTGGGCATATCAGCTGCGAAGAAAGTTTGTTAAAAAAAGAACCGTTGTGAGGAGCTAAGATAGATGTGGGTAACTTTACAGACAGAAATGTCGTTTACCGTAGCTCGCTCTTCTTGTTTGATATATTGTGAAAATATTGTTAAATAAGGGACTCGTATTATTATTCTTCTCTGGCCCGAGTAGGGCTTATCTTTTTTCTTTTTAAAAAATAAAAATTGGCACCGAGTTAGGCTTATCAATTTCACGGTAAGTGACGGTCACCTTCGGCTATTATTAGTTCAGAAAAAGGCATGCGGAAATATGTGGGAATTATTAAGTGAAGATGTTGAAATTGAAGAAAATATTAATATACACTATTCTTGAACTTGGAGGTCATCAATGAGGAATGGGGCTTGGAAAGCCTTGGCCTTTGGGAGTGTATGCATGAGGAATTTGAGTTGGAAGCTCAAGATCTTAGGGCTGCTTCACACTATGCCCAAGTCGAGTGACCGTCTGTCAAAATGAGTGGCCAAACTATGGCGAGAGGCCAAACTTTTTTGCCAAAAAAATACATTAAATAATATAGATTGAAGGTTTGGCCTATCGATTGTAGTTTGGGTCCGCTATAATGGGCGACCCAAGTTTTGCTCAAGAGGCCGTCGCTTTGGCACCAAAACATCCCAAAAGTACTGCCATGTAGGACGACGGCCTTTGGAGTTCGGGCACCAGTGTGGAGGCCCAAAGTCTAGACTTTGGACATTCTTGCAATCTCATTGGTGGAAATTGACGGCCACTCGACTTGGCCACCAAGTGTGAAGCGGCCCTTAGATTCAACACCCTTGGCCGTCAAGACATGCAAAATATAGCAATAAAATTGCCCCAAAAAACTCAGTTTTCTTTTTGAAAGCCGAAGTAATTTTTTGGACTTTAATAAATTATTTGGCACGGAGGTGCAGGATCTACCCTTCACCTACGGGTACTTCAAGACCAATGATTAATGAAGTATTTCATGGAATATTGTTAAGAGATACCAAGTTTTTTTCATGAAAATATAATTTTCTTGAAGAGAACATCTATACAACATAATTTCCAGCATTAAAATACTATTGATACTATCTAAAATTGTCAACTATATTTTTTCAATGGTTTAGATGCCAAAAACAAATTGCTTCTCTAAATTCCCTTTTGTCACTCCATCTTCGCATTTCCCCATATGAAAAGAAGGGCATAAAATTAAGTACTACAATCTAACCTCTTTAATATGACACTCCATAATATGACCACCTTGACTAAATGACATGTTTTTGCACCACCAAACTTTTGTAGTCTTGTACTTCCTTTAAAATACGACTATGTCATTTGACATTGCGACACTTAGGGATCCCCACTTTGTCATATTATTAAGGGAGTAAATGCATTGGGAACATGATATCATGCTAAGAATAAGTTGTGAAAGTTGGGAACACAATACCTCTATCATGCCTTCTTCTTGTAGATGCTTTTTCGTATCTACTATTGTGCATTATAATAAAACCTCAACAACACAACATGTAGGTTCAACATGTCATATTAACGATCATGTGACACCTCGCTATTACCACACTTTTTCTCAATTCCCAAAGGTGTCATAAACATGAGGTTAGACTATAGTTTGCACCTTGTCAACACAAAGGGAGAAGAAAGGGAGAATAAAGGGAGAAGAAAGACAAGAACCAACAAAATAGAAACAACCGAATCACCTCTTTTCATTGACTTCACCCTTGTCCTTGAACTCAACTTCACCTATAAATGAAACCGAAACGATTCTCCAGATGCACCACATCGTCAAGAAAAGAACGAAAAAGGTGACGACATTGTCCCTTCACGGATAGACGACACTTTACAAGTTCTTTTTATAGTGGCCTGTATAAATTCCTTTACATTTTTACAAGTTCTTTTCATGGAGCTGCAGAGGCAGTAAGAGTGCAAGAATGGACGATATCCGAAATCTGCTCTCGCAAGGCGGTTAGAATTTCTCACCTGGATGCCCCACGCCCCTCACGCTACAGGAATCAGCATCTACGAGTTCCGCTGTCTCCACCTGATACACACCTCGCGAGTGTGCGTTTTCTTCTGCGTGTCGACTTCACAACGGTCAGCAAATAATAAACACACGACATATCATACGGCCCACGAGGATGCTCACCAACCGTTCCAACCAGGACGGAAACATCACAGAGATCAACTACTATTCCAGAGACTACTCAAAGGAAGCAAATGATCAGAGACAAATATTCTGCTCAGAGAGAACGGCTCCTCAGGCGGTTGTCGAGTGAAGGAAAAAAACAAAACAAAACGATTCCGATTGTTTGTGGAAAATATCGCAGAAAAATAGGGGCATGTGTGATATTATCTGGTATGAAATTACACTTGAGCTGAGATACTACGAGCGGATAAATTGATCGAATGAGCCGTCTCAAGGGCTCAGTTTGCCGCTGTATCCATAATGATCAAGGAGTTCCTCGTTCTCGCGCCAATCCTCCTTCACCTTCACTTTGATCTGGAAAAAATATTTTCCACACATCTGAGTCAGTTTGTAGTTTTCTTGGCGAGTTATCTAATGGGCGCTTAGGTAACGGTCCTGCGAGAATTGGTGAAGATTGCAGCACGCAAATGATACCTATTAATAAACATCCACGCCACTGACATCAATGGCGTGTCTAGCAACAAGTAGTCTACACTGTGGGTCAATAGGTCATACCTCCACGAACACTTCCTTTCCGACAAAATCTTCGATATCCAACCTTGCAGCAGTCGCCAGCATTTTCAAGGCTTGGCCTCCCTGTTTCAATGAAACAATTCATAGGAAACTATCATGTCCGATTTCGGAATGGAAACGACCTTCCATACTCGCAAGGAGGTGAATCGATGTAAAATTTCCAAATGTAGCATGGACGTCATATCCATACAGCTCTCCCAGACACCACAATTGATTGATCTATTGGACCCAGCTCACAAACGTAGACCAAAGAATATCAAAGAGTAGAGCATCCCTTGACATTAGATCAAAGAAGAATCAACACACCTTGCCCAATAAAATCCCTTTCTGCCCTTCTTTTTCAACAACAATTTCTAGTTGTATGTAGTCCTTATGAACTCTTCTTTCCATGTAATTAACCACGTTCACCTGCCATAACAAGAACGAATTCATCAGTGTACATGCAAGGTCGAATTAGTGACATTAACATCCCATCATCGTGCTGAATACATCAGCTAGACTTCAGTGACTGTTCCGCCAGAACTCATTGCCCAACCTCTTTACCTCCAAATTAACATACCTGACAAACGTAAGGAATCTCTTGCCTATATTGTATGAAGATCTTCTCTCTCAAGATCTCGGCAACAAAAAATCGCTCGGGGTGTTCACTAACAATATCCTGGAGGAGAATGATCAAGATGTTAGATTGCAGCAAACAGAACTATGACGTTTTGTGGATGTTTGGTAGAACCAACGTAGATCACTTGAAGAGCTTGATGAGTGACGACACAGCCTCTAAAAAGGGGGCACCAATACACTACATGCAAGTGGAACCTCGCAATATGAATATATGCAATTTCCTAAGATATACACTCTCTACGCATACTAAAAATCATACCAGACTGGCAACTGCAACGACATAAAAAATCCTGACCATGATGAGGTACGATTGTAATGACATACCTTCGGATAATAGGCAGGGCCATACGGCAGTCGACCTAAGAGCCATTCTTTGACCTTATCTACACCATCTCCTCTCTTTGCACTGACTGCTATGACCTCAGTTGCACCGCCATTCTGCTCAAACCACTGCATAACTCATCCAAGCAACTCTCAGAGCTACCTCAACCCGAACTAAATGGATATCAGTAGGTGTCTCCACGAAACAAGAGTGAATGAATGAACTGGGTACGATCAATCGCAAATCCTATTTGAAGTTTCACTGAAGCAAAACTTAAAATTCCTATTTGAGATTCTACTGCATTCAAAAGGGGCGAAAGGTGATTGCACAATGAGAATATCTATGTACCTCTTTCTTTTTAGCAATTTCGCCGGGCTTGATAAGATCTTTCTTGTTCAAGACCAACAGTGTAGGTCTACTGTCCGTAACTAGAGTCTCTCCATCAGTCAACATGCTCATCACCTGCCAAAACAACCATGTCAAAAAAGTGGACTAACCGGTTCATTACTAGATCACCACCAGCTACATCTTGACTTGACATCACCACTAGCTAAGATTGGAAAGCAAAAGTGGAATACAAAGTAAAGCGAAAGTGAGAACTACGATATTAAGAACTGCAAATGAACTGGTCGCAGAAGCGCCCTTGAAATTCTCTAGAACACGTACTTGCTCCACAACAAAGAAGAATATGTTGAAAATAATTAGTTGATCCTGAAGAAACTCAAACTACATACATTATTCAAACTGACATCCGTCCAAACTTATGAAGGAACCGAAACTGTTTATTCCGGACCAATCGACAAACAGCAAAAAGTATCCTATATCAGTGAAAATCGGCGACTTCAAAGCCCAAAGGGAAAGAGACTCAAGTACCTCCTCAGGTGTCTGGCAAGCATCCACAACGACCAGAACACAATCTGCATTGAGAGTCGCCGTACGTACATTTCGCATCATCATCTCATCCAGTTTCCGGATCTGCTTCGGAATGACTCCCGGTGTATCATACAACACCATCTACAACAGCGCAGCTCAGCTCAGTAACCAGAAATTAATTTCGTTAGTGTTACTACATGAAAATACACCTAACTCTAACTACATACAGGGTATTCTCATTTACTTTCGTTGTCCCATTTTCAAAACCATAGACTAAGTAGATTAGATAAACAACCGCTGATAGCTTGGTGACAAAGGGAAGCCGACTCACCTGAAAATCAGGACCCGAGCAAATCCCAAGAATGCGATGCCGAGTGGTTTGCGGTTTGTTGGTCACGATAGATAATTTTTGGCCTATTATTTGATTCAAAAGTGTGCTTTTCCCTGCATTCGGCCTCCCCACCAGCGCAACGTAACCTACTCCCACCAACGAATTCAATGAGAGACAATCAATCAGCACATGAACAACTCAAACGACACATCATGGACTAGTTTTTCATGCTTGTGTTAACCCTTAAACGTCGGTCCGGAACTGTGTATAGAGGCACTACTCTACACAATACAAAAAATCTATTTTAATCTAGCAAGACTCACACCTTTGGATCGAAGACTCTTCAACTAACATCTTTCATTTGGAGGAATTTCAACCTCATCATGTTCAAATACGACACCATACATGTAGAATATTGTGGCCACCAGTGGGCCGTTCTGACGTTTAAGGGTTAATTTGCCCCGCACATGTGAGCAACCTAACATGCCTTCAAGTAGAGACACCATACAAACACATTACAGACTAGACATTGTCTTGAAGGAACTTCAAAATAGGGTTTCCTTCAGAATTTCAAAGAAAGGTGGAACTAAGACAAATGAAGGGCGAGATTGGTTACCACTGCGGTGGTTGGGGTCCACAACGAGGTTGTCGAAGTCGTAATTCTCAAGAGACAACAGAGGCTTCCTATCCTCCGGCACAGGCTTCCGTTCCGGCTTGTTCAGAATGAACACTGGAGGCTTGGCCTCTTTGAGCGCCCGCACCAGCACAACTCCTCTCGCAACCTGCTGCCGCTCTTTCAGTGATGAAGCAGCACCTAGAAACAAACTCTCGCCACGAAACGCAGTGGTCAACCCTTCGAGCAACATGTTGAAAGGAGAATTCTTCGCACAGAACCCTAAACCCACATCAAATTCCTTCTCCTACAAAAGCTTTGAATAAGCCCATTGTCTAGAAACCCCGGCCAAACCATACACTGGCCAAAACCCTAGAACTTAAATTTGGATACAAGCCTCATCTACTGCACCAACTTGGTTCTCCAAACTAGTACTGGATTCTGCAGAGAATTCAGTCACACGAACTCGGACCACTTCAGATATCCTCCAACTTTCAGAGATTCAAAATCAGAATCTGGTTCCGTAATTGTAGAATCACATCTGCAGCTCGACAATGAGAAGAGAAATCAATGAAAAAATTCTATCAGCCAGAAGCTCGTCCTTGTGACAAAGTGGATAAGGGATAGCATGGCCTTGAAACCGTCATGATTCATAAAACTGTCACTATGACTGAAACCAGGAAAGAGCATAAAACAGTTACTTTTCATAAAACCGTCAATGCGAAGTCTCTCAGAGGAAAATGTTAGCAATTCATAGATATTGATGGTTTTGGATACCTTTCGCATCGCTCAAATTCGGCACCTCCCTGTTTAATCAATGGGTATCACCTAGGCATTACACATGTATCACACAGGCATTACACGGCTATCACCATGGCATTTCATGGGTATCATCTAGACAAATCTCTTGAATTTTTCAAAGAATTGGACATTTTCCATTGTGAATTGATCATGTACGAAATTGACCAACGCGTAGGATATGGCACCCACAAATCTTAGCTTTCAGAGATTCAAGGTATTTCTTGGAACAATGAGTGACATTGATGACCCTCATTATGGTGCAAAGCCCAAATAAAGTGGAGTGATCCAAAACCACAGCCTCCAAAATCAGAATAAATTTCAGGGATCCAAAACCACAGCCTCCAAATGAGTATCTTTTGGAAATTTGGTGTGGCGGTTTTGGGCCTGTTGTTAAGTTGAACATAGAGCTCTATGTCAATTCCCAAAAGACCAAGTGTCCATTTAGGGGACAATTGTGATTTGGGCATGTTCCAAAAATATAATTTTTAAATTTATTTTTGAGCTTTTTATTAAAAATAGGCATTTTGAAATGCTTCGTGGGGTTTTTTTTGGAATTTACGGAAAAAGAGTGATGGTGCTTCAAACATCAAAAGATGGACTCTGGTAGAGTTGGACACGATGCTATAGAGGTGAACAATGCAATTTTTTTAAGGCATGTAACGATGAAGGAAAGATCTTGGCAAATCTCATTGTTTTCAATTAAAAAAATGCACATAAGTAAAGGATTTCAGTTGTTTCTAGATTTTTTCCTCCAAAGTAGCACGTCGGCTAGCCGCCGACAGTACCAAGATACATCTGTAATGCCCAAACTGAATGGCAAAGTACTTCCAAATACATTAGGTAGCCAATCTTGGTTGGTGAACCAAATGTGATGCTGATCACGTGACATAAGATGCTTTAACGTCGGCGGCCCGCCGACCTTAAGGCAAGTTTCATTCAAAAACCGCCAGCATTATTCAAAAAAGATAATTTAGTAACAAACTTAGAAGAAATCCACAGCAGTATTAAAAAAACTTCTCTCCGAACGTGATGGAGGCTCAGTAGAAGAGAAACCATGCTAGTTATTATACCAAGGTAGCACGTCGGCTAGCCGCCGATAGTACCAAGATACTAGGACATGTAGTAGGATGACGCATTCAGATTTTCGACAGGATGACGCATTCAGATTTTCAACAGGATGATGCATACTGTATAGTGGAATACAAGTTGAAAAAAAAGAATATTGAATTCATGAAATGGTACAATGTGGACGAGCTGCCAAAAGAATGATATAATCTAAACTACTAGCACATCAAAGGGCAGGGGCCAGAAGTTCTTCAAGTCGATGGAGAGGATGTGCGTTGGCGGGCTGCCCATGGAAATTTTTAGTACGCCTCAATGCCCCACCAGCGCACTACTACATGCCCATAAAAGCGCGCCTCTGACACAACCCAATGAGCCTAGCCTGGTCGCTTAACTTGCTTATATATTCAGGCACAATTTGAAATTTGTGGAGGGGGTAGACGAGAGGAAGTATGTCAGTCGCGACGTTAGGAATGACTCCGTTTTTTAAGGGAGGTGTCAGTTGACCCTGGAGTGGCCAGGGCATATAACAAAACCAGTCGGCAGTACATCGCAACGATAACGGGTTAACATTACCGAAAAGAACTTGGTCGGGCTGATAGACCTTTCGAGATTGCATCTTCCTAGGAAGAATGGAAATCAACTTGTAACTGTAGGGAAAGTTGTGAGGGGCAGATAAGTTCCATCTATTGTAAACAAATGACAACCTATCACTGACTCCATCCGGCAGAATGTACAACAGGGGTGGTTTGAGTTTGTTCAGCGGCATTGTTGACCATAAGCCGACGTTAAAGCAGGGTAGAAGCATATCAAATAGCTTTTTGAAGCCAGGCCTACATACAACATTTGCATGTGGACAATCAGACGAGGTTGAAATCTTTGGGTCGACGAAGCAAAGTAATCCACTGACACTGAGAACAATGCATTTTCGAATGGATGACGGCGGAGCGTAAGGCACTTAAAATAGAAAGCGGATCCCTGAAATGAGGACATAATCATGTCAGGAGGAACAAAAGAAAAAAAAGAATTTTCAGATAACCGAAAGCATTTGCAAATATTTACAGAAATTACGAGAATTTACTTAAATGTCCATAGAAAAAACAATCTGTCACTGAATTCTGTAAAACAGAAACGGGAAGCGTTTAAAAACATTTACAAGAATTACCAAAATTTACTTTAATGTATACAAAAGTAAAAAATAAGCCATCAAAAAGTTCAGCTGATAGTAGTGCTGGATTAGCGGCCCGGGTGCATGGATAGGGGTGGCTAAGGTGGTGGGATAAGTCTCAAGCCCGACTCTTGCTGCGTATCGCACCATGGAATGTCATAGCCAATTGTTTGAGATCTGTAAACCTGTCGGTGATTCTTGAAGTGCAAAGTTGAAGAAAAATAGCGGCCCTCGTCCCAAGAGACATTACGACCGACGTACTCCGGCACACTAAGTCCGCTCTGAAGAAGTCCTTCCAGAAATGGGATCACCTCAAAAAGAAGGTATGGGCCTCTATGTGGGTCATAGGCGCCGGGAGAAGTGATCAAGAATGTAGTCGAGTGAACGACATTACAAGGATCGTTTAAAATATTCCGGAGGTGATTAGGGTCAAGAAGGAGGGTGTTACTTTCATTGGCTTCAGGATGAATACAGTAGCGCTTGTCTCTGAATATACAAGCGAGCCTTTTCAGTTTGGCGGGATCCAGACGCTTCGTAACGGGATCAACGTGAACAGAGACATCACAAAATTGATTTCCTAGGACCCTCATTTCGGTCTGCTCTGGCCATTTTGGCGCCGTTCTGGAACTGGGTAGGCTGGGATATACTGTGCGAACGTGCTGGGTGAGTCTTATCAGATTTGTCGGAACTCCAGATTGCCAAAACGAAATTGGACTGGCAGAAAGAAAGAAAGTCGACAAGACCCGGCCTAAATTTGGGAACATATTTGTAAGGCTGACCTTCTCCTCAGAAAACCGTCATCTCGTCCATGAGTAGCCCTCTCACTTCTAGAACGAGGAAATAACGTCGAGGACCTACCTGGATGTTCCTAGAAACAACTTTGGAGCTGACGCTGGCACCCTGATGTGCAGAAGAAGTTGTCGGCGGGCCGCCGACAACCGGAACCTTTGGAGGCCAAGCCCCGTCCGAGATGAGCCGAAGACTGTCGTCATTGATGTCAAAGTTGGTGAAGGAATCCGATCGCGTGACAGAAGTAGGGGCCCCTCGAGCGGCATTTGGGGAAACAAGAGGTAAAATTACAATTTGGGACCCCACCGAAAGCTCTGCAAAGCGATCGACCGTGACCTCAACAGTGTCGATTCGAGCCGGAATAGCCTCCTTGTGGATCGCACATTTGGAATTCTCCTCCTGACGAAAGAACATACAAGTGATTGATAAATATGAGACGTAGAGCTGAGGTGGGAGCTTGTTAATGGTAGACTAAATAACATGAGAAAAATACGGAAGTTTACAGCATTCAGATAGGACAGATGACAAAGCACT
Source organism: Bryoerythrophyllum caledonicum (assembly GCA_963971425.1). Classification (NCBI taxonomy): domain Eukaryota; kingdom Viridiplantae; phylum Streptophyta; class Bryopsida; order Pottiales; family Pottiaceae; genus Bryoerythrophyllum; species Bryoerythrophyllum caledonicum. Next base: position 7,348,857 of record OZ020519.1, read on the forward strand.
TTAATAATGATGAAGTGGCGTCGGCGGGCTGCCAACGAGGAACTAATCCAGTCAGTGGCTTTGAACGCGGAAATATGTGCGACCACAAACAAGAAGATTGTACTTGGCCGAATCCGAGTTTATTACTAGAAACATATATATATACACAAAATTATCTCTGAGAATAGTGAAAAATTGAGGCATCGTCGACGCCAATGGCATGCCGACGCCAATCTACTATCGACGCTCTACCCTTGGACGAGGTCTCTCTAGAGACCAGTACGCCTCAATGTACGGAGTATAGTCAGGATCCGGATAGACACATCGCTTCTGGCCCTTAGAAGAATTAGCTTCGCAAAAGGTGGGCACAGGCTCAGTCTTTGCCAAAAGTCGACCGAGGAATGGTATGAGGTGTCCCCTAAGCTCCCCATGCAACTCTGTTTTGTGACCACCACCGGGTTGAGTGGCTGCAAGGGTGAATGGCTTCCGATGGTAAGCGTTGAAAGAATTATTCTTGATGTTCTTATATGGCGAGTCATCTATGAGAAGCCTGTTGGCGTTATTCGCTCCATAAGGCTGGAGTCCCTCATCACTCATAAAAAGTGTGGACAATCGCTTCAAGAAGTAAGGCCTTCTCTCGCCGTATTTGCAGGTCTTACACCACCTCTAATCAAATTTTGCTAGGGTTTTTTTGACGACAGGATAATGCTTTTCCAGCGCTGCCCAGATTCTGGAAAAACGAGACTTGGCAAAGCAGGACCAGACGACGACTTGAAAATTTGCATAGCAGAATTCTAGGAATTCCTTCAGCCCGAGCCTATAGTGGGTCTCATACCACACACCCCGTACATTTCCTAGGTAGTGCAATTAGTTGCTTAGAAAAACAAATATTCATGTTGACTACACGTTTAGCTTCGTGGAGTATCCAAGTACACTAACCTCCTTGTGGTTGATCGATCTGCATGGCAGTAGGGGGAGGAGATAGCGTTATGTTCAGGCCATCTCCAGCTACGGGGTTCATCGAACCAGCCGACGAGGACGAACCAGCTCCCTTCCGACCCTTCAACTTTGATGCCATCACCTTGGGTCGAGCCCCTGATTTGGCGGACACCTCTTTCTCTGCGGGTGTCGCAAGATCTGTGGTTGGAGAGTTTTCCCAAGTCCGAGCTCGTTTGGACGCCCTGTCCTCCTCCTCCAGCTGCAACTGTGTCGCCCGAGGCGTTGGCTTGGAGGTGCGAGCAGACCTTCGACTTCCCAGAATGGTGCCAGCAACCGCATCCGCTCATGAAGGGGTCTCTGAAGTAGTGGAATCCTGCGAGGCCGTGGAGCAAGAACTGCGTCTAGCCATCGGCGGGCCGCCGACAGCCTTCTCAACTGGTTGGCGGGACGGCCTTGCAACCCGAACGATTGACTCGACTGGTGGCGCATCCACGATCGGAACCGTTAACTCCGTGACGCGCACGGGATTTCTGTATCGTGGGTTAGACAACCTAACCTGCGACAACTCTTCTAGTTCCTCGTGGGCGTCCTTGTCAACGTGCCCGTCCCCAACGTCATTTGACTCCTGAGTATCGGACACCTCCGGAATATCCCCGAGAGTTTGAGTCGCGCCCGAGCGATGCAACAACTCGTTTGGTACAGTGTCGCCAAGGTCAATGCCGTAAAGGGCCTCCCGTAGATGATCCGCTGAAACTGGAGCGTTCGGATACGCATCAAATGGAGAGGCCAGATATCTCGGGAACTGCAGATGTGGGCTTTCAGGAATAAAGGACATAGCCCTTACTCTATTGAAGGCTTCATGCTGTTGGATGTCGTCACGAACAAACTCCACAATAGTAGCATTGTGACGCTGCATTGGAATAGTTTTACCATCAACATCAAACTTTCAAAACCGTCGGCGGCCCGCCGACGAATCGAACTGCTCATATCTACCAATGGGAACTAGCCAATTAATACATAGACAATGAAACCAAAGTATGAGATAGACTTACAAGGGCTAGAGAGGTCACATTGCCACCACCCCAGATATTGATGACTCTTAGGGGATGGGGTCCGGGTTTGAGCGTCCCATTGAGAATCTCCTGAAGCAGCCCGTATGGCACATGGCAGTCTTCACCGGACCAGTTCTCTGAAGAAAGGCACGTTGCGTCGTCCCATATAAGATCCAAAGATTTCTTCAACCGCGTCAAATTCTTGAACGGGGCCGTGACGTCCTCGTCTTGGGCAGGTTTGTCGAACATTATTGCGACAGAGATGCACGGTCGGCTATCCAGAGGATTCCACTCGAACTTTGCATCGCTAACGGGAAGGTAGCGGATAGTATGCACTCTCCAGTCCGCGTTCTTCTTGCGTGATTGTTGCTCCAATCTGAAGTTGGCGTACAAGTCTGTAATCCATAAAGATGGAGTCAACGTGCTCTTTATAATGTCTTGTTCACCAACAGGCGGGCCGGAGGGACCTTCGTCCGAGCTGAGGTCAAACATTACTCTATCAGCAACAATCTTGATATCATCCGCGCTGATGTACTCCACCTCGCCGTCGGGTTTGAACCCGAAGACTACGAACATCTTCGCGGAGCGAAGCTTCAACTTCATGGTTTCGTTGGCTCCATTCAGAGAGGCAATGACCTCAGTTAGCGAAAAAGCCGCCCTTGCGTCGAATCTGACCTCAGATTTGGGAAGATCTTCGCCTCGTCGGAGAGCTATAAATTTCTCTATAGCGCGATGATAATCCTCGAGCGGTGGGTCGATGGTGGAAGTAATTGGGTTGAATCTCCCCTTGAACCAAGCTCTTCTAGCGTCATTGAGTTCAATCTCCTGCCGGATATTGGAGATGGATTGGTCCGTGATTCCCCTGCTCACCGCAAATTCCTGCCAGTCCTCCTCGGTCCACCTCTTGATCCCTGACCTCATCGCATCTCTTGGCTTCTTCAACGGAAAGGCCCGATAAACCAACATAAGCTCGTTCTTGACGATTAGATCGTACTTGAGAGCATGATACGAGTCCCTCAAGGCAATCCCATCCGCGTCTTTATGGCGTTTGCCCGTGACTTTGATGTACTCTTTGCAGTCAATAATATCGTGGGCAAGCCGTTTGATGTCCGCATCCCGTAGACCCTGAACCCATTGCAAGTCGTTGAGCGTGATTTCCCGCTGTGGAAACCTAGGCAACTGATCGACGGGTTTCTTTCCGTCCTCGCCAATCAGTTGCCCATTGTCCCACATCTCAAAGACAACCTGCCAGAGTTCGTAAGTATTGTCCTCCACGTTTACAAGGGGAGCCTTCCACGTTGTATTTTTGGCACCTGTCCTATTGAGGTATGGACCAAGAATTTCCTTCATAAAGTCCTGCACAATATACCAGTCCAGGGAGTTAGCGGGTTTCATGGCTTGCAGCAACGGCCACCCAACACGATTAAGTTGTCGCCGGCTTGCCGACGAAATAACTTGTAACACAACAACAAAACTTAAGATCTTACCATAAATAGCTTGGGGTCCTCGTCCCTGCTCAAACGGCCCTTGGCAATCCATTTGTCTCGACAGTTCTTCAAAACATACCGATAAGACTTTGAAGCCACCTTCTCCGACATCTGTGTGTTCAGAATGCTAGAGACCTTGATAACCGTGTCAGAGTCATGAGAGTGCACCGGTATGATTTCAAACTACAGAAGTTCGGCGAGTTTATTAGCATTTGGCCTCTCTTTCGCCTTCTCCAGCAAGCCGTCCTCCACGTTGGCTTCATAGGTGTGTTGCCCGCCAATGATGTACTAGTGCGACTTCTTGGACATCCACCAGACGACCTGCTCCCCATCCTCTTCCCATGTGGCATTTTTTTCCAGGACTGCCTCGAGGATCAGATCCATTGTCTTATACGGCCTGCCTGTTACTGGGTCCACAGTTCCCGGCGGGCCTTTCAAAAGAATGACTCTCAGTTCGAGTCGTTTCATGATCTCGCCAAGAGCACTATAAAAAACCTTCACCTGTGTAAGTTGCTTTGGAACGATGTCCCTGTACTTCATCTCACTCGGAGCGATGTGAATTTTGTCGTAAGGAATCAGCTCCGGCAATGCACGTTGCCCGTATGGGAATACCTGCTTGAGGTTCTTGTCGAAGCTCTCGTATATTTCAGTGAGTTCGATAGAGTCCGTCTTGGAGCGGATCTTCAAAGCATTGAGAAGTGCGACTGCGATAGACATTTGCCCAGCGCACGTATTTTTCAACTGTTTCTTGCGGCCTCCCTTCACCGGCAGCTTTTTTGCCTTTGCCACTGGTTCCACAGTGCCCGAGGGTTCACCAACCTCAATAATTGCACGTGGCTTCACTGACTTTTTCTTCCGTGCTGATTTCCACGCGGGCTTATGAGAATTCTTGGCCCTCATCTCATCCCGATTCTTCTTGAGTTCTGCAAAGGTGTCAACGAAGTCAATGCCGTCTGACGGCCTTCCGCCACTCCATTGCAGCCCTTTGTCGTTTGCGTTCAAAAAAGTGCCATGACGCATCGAAGGGCATCCATCTTTACAACAACAGCGATGTCGACTAGATCTCGGGGAGAAAGCTTGATCGTTAGAAGCATCGCCACACTGATTTCCGCGTCGCCTTCCTAGACGTCAACGACCTCAACCGTGTTTCCACCCGCAAAATCGGTTGCGTCGATCCGGCCAACGATGCCCAACTCCACCCTCTCGTCTTCTGTTAAAGGGAGATTGACCTACAAACTCACTTTCACATAAACCCTAGAAACCCTAAAAACCCTAATGAAACCCTGATTTGCTCAAAACTCCTCATAAAACCTCAAATCACGTCGGATTTTATTGGCTAGTTTATAGTTTGTACATGGCAAAGCCTCTCCAACTCAATGTGACCTCAAAAACCTCTAAACTCTTACAACCCTAATTCTCTAAGCTCTAGCTCTAAGTTGCAAGTTGTGACACAGAGAGAGAGAGAGAGAGAGAGAGAGAGCTCCTAAGCTCCCCCTCCATGTGTACCAAATCCTAACTGAAATCATCCGCCGGATGAACATTGGGCTGGATGGAAGTCATCCAGCTACCTAGGTTTATCCAACTAGCGGATGAAACTGGTCAAGATTGAAATCATCCGCCTAGCCCGGTTTCATCCAGCCAGCCCAGTGGATGAAACACTGTCCAGGATGGAAATCATCCGCCTAGCTAGGTTCATCCACTGGAGAGCCCAAAAACTCAACCGGCTTCAAAAAGAAAAACACTACCCGGGTCCGCTAATCCTGGTTCTCCGCTTAATATTATCCCCCTTCTAAACTACATCGGTCCTCCGATGTTTTATTTTTATTTTTTATTTTTATTTTTTGGTTGAAGGGCATCTATGACTCCTTCTGGTGTTGCCTTTGAGTATGCCCCAAACGTGTTTTCTCACCAGCTGCTCCAGTTATCAAGCCATCTCCGTGGCCGGGTAAAGATCGTGGATCTCCTCGTCCTCCGTCTCTCCTCAGTCCGTCCGGGTGCCGATACCCTGTCCAAGTCCCAAAATCTCCGCCTTGACACCAACTTCCAAGCTTCACCTCGGAGCTAATATGTGGTCAGCCCATGACCGTGTGAACCTCCAATTTATCCGGCCGCAGTACTAGCCGGGTTGTACGCGGTTGCTGGAATTGACTCCCTACATCTCCTAGACCTTCTCCTCCTTGGTCACCATCCATGCTGAGTGAATTGTCTTCCGCTTCCGGTGACTGACTTCCCGTGTTGGTCTGGTCGAGTTGTCTTGCCAGCTACTTCAGTATCCGGTCTTCCTTGGGTGCCCAGGTAGTGATCGGGGATCTCCTTTGTCCTCCATCCCTCCTGTGGTCCTCCCATTCCGGGTGCCGATATACTGCCCTGGTCATGCAATCCCGCCAGCCATCCACTGTCTTTCCTCCTTTCCGGTTAGCAGTGCATTCCTCTAGTCTAGGTGCTGCCTAGTAAGTAGTGTCCGCATACTGTAGCTGGAATTTTCCTTTGCAATTTTATCCTACTAAATGTAACATCAAAATTTCCCATTTTCTTTTTTCTTTTTAATCTTTAATTTTTAACTTGAAGGATGTGTTTCCGGAAACTTACCTGGTCCGGGTGCACCATCCCCCTTCTAGAGTAGAACAGTCCCCTGGTCTAGGTGGTACGTTGGTGTTGACTTCATCTAGAAGCCTCTTGGTCTCCGGGTGTTGCCAAAATGATCGGATGGTCGGTTGGGACTCCGGGCTAGCTGCAGCTGAAAGGTCTCCGGGTCGCCAGGTTCACCGGAAATAATTGGATGGCCAGGTTGGGACTCCGGGTTGGCTATAGCTGGAAGCCTCCGGGTCGCCGGATGTCCGTGGAAGTGATCGGATGGCCGGGTTGGGACTCCAGGCTGGTGTGAGTGGCCAAAGTGGGCCCTCACTCTTTTTTCTTTGTTTTTTCGAGTTTTTGATAGTATTGACCCAATTTTAGTTAAAGTAGTAGTCAATCCACCTATTAGAGTCAAAGTCCTAGATTAATAGGCCTAGTGCCATGATGGGACACTAAGTTCCCTATTTTTTCCTCCTCCCTACTAATATGCTTGAAAGTGTAGTGGAAGTGGAGTGGGAATGAAGAGAAAGATAAAAAAGGGAAAGAAAGGTCCTTGGAAAATGACTAAAAATTGAGAAATGGGACAAAAATTATGGAAAAAATTGAGAGAGTGTCTCCTAGCAGGTAGAAGTAGTGGTAAAATTTCTAGAATTTTCCGAGTTGAATTGCTATTTATTTCTAGGGTTTGACTAGTGGATCGGCGGTTGACCGTTCGGGAAAAATACTTATTGAACTCCAAAAATGCTAGGGAAATTTAGGTAGACTAATTAGGATGCTGGGAGTCCAGTTGTGTGGTTAGTTTTTTAAGTTATAAGTAAATTGCAAATCATCAGTAGATAGTAGTAGATCTAGGGTAATAGTCTTTAAAAGATCAAAAGGAAAAGAAAAAAAAAGGAGGAAGAAAAGAAAAGAAGGTGGTTGGGCGTGCTTCCCCATGCACATGCCACATGACAATTCTTGCCACCATGGAATTAATTTTAGGGAGGCTTGTCAGGAGCAAAGCGGCGAGTTAATGCTAGTAATAAACTAAAAACATGCAAAAACGGCTGTAAGTAGCCAATCCTGCACTTCTGTGAGAGGTCATGGGCTGCCTCATTTAAACTAAGCCAGTCTTGTCGGGGAAGAAAAACGAGAAAGACCGAAAGAAAAAGAAAAAAAAAGGGAGAAAGGAGAACCAGCCAGGCTGAGTCGCTGGCGAGAGAGCTGGAGTTCTCTGGATTTCCGGGGGCCGTTTTTTTGGTGAGCGAGAAGCTCCTGCGAGCGGGGAGCTGTTTTCTCTTGGAAGACTCTGTTTTGGTGGTGCGCATCTGTGCGCGCGATCTGTGAAGGGTGAGCTGGTGAACTGAAATTCGGTGATGGAGTGCCGCGGAGAGTACGCACCTGCGTGCGCGAAGTAGGAGGTGGCGTGTGAATGTGAGTCTGGTGCGAATTGCTGGAGGTCGTCACTCGGTTGTCGTGGAGCTGCACGCGAGGTCTGGGGAGCTGGAGCTGTTGTGCGAGAGATCAAGAGCCGGCGCGCGCGGTGCTAGCTGGAGAGAAGGTGCTGGAGAGCTGCGAGGGACAGGTGTTAAAATTCCGGTGGCCGAATCTCATGCGGGAGCGCTGGCGAATTTTTGCCAGAATTAGGTATTTGGCCACAAGTTCCTTCAGAACTGAACCAGTTCGCAGCCCATTGACTCCGTCCTGTATGCATAAGTTCGTCTTGGTTCATAATGATGTGTTGAGATCGTTGGTGCATGGAAATTGCTTGTGATGGTGGTTTCTATGTCCTCGGCCTGCTGAATTCGGTTTTAAATGGTTCATTCAAGTTGGAAATGAGTTGCTGATCACTGTGAGAGGAATTTTTTTTTGGATTCAGAGTCTCGAGTCAAGAGATAAGTGCTGTTGAAGTTGCTGCCACAAAACGGGATCTGGATCAGGCCTGATCAGCCGACCTAAACTCGAAAAATTAACCAAAAAAATAAAATAAAATAAAATAAAATAAAATAAAAAATAAAAAAATATATATATATAAATAAAAATAATAGTAATAATCATGATAATCAATAACCGTAACGATTAGATAACAAATAAGTAAATAATTACCTATACCTAATTAATTTATCCGGAGTTAAGTGTTTAAGTTCCAAGGAAGGGTCAATCGAGTCCACATGACTGGGTTAAAATAATAGTATTATTAAACTCTAAATATATAAATAGACATAACCAAGGATCCAGCCCCAGTAAATTAGAATATACAGATAAGCATCAGGAATGTTAAGTGGTGTAACATTAGGACCTTGTAGGTTTAAAAATTGATTCTCTTAGGGGGTCTATTTTTGGCCTTACATTTGGTGCGTCCGCCGGGAGGAGCTTTTTGTTGGTTTGTTGCTTGGAAGGTGTTTGTCTTGCCGCTGGATTGCTAAATTTAGGTTTTCTAGGGTTCTGAATTGTCTAATTCTGACCTAAATCGTGAGTTGAGTGGTTTTTGGCACATGTGGGGAGTGTAGTGCGCTATTGCTTGAGGTAAGTCGTTAAACCTATTTTAGTGCGTGTATTCCTGTATGAGGTGTGTTGTCCAAGTTGCAAGGGAGGTGGGGAGTTAGAAGGGTGTGTGGAATTCCCGACCTCCTAACACAAGCACATTGTGTTAGGCGGACCACCTTCTAACTCTTGTGCTTTGGTTGAGTAAGGGGGCTTAGGGGTGAAAGGTTGAGGCCCTCCCACGATTGCTTGAAAGTAATCAGTGAGCTTCTAAGCCAAAGAGGGAAGGTGCATGTGCCCGGGCATGGGACAAGGGCGCCCTTCCCTTCCCCCCCGAACTCGATCTACCACCAAGGTAAGAGCAACTTGCATACTTTCAATAGCCTTGGTTGTTGAATGGGATGAATGTTGTATACATGGAATGATATGCATGTTGAAGGGGTCGTGAGGAAGGAGCGCGGCATAAGGTGAGTATACAAACCTTCCTCACTACACCAAACCCTACACTAGACACTTAGGTTCGGCTAGGGATCGAACAGGGGATGTGAATTGCAGCCAGGTACGTTCTTCCCTTCTTAATGAATGAATTATGATGAACCAATGAAGGATTTTTTGTACATGTTGGTGTCGTTTCTCTTAAGTTGGTGATGCCATCCCTTGGAGAGAAATTGGGGATACCTTGATACCAAGGAGAAACCTCCAGGTAGGTGGTCAGCCCAACTAAGAGTCTGTATCGTATGGGGCATAGTGGGTGTACCTCGTCCGGAGGTTAGCCCCACATGTAACCTTCTGTTTTGTTTACTTCGCAGCATGGGGGAGTTTGGGAGAAACTTGGAATCATTTTAAGTCAATTATTGGTGTTTACGAAATGTCTTCACATAGGTCTAGAAAACTAAGAACGGCAACTTAATCGTTAGATGAGCCCTGTGACTCGGTCTGGAAGATGTTATAGACCGCTTCCCCTTCCCCTAATTTCTACTACCCCAACTTCATTTCCCAATCCTGAGACATTAGAAGGAGGTCCTAGTACAAGAACCAACTCGGGAGGCCCAAAAGACCGTACAACCGTTGAGGAATCAAGCTTTAGGTCTTCCTCCTCTCCTCACTCTTCCCCTCTTCCTAGTCCTGGTGACATGGAAGATCCAATTGTCAACCCACCCCTAAACCCCTTGGTTCAACCAAGAGATTTGCCTATTGTAGTTCCTGAAGGGCTTCAAGCTGCCCCTATGCCCCCAAATCTTCCTAGTTTCAAGGGAACTAGGGATGAGGATCCCTCGATGCATGTGGAGAGGTTTATAGAGTTATTGACTACGTGTTTGATAACCGACAACCGTTACTACTTGGTGTGGTTTCCAACCACACTCAAGGAATCGGCTTACGAATGGTACCGCAATCATGCGGCATCCACCTTTCGTGATTGGGATGGCCTCATGAGGTCATTCTTGGAACAATACAGACCCGAAGTAGGCCAGAGTGCAGCCTTGACGGCCTTGGCAAGCTTTAGACAAGGGAAGGATGAGGATATTTCATCCTACATCCGTAGGTTTGAGCAAGTTGTCACCCGGTTCGTGGGTGATTTGCTCACGGATGATACCTTGAGACACTTTTTCCTTCAAGGGTTTTATCTAGAGAAAACGATACGGGAAATCCTCCAGACAAGGCCTACCACCTTAGAGGAAGCTAAGGAGGCAGTTAGGACCGTGGCAGCGGTGGCAACAGAACACGAGAAACTATGGAGGAAGGAGAATGAGAGCATTCCTAGCTTTATTCCCATCCATGCCCGGGAGAAGTCAGACTCAGTTGAACCTCCACCTGGCCCAACAGTGTATTCTCCACCTGTGGTGAATACCATTCCTCTTAATGTCAGGCCCCCCGTTCCTCTACCCGCTCTTACATATGGACCCACTTGGCGTCACGAGATGAAGAAGGAGATCCACGACGCTCAGCAAGGGTTCCAAGACCAACTCCAACAACAATTGAGGGCAATGACAGATCAGATGGCTCTTCTACTCAGGAACCAGAACCCTAATGCCCCACCTCCTCAGATAGAGTCAGGTAGACATTCTTCTAGTATGTGGTGCACTTCATGCGGCGAGAATGGTCACACCATGCAGTTTTGTACCACCTTCCCACACCATTCAAACGTCTATCAACCCCCACACCGGAATCAACAACTTAATCGTGGTCAAGGTCCGAGGTCCCAACCTCGATGGGAGATCTGTCAGTCTTGTGGAAGAAGACATCCACCTGGGAGTTGTTGGTTGGAGAATGGGGTAGTGTGTGGGAATTGCGGTGGTAATCATCCCACAATTAGATGTAGGGAGAGGGACAAAGTCATTCCTATGAGGCCAATGAGAGGGAATTTTCCACAACAAGCCATGGATAACCAGAGAGGGGCTCGAAACCCTTTGAATGACAATAGTCTCCATCCTCCCAACATGTACTATGATTATAATAATCATCGTCAAAACCACCAACCTCCTCAGGGCTTGCAAACCCAACAAGGTTTTGTGCCTTTTGGCCAAAACCAGGCGCCTATCCAAGATGCCCGATTTGCATCTCCTTCTTCTTCATCTCCCTCTACCACCGTCACATTGACAAAACTCGGGTCTCAAGGAGCTCCTTAAAGTTCTACCTCTTCTCAATCCCATTTTGTATCGCATGAACCTGTCATTCCACATCAAGTAGCTCACCTTTCACTTCCCGTAAATGCGGTATTGACACGAGCCCAAAAGGCCAACCAACCCTTCGTAGCTCAGGAATCAGAGGGTAACTTCGAGGATTCACCACACTTATCAGAACTTAATGATGTAGTTCATAAAGCCTTGAAGTCCACAAGGGAGGCCAACCAGAAGATGCCTCCGGTGAATCCGTTGATGTTAGATTCCACCCCTTCTGAAGGAGGTGAAAAACCCCAGAATCCCCACACACCCGAGCCAACCTGGGAGGGTCCAACAATTCCCATTCAAGAAATGGGGATTGAAGACCCTTCATCCACCTCCACGTTTAGACCGTATGATCTTTGGGAGGACTTGAATAGGTTGAACGCCAACATTACTATTGCCCAACTCATCCACTTGGCTCCCTTGGTACGGAAAGAGTTAAAGAAGAGGATTCCACTAGCCAAGAGGGTAAAGGTCAAGCCCAATCTAGCTGCTAGAGTGAGCTCTTCTAAAAAGCCTTCCAAAAGGGCATTTGAGGTTCGTGCGGTAGAAATTGAAGCCACTATCGTGGATAAGGTGTTGCCCAAGGTGTTGGTGGATGGTGGTAGTGGTGTAAACATCATGCCTCTTCACACCATGGAAAAGTTAGGGCTAGATATCACAGAGCCCTCACCTTATGTGATCAACATGGCCAACCAGATTCCAGAAGCACCAATAGGCCAAATTTCTGGGTGCAAGGTGAATACAGGAGGGGAGGACTACACGGTCACCTTCCAAGTGCTTCGAATGCACTCAAACAAAAACTCATTTCCCTTACTTCTAGGGAGACCGTGGTTGAGGGCAGCCAACGCTAAGGTAGATTGGAGTGGTGAAAAACCTCACATCACCTATGGTGTCGGGTCGAATCTAACCAAGGTTTATATTCAACCTAGCTTCCCTAAGACCTTGGGATCTTCTAGCTCATCCTCAGAGGATGAAAACCACGTGCCACGCGGAGCTAGAAAGACAATCAAGGGGGTCAAGTTCGCGCTTCCAGAGGTAACAAAAACCACCACTCCTTCATTGAGTTGCTTGGGGCCTAGCCTATACGAATGGGAGGATGATGGAGAATTCTCTACTTGGTTGGCTGAGCACCCGCACACTGAGTCTGACCGATCCATGGATACGTTTTTCATTGAAGAACTTAGTGGTGATCCTCTCAAGGACATTGACTTAGCCATTCTCGTAGATGACCTGCGTTACGAGGATGTTTGTGGTGTCACCTTAGATGGCACACAATTGTCCAATGTAGATCCTATCTTGGATGAAGAAGCCCTCATTTCTCCGTTGCACTTCAAATCCACTTCATCAGGAATACAAGTGGGAAGTGATCTATCCATCTATCCACCAATCCCCCATGACTGGTACAAGGGACCAACGGAACAACCTCATGCGAGTCCAAAAGATTGGCAAGAGATAGATGTATCGTTTGAGGGAGAAGGGCCGCAAATGATAAAGGTTGGGAGCCAACTCACAAGGGAAGGATTAGAGCCCTTTAGAGCCCTAGTCATGGAGTATCGCGATGTGTTCGCATGGTCTTATAGAGAACTCAAAGGCATCCCTCCAGAAGTGGTGCAACATCGAGTTCCCTTAATTCCAGGCTCAGTGGCCATTCGTCAGAAAGAGCGCCGAATGAATCCACAACTCCAACTTATAGTTAAGGCGGAATTGGAGAAACTCCTTCAGGCTGGATTTATCCGCCCAGTAGAGATTACCGATTGGGTTTCCCCCATGGTGCTAGTCAAGAAGAAAAATGGGAAGTTGAGAGTTTGCATAGACTATCGCAAACTTAACCAAGCCACGCAAAAGGACCACTTCCCTCTTCCTTTCATTAACACCATTTTGGAAGAAGTGGCTGGTCATGAACTTTACACCTTCATGGATGGTTATTCTGATTATAACCAAATATCCATACACCCCGATGACTACCACAAAACAGCCTTTACCACTCCTTGGGGCACCTTTATCTATGTAGTCATGCCATTTGGATTGTGTAATGCACCATCCGCCTTCCAGCGGGCTATGACCCATGCCTTCTCTGATCTCCTACACACATCTATGACAGTGTTTATAGATGATTTTAGTACCCAATCATCAATTGAGGAACATGTGGCATGTGTTCGAGGAAGCTTCGAGCGGTGTAGGAGGACGGGCATCGCCCTTAATCCAGACAAGATCTTTTTAGCCGTTGAGAGGGGTGTCTTGTTGGGTTATGTGGTCTCCAAACATGGTAGGGAACCAGATCCGGAGAAGGTCAAGGTGATAGTTGAACTGCCTCCACCCACAGATGTTAAAGGAGTCCAAAGGACTCTTGGTCACATGGGATGGTATCGGGAATTAATTCCCGACTATGCGACAATTTCATTACCCATTAATCGGTTGCAGCAAAATGCAGTAAAGTTTGAATGGACTCCAGAGTGCCAAGGGGCATTTGATATCCTTAAGACCAAGCTTAGCACCTTTCCAGTGTTAAAACCTCCAAACTGGAACTTGCCCTTTCATGTTTATTGCGATGCCTCCTCTATAGCGGTAGGGAGTGCATTATGCCAACCAACTGGAGAGAAGGAGAAGGACTACCCCGTGGCCTTTGCTAGTCGCCAGTTAAACCCGGCAGAAAAAAATTACACCACCACGGAACGAGAATGTCTAGCCATGGTGTTCTCTTTGAAGAAATTTCGCCACTATCTATTGCTAAATCGGGTGGTCTTCTTCGTAGACCACATGGCCATCAAATACTTGGTGAACAAAGCCGACCTTAGCGGTAGGATTGCTCGATGGGTACTCCTCTTGGAGGAGTTTGATTATACCGTGCAATACAAACCGGGTAGGAAACACTTGCAAGCGGATCACCTATCTAGACTATCTGGAGATCCAATTACCACGCCCATCGATGATAGCTTGGTAGATGAGAACCTCTTCCTGGTCTCTTCTTCTCCTATTTGGTACCAGAACATTGCGGAGTTCCTCAGAACCCAACAAATGCCGGACAACTTGGGGAAAAACGATCGTCGGAAGGTGCGCATTAATAGCCGCCAGTTCGCCCTTGTAGGTGGCCGTCTCTATCGCCGAGGCATTGATGGCATTTTGCGGAGGTGTGTAGAAGCCACGGAGATTCCGGCTATTTTGGCTTCTTGTCATGATAGTGCATGCGGGGGGCATTTTTCTGGTACCTTGACAGGCCAGAAGGCCTTACGCGCTGGTTACTATTGGCCTTCCATGTTTCGGGATGCCCACGGTTACACTCGACGTTGTGATGCTTGTCAATGTTATGCTAGAAATGATCTACGCATAGAGCTGCCACTTCAGGTCTCTCTTCCCCTCGTCCCATTCGAGAAGTGGGGAGTAGATTACATCGGAGAAATTCATCCCCATTCGAGTAGAGGGATGAAGCACATAGTGGTAGCGACAGAGTATCTCACCAAATGGGCAGAAGCCAAAGCGGTAAAATCAAATGATGCCAAGAGTGCTGCTACGTTTTTGTTTGAGCAAGTGATAACCCGGTTTGGATGCCCTAAAATCCTCATTAGTGATCGAGGCAAACATTTCCTCAATGAGGTGTTTGAGGACTTGACCGATCGGTTCCAAATTGACCACCGTAAAACTACACCCTATCACCCTCAGACAAACGGGCACACTGAGAGGGTCAATCAAACCTTGGCCACGATCCTGAGGAAAACGGTCGTAGACTCGAAGAGAGATTGGGATGTTAAACTCCCCGCTGCGTTGTGGGCTTACCGAACAACGTACAAGGTGACCACCCAAGCCACTCCGTTTTCATTAGTCTATGGTGTAGAGGCTGTACTTCCCATAGAGTTTGAAGTGCCATCACTTCGAATAGCGATAGACACTCGATTGACCACCAAACAGTCTTTGATCCATCGATTGGAACGGTTGGAGAAATTGGATGAGGATCGTAGACTGAGCGCACAACACATTGAGGTTGTCCAGAGGCGCCGAAAAATTGCGTTTGATAAACGCCACAAGAAGCGGACATTGTTGCCAGGGATGTTGGTTTTGCTTCAAGATGCGAGAAGGCTAGAATTCCCTGGGAAGTTTGATGCGTTGTGGTTGGGCCCCTATCTCGTTACCAAGGTATTTCCCAACAACTTGGTCCAACTCGAAACCCTGAATGGTGAATCATTTCCAACACGCACGGCTGGGAGTCGTTGCAAGGAATACCGGACATGATAGAGTGGATTCATTATCACTAGCCCACCTCACTTCGTGACAATTGGCCTCACAACGGGGAGGACATGACCCTTCTGATTCAACTAGTGCCTTTTGACCACTAGTTGCAGCCGATCATGTCTTCTCCATGGGTCAACCATACTAGTCTCATCACTACACTAGAGACAAGTGTTTTCTTTTCTCCCAAATTACTATCAAAAATATATTTTTCTCCTTGCTTTCCTTACCTTCCAAAGAGATTGGAACTTCTATCTCTCTGTAGTCCAAGTTCACTCCGATGAAGGCGGAAGGCGGTTTTGAAATCTTTTTTGGCTGTAGATTCAACCTGGGTCCGTCCAGGGCGAATGGGTTTAACTCAAAAATTGGGACGTGCATCCATTCTGCTAATCTTTCAATTCTTTCTAGTCGAATGCCGTCTCTATTTTCCCTATTTTTCTCTCATTTTTTCCCCCTTCTCTATTGAAATTTCCTAGCTTTTCTTCAATCCCATCACTTATGTCTAACTTCCTAGTTTTCTTCCAAATTCCATAATTGTCTTTCTACATTTCTTTATTTTTTCTCATTACCGTGTGCCGTAGTGAGCAAGAGGTCTAGGTCCACTCTCCTCTCACGAGTCGGCCCAGATGGTCGCCATGTGTGAGTGGCCAAAGTGGGTCCTCACTCTTTTTTCTTTGTTTTTTCGAGTTTTTGATAGTATTGACCCAATTTTAGTTAAAGTAGTAGTCAATCCACCTATTAGAGTCAAAGTCCTAGATTAATAGGCCTAGTGCCATGATGGGACACTAAGTTCCCTATTTTTTCCTCCTCCCTACTAATATGCTTGAAAGTGTAGTGGAAGTGGAGTGGGAATGAAGAGAAAGATAAAAAAGGGAAAGAAAGGTCCTTGGAAAATGACTAAAAATTGAGAAATGGGACAAAAATTATGGAAAAAATTGAGAGAGTGTCTCCTAGCAGGTAGAAGTAGTGGTAAAATTTCTAGAATTTTCCGAGTTGAATTGCTATTTATTTCTAGGGTTTGACTAGTGGATCGGCGGTTGACCGTTCGGGAAAAATACTTATTGAACTCCAAAAATGCTAGGGAAATTTAGGTAGACTAATTAGGATGCTGGGAGTCCAGTTGTGTGGTTAGTTTTTTAAGTTATAAGTAAATTGCAAATCATCAGTAGATAGTAGTAGATCTAGGGTAATAGTCTTTAAAAGATCAAAAGGAAAAGAAAAAAAAAGGAGGAAGAAAAGAAAAGAAGGTGGTTGGGCGTGCTTCCCCATGCACATGCCACATGACAATTCTTGCCACCATGGAATTAATTTTAGGGAGGCTTGTCAGGAGCAAAGCGGCGAGTTAATGCTAGTAATAAACTAAAAACATGCAAAAACGGCTGTAAGTAGCCAATCCTGCACTTCTGTGAGAGGTCATGGGCTGCCTCATTTAAACTAAGCCAGTCTTGTCGGGGAAGAAAAACGAGAAAGACCGAAAGAAAAAGAAAAAAAAAGGGAGAAAGGAGAACCAGCCAGGCTGAGTCGCTGGCGAGAGAGCTGGAGTTCTCTGGATTTCCGGGGGCCGTTTTTTTGGTGAGCGAGAAGCTCCTGCGAGCGGGGAGCTGTTTTCTCTTGGAAGACTCTGTTTTGGTGGTGCGCATCTGTGCGCGCGATCTGTGAAGGGTGAGCTGGTGAACTGAAATTCGGTGATGGAGTGCCGCGGAGAGTACGCACCTGCGTGCGCGAAGTAGGAGGTGGCGTGTGAATGTGAGTCTGGTGCGAATTGCTGGAGGTCGTCACTCGGTTGTCGTGGAGCTGCACGCGAGGTCTGGGGAGCTGGAGCTGTTGTGCGAGAGATCAAGAGCCGGCGCGCGCGGTGCTAGCTGGAGAGAAGGTGCTGGAGAGCTGCGAGGGACAGGTGTTAAAATTCCGGTGGCCGAATCTCATGCGGGAGCGCTGGCGAATTTTTGCCAGAATTAGGTATTTGGCCACAAGTTCCTTCAGAACTGAACCAGTTCGCAGCCCATTGACTCCGTCCTGTATGCATAAGTTCGTCTTGGTTCATAATGATGTGTTGAGATCGTTGGTGCATGGAAATTGCTTGTGATGGTGGTTTCTATGTCCTCGGCCTGCTGAATTCGGTTTTAAATGGTTCATTCAAGTTGGAAATGAGTTGCTGATCACTGTGAGAGGAATTTTTTTTTGGATTCAGAGTCTCGAGTCAAGAGATAAGTGCTGTTGAAGTTGCTGCCACAAAACGGGATCTGGATCAGGCCTGATCAGCCGACCTAAACTCGAAAAATTAACCAAAAAAATAAAAAAAAATAAAAATAAAAATAAAAAAAATATATATATATATATATATATATAAATAAAAATAATAGTAATAATCATGATAATCAATAACCGTAACGATTAGATAACAAATAAGTAAATAATTACCTATACCTAATTAATTTATCCGGAGTTAAGTGTTTAAGTTCCAAGGAAGGGTCAATCGAGTCCACATGACTGGGTTAAAATAATAGTATTATTAAACTCTAAATATATAAATAGACATAACCAAGGATCCAGCCCCAGTAAATTAGAATATACAGATAAGCATCAGGAATGTTAAGTGGTGTAACATTAGGACCTTGTAGGTTTAAAAATTGATTCTCTTAGGGGGTCTATTTTTGGCCTTACAGCTGGCATGAGATTTGTTGTTGGCTGCTAGCTGTTGCCGGCTCCCGATGAGCTGCTGCCCGGCCTGCTTCAACTCCTGGTGACCTCCTGCTCTTGGACACGGTGGGCGGGTTGGACTGCTGCCTGGACTGTTGCCGGGACTGGTCCTAGACTGCTGCCTGGTCTTGGCCTGGACTGTGGCTGGAACTGGTCCTGGGTTGTTGCCTGGACCTGGCCTGGACTGCGGCTAGTGTTGGTCCTCGACTACTGCCAGGACCTGGCGTGGCCTACGGTTAGAGCTGGTCTTGGGTTGCTGCCTGGACCTAGTCTGAACTGCGGCTGGGACTGGTCCTGGGTTGCCGCCTAGACCTGGCCTGGACTACGGTTGGGACTAGTCCCAGACTGCTAGCTGGATCTAGCCTGAACTGTGGCTGAGACTGGTCCTGGGTTGCTGCCTGGACCTGGCCTGGACTGCGGCTGGGACTGGTCCTGGACTGCTGCTTGGACCTGGCCTAGACTGCGGCTGGGACTGGTCCTGTACTGCTGGCTGAGACTGGTCATGGACTGCTGCCTGGACCTAGCCTGGACTGCGGCTGGGACTGGTCCTGGACTGCTCTGGGACTGCTGGCTGCCAGCTCCAAGACGCCAGAAACCCTAATTTCGCATTTTCTCAAAAAATACAAATGCTGGGATTTTTGCAAAAACCCACGAAACCCTAGTAGTGCAATGAGTAGAGAAACACTCTAAACCTAGGATGCAACTCAAAAACCTTCAAAAATTTCGAAAACAAGCCTCAAACCCTAGATCTAGATCTCAAAGCCTCAAACCCTAGTTGCCTCCTTGTAGCAAGAGCCACATGATTCGAACTTGTGCATGGTCGCCAATGTTAAAGGGAGATTGACCTACAAACTCACTTTCACATAAACCCTAGAAACCCTAAAAACCCTAATGAAACCCTGATTTGCTCAAAACTCCTCATAAAACCTCAAATCACGTCGGATTTTATTGGCTAGTTTATAGTTTGTACATGGCAAAGCCTCTCCAACTCAATGTGACCTCAAAAACCTCTAAACTCTTACAACCCTAATTCTCTAAGCTCTAGCTCTAAGTTGCAAGTTGTGACACAGAGAGAGAGAGAGAGAGAGAGAGCTCCCAAGCTCCCCCTCCATGTGTACCAAACCCTAACTGAAATCATCCGGCGGATGAACACTGGGCTGGATGGAAGTCATCCAGCTACCCAAGTTTATCCAACTGGCGGATGAAACTGGTCAAGACTGAAATCATCCGCCTGGCCAGGTTTCATCTGGCCAGCCCAGTGGATGAAACACTGTCCAAGACGGAAATCATCCGCCTGGCCAGGTTCATCCACTGGAGAGCCCAAAAACTCAACCGGCTTCAAAAAGAAAAACACTACCCGGGTCCGCTAATCCTGGTTCTCTGCTTAACATCTTCCAACCTCCACGTTACTTCCCATGCAACAACAAGTTGGCTCATCCCGTATGTTTTAGTGGGTTCGATTCCATCAGGCCAGTCGCGGTCTAGGTTCGGACAGGCTCCCCGAGAAGCCATTTCACTTTCGAGAGTTTTCTGTTTCTGCACAGAGTAGACGCTGGTTGGAGTGGACAGGGATGGAGATGTGAGGTAGATTGTCGGCGACCCGCCGACGATTCAAAAAGAAGAAGTCACGGAGAGTAGAAAGTAAGAGAAGAAGGGGATGACAAAATCCGCAATGGAAGATAATGAACAATATACAAGATCGTCGGCGGGCTGCCGACAACTTGATATAGAATGAGAGAAGGATTGCAGACTACAGGAGAGAAGGCAGCCTGCAAATCGTCGGCGGCCTGCCTAAGGAAATGTAAAAGCTTATATATGGGAGCATACCTGATAGCCATGTCGTTGGCGGGCCGGATAAAAATGTCGGCGGCACTGCTTTGTTGTCGCGGTAAATCCCAATACGCGTCGGCGGATGGTAGATGTGTATCGGTGGCTCACTGTGAACGTCGGCGGCTAGCACAAACCTTAAGACTTTAGGAAAACAAGAAGACAACAACAGTGCATGGGATTTATCTGGAGCGCTAAACTTGCAAAAGTAAAATGAATGGATTTAGGGTTTACTTTTCTTTATATGGGACCCCGAGTGTGGTTCGTCGTGACCGTCAGATTTGATTGGCGGTCATCCAACGGTCGCAAGGATGTAGGATTTTCCCAACGGATGCCTAGTACGCTAGCTATACTAGAGTATTTGAGTATGATTTGAAGTGCGATTATAATTTGACATGTTGGGATGCCTACTAGGCTAGCTAAAACTAGGGTATTTGAGTGTGATTTGAAGTGTGATTATGATTTGACATGTTGGTTCGAAATGATGGTACGCCATGATGAAGTGCCACGTCATGACAATGTATGACTTGAAATTTCAAATAAATCAAATCTCACTTGACTACATTGATTGGGAGGAGTTTGCATGAACCTTTGCGAGATCAAGAACGGCGGGTTCAAACTTGATTTGGCAGCCTTTGTTCAAAATTTGTAACTGGGCCCCATTAATGGCGTGTTGATGTCTATATAAATTTGACCTTCCAAATTCAGTCATCAGTTGTGGACATAATTCTCCAGTGATAGTCCGTTGATGCTAGCTAGTCAAGAACGTCTGGCGTATAGAAGTTTTATGTTCTAGCTCTCTTCGTTTTTCCTTCACACCATTTCTGCACATTAAATCTAGTTACTACCGTTGGCAGATGGGGTTGACATCATCGGCGGATGACGTCGTATCGTCGGCTGGCCGCCAATGGTTGGTAAGTAGTATCTGTTCAGCCTTCTCACACGTCAGCGGCCGCGGTTAATACTGTTGGCAGATGTTGCACACACCTAGCACAAGCCACAAACCCATACTTATCTTCTCGCTTGTGTCTTCGGCGGCCCGCCGACGGTCACGACTATCAGGATTCTAATTTTTCCGTCATGGACCTTGAGCCGATCCAATCGTTCCAATGGAACGGGAGATCTGGCAGACGGAGGTGTCGCAAAGGAGTCATCGTTGCCCTCACCCTAGAAGGGTTGTATTATGCTGGTCGCGCAGTTGTTGAGCGCAATATCGGAAGAATTCCTCTGATTGTGAAGGTCAAAGTGATCGAAGTTTTGGATGAGATACAGATGAACATCCCTTTTCCTCAACCCGGACTCACAAGGTTGAGTCAATGCATGGGTATGTCAATTGCGTGGGAGGCCGCATACCTCATACCCTATGCTGATCTCGATGAACTACTGGACGAGACCACTGATATCGAGAATACTTCTTTCGATGATGTCAAACCCGTCCAGGAATTCCTCAATCTAAGGCTGGATATGGTGGTTGCGCTACTTGTTATCTCTGAGGGCAAGAGACGTTGTGCAGGCATGGGCGTCATCTCGGAGTGCTCACCCAAGGGTACTTGGGAAGGATTCCTTATCCCGCACAATTTCTTTCTAATTGTCAGAGTCACGTCTATTCATCCACTATATTGTGACCACGTTGCATACTGCAAATCTCTAGAAATCGATAAACTTAGTGATGCTCTTGGTCGTCTGATTCTCTGGAGTGGGTACCAAGCGTGTCCTTTAGTTCTTGATCCTGTTATCACAGACCCTGTCAAAACAAACGACTCTGAAGATTTTGTCGAACTCGATAGATCTGAGCGACGATATGACAATGATCTCGGTATTAGTGATGAACGTGGAAATGGACACGAGCGTCGGCGGGCCGCCGACGGATCCACGCATATGGATAATTCCAGCAATTCCGAATCTGACGATGAAATGAAAGCAGCGGATGACGAAATTCAACGCGGGCAAACAACCTGCGGTGACCGTTCCGATCGTCCAAACCCACTGTCGCTTCCTGACCAACACCTATGGAGGAACAAGTACTGTCAACTGTTGAACGATGATTTCTCTGTGTTTGGAAGGGCAATGATTCTTGTTTGCCTGCCTCACGAGGCCTGCGACGAGTTGGTACTTGGTGATATAGACGTCGGTGTCACCTTTGTCTCCAAAGACACCAATTATCAAATGACCACAATACGTTGGCATCTGACCCACACCCGCCTCGAAGGAGGTCCCCTTCTATTCGAGTGGATAGAGTTTTGCTCGAGCAACTCACCAATGGCAAATGAGCATGACGGACTAGAAGGAGTTCCTAAGGATCCTTACAGAGGTGTCCACCGTAAACTCCGACCAAAAGACGACCTTCAACCTGGAAAGAGTCGCCGCCTTTGTCAGCCGGACCTGTGTCGTTCTATGAGTTCAAGGCCTTGTTGTCCTCAGAGGTGCTGCCAAACGTTTCTCTGGGAGGATATAGTTAGAATCCGTCACAAGTTTTACGCGTCTGGCTTTGAAGATAGCAGGGAGGTGGCTTACGCAGTTCGGGGTCAACAACATTCTGTGCCTGGGCGACGCAAGCCGTATATTACCCTTGCCGGCTTTGATGTCTGCAAAGTTGCTTGGTATCGCATTCATGGAATTTCTAAATCCGGCTACCACAATTACAAGAAGGATGCAAGAACTTGTCGTGTGAATGGTTGCCATGGAAATTGGGGAATGAAACGGCCGAGGCCTCACTATAATTCAGGCCCGTGGCACGATTTCCACTTTGATAGATGACAATGCTGACCAGATGCCAAATGAGTTCCGAGTCATTGGAAAGAAGAGGGTCGGTGCACTGAAGGTTCTTCCCGTTGCAATGAATTGGAACCATATGCGCGACATGGCTAACTTGGTAAGAGCTCCCCATCAAATGATCATTGTGTTTTCTTGTTCGATGCCTCTCTTGTTTATTGAACTTCATTTTCCATCGGCGGGCCGCCGACGAACTTTCGTCTTCTTGATTAACTCAATGACTGCCTTACATTTATTAGGTGAACACCCAGTACAATGGAATGCATGTTTCTCAGTCAATTGTTAGTCAGATGGAGAATAAGTACTTCCGAAATGTTGACGTCAAGGCCGTCGGCAGTAATTTCTCCAGGTGCACCGAATGCGACTTTCTTGTTGAGTTCATTGCCAAGTACCTCCGTGGGTCCAACGAATTTCAGAGCCTCACCGAGGATCGGAACCGGGATCTTAACTATCAGAGCGCCTGCCGAAACGTGTATGCTGGTTGGACTGCGTAGTCCATTACCAGCCCAACGGAGTTCCTGTGCATCATTCACGACAAAATGGATACGTCAAAGACTGCTATTCCAAGAATGCAACGGATTACCAAAGCAACGGCCCATCTCGGTCAAATTCCAATATCGTGCACATGGATGCTTACTCATGGACATGGTGATGGAGCCTATGCCCATTACTCTACTTCGCTATGGCTCGGCGACTCAAACTTCACAATACCGTCTCTCTGTCGGGTGTTGAGGGCTTTGGAACGCCTTCCTGTAGCTGATTCCAAGGAGCTCTTTACTGTTCCTCCACAAAATTCTTTCTTTGAAGTCCTTCTTCATGGGAAGTCCAGATGTAGTTCCTCCATCCCTGAGTCCAAGGGAGATCCACCGCCTCGCGTTGTTCCTGGTCGACCTCAAATTCCATTGCCAAGGAAACTTTATCTCCAACTTGACAACTCCGCCAAGGATAACAAGAACAGATTCGTGATGGCATTCTGCTCTCTCCTTACAGCCCGACAAATTTTTAAAGAAATCACCGTGGGCTTCTTGATTGTCGGGCACACTCACGAAGATATTGATGCTCATTTCAGTTACTTATCCAAACACATCAAGAGGAAAAACACTTACTGTTTGGCTGACCTTATGAAATCCTTCATGGACTCTCAAAAGATTGTGGCTTTCATTCTGGAGTTTGTGCAAGAGGTGGCTAATTTTAAATCTTTTATCAGTGACTTTCATCATGACGGCCCAAATAGGATTGTTGGACTGGCGGAACTTCACCTCTTCAAGCTTTACGTCGAAGAAGAAGGCGAGGACGCTGGCTAGCCGGTTATGAGATACAAGAAATCCGCCACAGATTCCTCTTGGCTCCATTCAGGTATGCCCTTCATTTATTGTCATTTGGTTCACACTTAGCTTCTCTTTCCGTCGGCGGACCGCCGACGAAGGCACAATCCTTTTTCGGTTTCACTCATGCATGGTATCATTTTGATTCTTTTCCAGGTAAGCCCGTTAAGATGTGGAAGGCCGATGCCGAAGGAAACCCACGCCTACCTGTCGGTGAACCCAAGCCTGTCCGGTTCAAACCCCTCTGGGGTGATTGCACCATAAATTGTAGGAAGAGGAATCAGGAGAAGGAAGCTGCCCGGGGTTCCACGGTCACCGAGAAGAAGACGTTCGTCCATGACAGAATTGCAAAATATATTGATTTCTGGAAGTCTGGTACGTCCCGCGATCAGAGATATGCACTTGACATGGCCTCGTATGTTGACTACTGGACGCGTATTCACAGGGAGATTTCTGGTCGCCTTCCTCCTAACCAAGAAGCTCTTCTTGAGGGATTTTGGCCTTCTAGTGACTGAACAATTGATCATTTCCGCAATCGTGCTGCGCCAAAGGTGTTCAAATCTGCTCCGGATACTTTTCCGGAAGACGAAGCCGATCCATACCCCTATTGCGGCCCTGGGAGGAGTCGTCCAAAACAGACCTTCAATCTCATGCGTGACGTCCTCTTTGGTGATTTTGTGCTTGTCCGCCCTTCGGATAAGCACTATCTTCCAGTCTGGATGGGCCGAGTCCCGACAAAGGTCGATACAAACCCAGGAAAGACTTATGGTAACTTCCAAGTTGAATGGTGGACACTAGCAAGATCGAAGAAGGATAAAAGAAGTACGATTGCTAGAGAATGTTGGACCAGGCCCTAGGTAAAGGAAAATGGGATTCTTCAAATTACGAATTGCAAATCCGTACTCTACTCGCATTGCTCTCCTTCTCACAAGAAGAAAGGACCTCCAATTCATCATGAAATCCCTGAAGAATCAGCCATAGCCGCAATTGCTTGTTTGGAGGTTGGCGGTGTCTACATGAACCCTGATGAAGACATTGAGGACTGATTCCCTCCACCCACCGACTTCCCTCACCTCTGCACTTGCGCATCCGTCAGCATCTTGCAGCCATGCCCTACAACATCGCACATGCATTGACAATCGTATGCCTCTGCATTATTCTCTCCGTCGACTGCGCGCCGATGGCTATCCATGTTCATTGGAATTTGTTTTTTGGCCTCGCCAACCTCCATTGTATTCTTTGTGACCAATTTTAATTGCGAAATAAAATGGTCACGTCTGCTATCAGCCGACGCGCTCACCTTTGTAAACTTATGTTTTTGTTATTTGGACCTCTGCACTATAATGTTTTCGGTGCTTTATTGTGTCGCGTTGGCTATTCAGCCCTTTATTGTGATGTTGTGAAGTGCAGATCAAAATGGTTTCCTCGGCGGGCAGCCAACATACTTAGCCTTAGGTGTATTAGAGATCTTTTGACCCAACTCCCGTATGATTACCCAGTTTTTTTGACAAATCTTAAGGGTTCCTTAAAAAATTTCCGGAATCTTTAGATTTTTCCAGAATCATAGGGTTCTCCGAAATCTTTAGGATCTCCTAGAATC
This sequence comes from Bryoerythrophyllum caledonicum, assembly GCA_963971425.1. NCBI lineage: Eukaryota > Viridiplantae > Streptophyta > Bryopsida > Pottiales > Pottiaceae > Bryoerythrophyllum > Bryoerythrophyllum caledonicum. The sequence goes on from OZ020519.1 coordinate 7,374,462, forward strand.
CTCGATAATTTGTACTATCTTTGGGGTGTAAGAGTTTCGGTTTCCTAAAAAACTTAAGTGTTTTGAAGCATATTTTGAGTCTAGAAGAATCTTGATCATTTCCTGTAAGCGGGCCGCTTACAGTATTAGTCAATTTTAATGGTTTAAAAGGAAAAAATATGGCTACTTCATCATTCTTTCTTATGATTTCGGTTCTTTAATTTAGACTCTAAGTTTTTTATTTTGTCCATAATTGATCATTTTGTCTAAAATTAGTCAAATAATAGTTACAACCCTCCAGTACTTGTGAACTTTGGTGTGTAATGACCTAACTCAAGATAAAACGTAGGTCTATAAAATTTATGTAATGTATAGTTGTAGTGTTCAATTTTGTAATCCTTTAATAACTCCAAGCTACATAAAAAGGTTGGTTCGGGAAAAGGTCTTTTTGTTTAGCGTTTTTTGTGTAATTAATGGTCACTTGTAGATCACAAAGAAAATAATTCCTTAATACACAAAGTATTCTTCCAAATAAACCCAAAGTTATACTATAAGTTATCTAAATCTCACTCTTATCATGTCCCATTCTTATAAAGGTTATGGTGTGATTCAATTCGACTGTAACAAGGGACGTCACCCTTAGGCGGTCATAGCCTTGTCAAATAGACAGTGTGTTGGTCCAATAGACAAGATCCAATATCATTATGCTTTCCATTTCATATAACTTATAATATATATATATGAATCAAAATCTATTCAAAGCATTCACATAAAGATATCTACTTATCTCAAGCAATATCCGTTCCCCTCTCTTCTGCTACATCTTCCTTGTTTCTTTTTCAAGTTCCTATTTCATATTAATAATAATACCATGGATTTACATATATATTTCTTTCTCACATCATTCTCTCTTAATTGTAAATACCGTTTATGGACTTACAAGAATAAACAAAACTAAATTATTACACGACAAGAATTAACACTTAAATGAGGGAGATCAATCCTCAAAGAATCTCTCATCAATCATACATTAGTCCAATTTCTTAATTTTATATCCAGTCCTTCAAATAGATTTCAAATAAATTAGTTAGGCCTACTAATCTATGGAATCCACTTGGTTTCTATTTCACACTTACACAATGATGTCACTTAACTAAGACTCCTCTTCTAGGGTCATCTTAACACTCTTCAAGGCCATGCTCCCCGCCATGCCTTCCAATCAGCGTTGTCAGGACGCTCGACGTCCCTGACGTCCGGACGTCAGGACGAAGGACGTCTCGGGCCTATCTGGACGTCCGGTGACATAACGAGTTTTGTCAATTTACCCGGGGGTAAATAGCCGTCTGCAACCTCGGCCGACCGCTCGGCCGTCAGATGCGACCACCCTCCGTCCGCCCGTTGCGACCGCCCGGTGGTCAGTCAGTGGCGTCCGCCCCGCCGTCC
>OZ020519.1:7376083-7452795 GCA_963971425.1 Bryoerythrophyllum caledonicum
GAAGAAGAAGAAGAAGAAGAAGAAGAAGAAGAAGAAGAAGAAGAAGAAGAAGAAGAAGAAGAAGAAGAAGAAGAAAAGAAGAAGAAGAAGAAGAAGAAGAAGAAGAAGAAGAAGAAGAAGAAGAAGAAGAAGAAGAAGAAGAAGAAGAAGAAGAAGAAGAAGAAGAAGAAGAAGAAGAAGAAGAAGAAGAAGAAGAAGAAGAAGAAGAAGAAGAAGAAGAAGAAGAAGAAGAAGAAGAAGAAGAAGAAGAAGAAGAAGAAGAAGAAGAAGAAGAAGAAGAAGAAGAAGAAGAAGAAGAAGAAGAAGAAGAAGAAGAAGAAGAAGAAGAAGAAGAAGAAGAAGAAGAAGAAGAAGAAGAAGAAGAAGAAGAAGAAGAAGAAGAAGAAGAAGGCCGGTTCCTGGAGAAAACCGGCGTGAATAAAGTGTTTGTTTGCACCACCACTAAGACCGTGCCCACCGGGCAGGGAATTAGTAGTATGGGGCTACTTCCCCATCTCGAGGGTAGACACTATGTAACAAGTAACCATAAAGATGTAAACCAAAACAAGAAAGCGCCACAATCAGAACAAGGGAGTGGGGAGAAAAGAAAAGGAAAGAAAAGAGAGCAGACAATGAAGGCGGGAAGGGGAGGAGGGAAAATGGATGGGGCGATGGGGGAGTTATGGCATTTTATGGTGTGTCATGTGGATCGGGGAGGGTTTGATTATTCTCTATTTTTCGTTTATGTAATAGTATGGACATAGCATGTTGGATTGCGATGGTGTTTATATTACTGAAGGTATGTTTGATTGTGTTCATGGGTATTTTGAAAGTTTCTTCAAGGGTGTTCATGGGTGGGATATAGGTTGTGGCGCGCGCACCAGCCGTGATGACTATGAGGGGGTCTATTTTCCATCCAAGGTTTTTTATGTCGTCGATGATGGGTTGATATTTGTTTATTTTGTTCTCTATTGTTTCTGGTGAAAATCTGTCATTACAGTATGTGAATTCAATAAATTGAATGGTATAGTTTGAGTCAATGTGGGTGGGTGCCGGGTCGTTGTATGATAGACCTTTAACGCAAAGTATGTCGGGTTTAAATCTAGCATTACAGTGACATCGTTGGATTGCACATGTACATGGGAGTAGCCAAGGTGGGACCGTATTTTCTTGTGGGTTGTTATTGAAAGTGCCGACATTCATGAGTATGAAACATTGGGATTTGTTATGTGAGGTAATTAGTTTTCGGATTTCCCATACTGCTTTGTTGTGTCTTTTAACAATGAGGGAGTGTATGTGGTGGTTTTGGCATTTTAATAGGACATGTAGCCATGTGTCACGGTCTGTAGAAGTACGTACATATGGGGCATGTTATGGATGGGAAGCGTTCTATTCCAAAGAAGAGTTGTTTATGGGCATTCCCCATATATTGACCAGTGCATAATTTGATAAGGCATGTAATTTGTGAATCGGTAATGGTGGGATTTTTCCAAAAATTTGTAGACAATTCATTGTCTATGTTATTATTGCCGGTCCATTTTTCTATGTTAGGGAAATTTTCTGAGATCGTGTTAATGTCGTTGTATATGTCTTGTTTTTTGAGATATTTTCCTAAAAATCGGACAGGGCCTTTGTCCGGGGTGTCATCTTTGGAGGGCCAATCCTCTTTTTGGAAGTAGTATGGGGTGGCATGTGCATGTTCATGTGGATCTTTGGCATTTTTATGTGATTTTTCTCTTCCTTCTTTGGCTAGTTTGTCGGCTTGTTCATTTCCTTCTATATTAGCGTGGGCTCTAACTTTATGGAGTGTAGTAGGTTGTGTTCGATTTTGAAGCATTTGTACCATGGACATGAGTGTTACTTTGTCGGGGTGGCTATTGTGGAGAGTGGGGTGTGTTATTTGTGTGTTTAGTAAATATAGGACATTGATGCAATCCGTAAAAATGTGTGCGGGTTCGTGGAATATTTTGTGTTGATGATTTTGAGTGTTTTATGTATAGCCATCATCTCTGCTCTGAGGATGTTTTAAAGTCCATGGAGTCTTTTAGCTAATTTGATTTCTTTATTGGGATTGTATATGCCATATCCGGCTTTTTCTCTCTGCCAGTGTCCAGGGCTACTTTCTATTGGTTCTTTGAAGGATCCATCTGTGTAGTAACTATGTATGGGGTCATATTTTGGGTATGTATGTGTGTGGTAATTAGGGAGAGGGGGATTTGTCACGGAGTAGTTTAATGTGTTGTTATTTTATTCTAGTTTAGACCATTTTTTGCTACGGTTTACTGGAGTTTGGGGGGGTGTGGTCGAGGCAATGTTTGTGTATATTCGGTTTATGTTCAGACTTTTGGCTATGGATGTGAGTGTGGTGAGTTGTTCGAAGGTTCTCATTGTTTTGTTTTGGTGATGGTTACATAGTATTTGTAGTGTAGCTGGTTCAAGCCTAGGTTTATTTTTTTCGGGTGGGATAGTGGGTTCTTCGTATGTTATTGAGTCCGCTTCGAATAGTGCAATGATGTGTGCGTCAGGAAAGGGGCCCGAGTGTGGGTTAGGATTATGATACCAGTTTTTGTCGGGGGTTATGACTAGGGTGGAGGTGTGGTTCGGGTCACGTTTGGCCGTGAGGCAGGCCCAATGTAGTGCTCGTTGTGTTTCTTCTTCATTGTGGGGATGAGCCATACCATTGCCTATCCATTTGTTGTCAAAGGCTTTACCTAGTGATCCAAATATTTTATCTCTTTCAAAGGGGGAGTAAAATTTGTTAAGTTTGGTGGGGCATGTGACGGGGGAGGAGAAGTATGAATGTTGGATGTTGAATATTGAGATTAATGTGTTTAGTATAGGTGTGGGTAGTGTATATTGTGTAAGTTTAAGGGGGTTATTTTTTGATATTTTATATTTGTATCTTTGGTATAGCCATATGTCTTTGGTTTCAAATGGTTGCGTTGTTGGTTCAATGTTTGTAGGGGTGTGTAGTTTAGTATTGTATTGATTCCATAACCATGTGAGCCTAGTGATTGGGATGGTAAAGAGGTGTCGTCCATCTTCTTCATATAAGTGTGTTTGGTCTTTGTCTATTTTAATTGTGTTAGATGAGGTGAGAATGTCGTTTTCGGGGTTACATTCCGTTGTGTAAATGTTTAGTAGGGGGATTATTGTGGGTGGGGTGACGGACCTTGTGTCCTGGGGTTGATTTTGTGGGTGGTGAGCTTGGATAATTTTGGTGTAGAATTTGTGTTGAATTCTTTGATAACATTGTGTCAATTTATTGGTATTATGTGTAATGGTGTTTTGGTTGTGTCTTGGAAAGAGGTTTCTTTGGGGGAGCCATTTGTTGTAGGTGTAGTTATTGTGAGTCCATTGGCATAGATATCTAGTGTAGTTATTTTCAATTTGGTTTTTATCTATTTTTTCCTTGTACTCGTGGTGTATGATGTTGTTAATGGGATATGTGGTAGAATTTTTAAGGATGTGGTTTGGGGGGTGGGGGTGGTGTGGGTGGGAGTGGGGAGGGTGTATCGATTGTGGGGGGGTATTTCTTGGGATGATGTCGTTGTTTATGTGATGAATGGGTCTTTAAGTGTATGGGAGTATATATGTGTATTGGTATGGGTATTGGGTGGAGGGGGGTATATTGGGTGGCAAAAGAGTTGTCCTGCGATTTTGAGGGCACTTTTAATTAGTTTTGATGGGGTGAAGTGGTAGGTTTCAAATTCTTCATTGTTCATGATGTGTGTTCCGTTAGGTAGGGAGATTTGTTTTAGTTCGTAGATATTTTTTTATAGGAGTTTTTGTAATAACTTTTGAGATAATTGTGTGTTGAGTGTATTATGGCTTTGTGTTTCAAGAGTCCAAACTTTTTCTAGTGTTGTTGGTTCTACAAGAAAGTTGGAGAGAGTATTTTTTAGGTGGACTTTTTACACTACCATACTAGTGTTGATACCTCCTCTCTACTACTACATTACCGTTACTATACCATACACCTACCTCCAACTATACTATAGTTCACTATATAGAAATTCTGCTACCATACCACTTACATTACGTACGGACGTAGAAATACCAATACATACATGGTATATACATGTATTAGTCATTCTACTCAATACATACTCAAAACACAAAAAACTCAAGAATACATACGTACAAAACTCTTGTATAACCATTATCCCGAATACACTATCCGTATACACAACAAAATCCACACAAACACAAACACTCTAAAACTCTACATATCCCACAACATCTCAACAAATGGAACAATCAACAAATTCCCCAACACAAAAAATACAACAATACACACCACTAACAAACTATCTCAAATCATACACATAACCACACATCAAACACCACAAGATCTAACAGACACAATGATAACCACAGCACACAACGCACCAAACATACAAGAGAAAACAAAAAATGCGTACAAAAACACACAAAGAAAATCACCATCCAAGCTATTTCTACAAACATATACTACACACATATTAAGCATCATTACACATTCCCAAACCAGCCTCACCGCCAATACCCAAAACAATACCAACAACTACACCAAGAAGCGCGCACATACTTACACTCAAATACTTATGACAATACACAGAGCTCAAACCAAACAGGACAATGTAAAACACACCAAGCACAGTACAAAATACACTATTCATACAAACGACAAGAGAAAACACGAGATAATATCAATATACCAGATTAAAAAACCCTTAACAAACCACATACAAAACATTAAAAACAACTCTCTCCACACATTTAATAGAGCAAGTGAGACCAAACCCAACAAAAACACATATAAAAACACAATTCCTATAAGACATCTACAGAACCTCACAATAATATTACTACACCCACAAAAATCTACCCTAATCAAAATCATAAACATACAATTACCCCATCATCAACGGAAACAAATTAAAAAATTACAAGTGAAAGATATTGATGAATCCCTCCTCTTACTACTATGTGGAGACATTGAACAGAATCCTGGACCAATGCCAAATATACTACGCAATCATCCACTAATACACAAAAAAAAGAGAAAAAATGTACTTTATTCCAAGTACTATCAAACTACAACCAGAACATCAACACCTTGCAAAAATATTCGCTCCCCTTGTAAAAACCTCACATGTGCTTTCTAACAAATACAAGAATACATACCCACACATATATAGTTATACCCATACAATACAACATTTCCCTCCCACACACATAATATATGCTATCATAGTAACAATCAACCCATCCTTAGAAACATATAACTACATAATGTCGATAAATACCCATCAAGAATCACATACTAGCTGGACAAACAAACTACTCAATGCATTCGGTGCTCTAGTTAACCCCCGAGAACGCCATATTGCCACCGAACATAAATACAGTCAATTTCAGAGAAACAACCAAACATAATTAATCCACCAGATTTAATCCAAGACAAACTATACGACAGCATACACAGACAGTACACGGAAATAACTCCCCAGATACTCAAAAACGACTATCCCTTCCTCCCTCATGAACTAATGAATGAATCATTAAGATGCCTTGAAACCATCCCTGAATACTCCCACCCACTGCCCACTACTTACACCCCGCCAACACCACAACCCTCATCACATAACTGACATAACACAGTCTTTATAACTTGGAATGCGGCATCACTAAACACCACACTTCCTAGCATCCAAAATCTGACTACTGAACTCCAATATATCCCAGCATTCATCTCTATACAAGAAACTAAAATAACAGCCACAAAATCAACTAAATATATTGAAAGGCTATTCCAAGATTATAAGTCAATATTCAACAACACTCAAGGATTTACAAGATGTGTACACCAAAGAAGACCCTATACACATGCACGGGGTGGACTATTAACACTCATCAACAAAACATATGCTTTTCCGGGAAATATAACTAAAATCCCCACCCCTGATAACATAACACCTTATCTACAAATTATCAAAATCACAAACAATCCACTGCAACCATGGCTACTAATACACCTCTACATGCCCTCACACCCGGATGACATTGGGCTTATAAACGAAATACAAACAAACATCACAAATCAAATTCAAGATCATCAAAACCACACTCACATTCTAATTGGTGATTTCAATAGGGATATAGCCCTCATTGGACGTAAAAATGGAAACCACATCACGCCCCCCCAGGGCATAGACTTTAAATGGAAAACATACACAGATAACCTAAGAATGACATACATTCATACCGACACTACTTTCCCGAGACAAGGTGGAAACAATTATACGAAGACTAGCCTAATAGATGGATTTTATCTAAATACCCAAAACCAACAACAATACAATTGTACAACAAATACAGATAACAACTTAAACTCCGATCATTATCCACCTCAATTACACATCCCAAACAACACACTAATCAGTAGAAAACCACAATCAACAGAAAACAACATCATTAAAATCCTAAATCCTATCCCACCAGATAACATGGAAAAATTCCATATTGCCTACTTTGGAAAAAATCCATTAATTATATACAAAGGAGAATACATGTACACATACTCGAATACATATACCAATACAACTACCAAAATACATACAATTACAAACTCTCAAAACATACATACAAATACATATATATACACAAATAAAAATACTACCTACAAAACACATTCATACATAAATATAAACATAAAACCCAACACACACAAAAAAAATGCAAAAACATAAACCAATAAACAAAAAACCAAAAAAATCATCATCACTTCAACTACCACTACATACACCACAAATACAAAAAAAAATTCACAAATACCATAAACAATAATACACATACAACCACAAATAAAAACACAACATTAAATAATAAAAACAAAAGCATAAAAAACCATCAAAAAAATATATATAAACCAAAAAAACAAAGACCCACTAAAACACTATACCACAAAAATACCATAAACAAATACCTCCCTCTCATTAATATTATCCCCACACACTCTACAATCATATATGGTACGGACTATCACACAAATACCAAATACATCTTACACTACAAATACATTCACAAAATATCCAACCATTATACCAATCATCAAAACTATATTAAAAGATACTTATTGTATACAAAATACAAATACTATACCCAACACTATTCCAACTATTATACCAAATACCAAACACTAAACACAAAAACTTACACACACACATATACACACACACATGTACACAATACCAAAATACATACACATACACCCTAAAACATACACATACCTACCCAAACAAATAAGAAAATAAATAACAAACAAACACACAAAAAAATACAAAATACATCACACACATACAAACACGCATACATAAACACAAATACACACATAAAAAAGAAGAACGCCGGTTCCCAAACTAGAACTAAACAAAAACATAGCACTAAACACACACGAATTAATATACACAAACTCACCCTAAACACAAAACAACTAGTAACTATATACAAAAAAACCACAAGAAATACAACAAAAGAAAAAATAGTAACACACCCAAACAAAAACCCCCTCCCACCACAGACCGAACACAACTACGATAGAACAAAGAACAAAAAACAACTTCACATAGTTACAAGAAAAACAAAAATTCTAAAACAAAGCACCAAACCAAAACTCATAAAACTCCTACTAATTTTAGGAGGCGACATTGAGACTAACCCACGCCCAATGCCTAATATACTAAAAAGACACCCTTCATCACATAAGAAAAATGCCAAAATATACTTCATACCTAATACCATAAAATTACAACCAGAATATAGACACATTGCAAAATCCTTCGCACCTTTCTTAAAAAACACACACACATCTCACCACACACATAACACTACACATCCAAACATTGCCCAATACGTTCAACAAAAAAATACTCACCCACCACCCCACATCCTATATGCACTAGTCACTATTCATCCACACATAGATGAATGTAACCATCTCCTAAATCCACAAAATTTAAACACAATCACATGGACCGATACACTACTACAAAACATACTAAACTTACAAAATCCGCCAGAACGGCACATCCACACTTCGCACCCATATATAGAATTCCTGTTAGGCAACCAAAACATTATAAACCATGAAAACTCAATACATAAAAAACTATATGACTTCATACATAGTCAAACCATACCCCCCTCAAATGAAACAATAAAACTAAAATTCCCTTACCTTCCTAACAACCTCATAAACGAATCGCTAAAATGTCTAGACCCTATACCAGAATACACCCACCCTCCCCTACCTCTTCCCTACATCCCTCCACAAAATCAAAACATAAGATCAAACCAAGAAAATACATACATAATCACATGGAATGCCTCCTCACTTAACACTGCCCTCCCCAGCTTTCAAACTTTGGTCACACACATAGACACACCACCGGCCCTCATAGTTATACAAGAAACAAAATTAACTGCCACAAAATCTACAAAATACATACAAAACATATTTCAAAACTATAAACTCATCTTTAACAACACACATGCACTTACAAAGATGCATTCAACAACGAAGACCATACACACCGGGCCGCGGTGGCCACTCACACTAATACACAAAAAATATGCCTTCTCGGGCAACATCAACAAAATCCCTACCCCAATGCACATATCACCGTACATTCAAATAATCAAAATCACTAATCACCCACTTCAACCGTGGTTAATCTTTCACATGTACATGCCATCCCATCCCAAAGATACTAGATTTATCCTGGACATACAAAACACTATCACATCCCAAGTTAACAATAACCCCAATCATACATACCTAATATGTGGAGACTTCAATAGAGACATATCGCTAATTGGCCGCCAAAATGGAAATCATAACACCCCCCCTCAAAGCATCGATTAACAATGGCGTCGCTTCACAGAAAGCTTAAACTTCACCTACATCAAAACTGATACACAATTTTCTCGACAAGGTGGCTATAATTATAGTGACTGGAGTCTAATAGATGGATTCTATATAAATACAAACAACAATACACAATGCACCTCCACGACAAACAAAGATATTATTCTCAATTCAGACCATTCACCAGTACAACTACACATTCCAAATAACACATTAATTAGTAGAACTCCTATAATCCTAAATAATGACACTATATGCATACTCAACCCCATTCCAAAAAACAACATAGAAAAATTCAACACAAAATTCTTCGAAGAAAACTCCGTACAAAACCACTCCCTCATAATCACTCTTGAAAATAATAACCAATTAACATAAGCACAATGGCAAGAAGCATGCCACACCCTAGATAAACTCATCAATAAAATCTCTGATACACTAGAACAAACTTGTAGAGCACCCCCGATACCCCAAATGACAAACATAACTTCTCAACAAGGCGGGTACTTACCCCGCAAACTTTCTAAAACTTGGAAACAACACCTAACCACATACCATACTATACGAAAAACCATTAGAATGGTAACAAACAACCCTCAATGGAGGAATCACCCCATATGCACTCAACTACTAACTCTACAACACACCAAAATCCCCACCCCGCCACCTCCGGACCTCCCCCATGATACTTGGATAAAAGATATCGCACTAATTGCAAAAAAAGCCAACATACAAGCCAGGAAAATAATCACAAAATACACCAAAGATAACATTAAAAAAGCCATATCAAAATATAGACAATTATACGAAATCAGCCCAAAAAAAATTAACAAAAAAGTCTTTAAAGACCTTGAATCCCCGCCTATGGACTGTATCAGAGATCAATATAATAATATTCTAACTAGCCCAGAAGACATTGCAAATGAAATATTAAACCAACAAACAATAACCAACAGACCAACAGTACCAACATGCAATTACCAACCACAACATACAAACGAATGCACATGTGTAGTACGCCAATACCCATGGCATGACCTGGATGGATATATCCTTGACCTCGATGGATATATCCTTGACCTGGATGGATATAAAAGTGAGTGTGCTGGATGGATATATCCTTGAGGAGAATCTGAAATTCCACTACATAAATACCTTAACAGAGCCACGCATGACACATGCCTTCAAAATCTTGGTAACAATAAAGCCCCAGGTCTAGATTGCATACCAAACTCAATACTCAAAAACATGCCCCCAAGATTTCATAAGCTATTATTCCTATTCTTCTCCCACTGCTATAAACAAAATCAAATACCGGACTCATGGAAATCAAGTGCAACAATCTTACTATACAAAAAAGGCGACCCATCCATACTACCCAACCATAGGCCAATCGCACTAGCTAACACAATCTTTAAACTTTTTACCAGCACACTCACTTTTATACTATCCTCATATGGTGAAAAATTCAAAATCCTACATGATAGTCAAGAAGGATTTAGAGCCGAAAGAAGTACCGCTCGACAAATTCAAACTATAATAGCCGCACTAGAAGACACAAAATTTACTAACCAAGATATATACATATTATACGTTGACTTAAAAAATGCCTTTGGTTCAATAGATCATGCCCGACTCCTAGCAATAATGACGGACCTTGGTTACCTAAAAGAGACAACTACACTTGTTGGAAACATCTACTCCCAGTCATCCACTTACTACATTGGTGAACACTTTGGGAAAACAAAACCTATACCTATCCAAAGAGGAACTATACAAGGGGACACCTTTAGCCCATATCTATTCATTATATTTTTAGAACCACTACTCAGATGGCTAGAAAGAGGCAACAACGGATATACGTTTGGCACATCACAATAAACTCCGCCGCATACGCAGATGACCTAGCCACCATAACTAACAAAATCAAATCAATCCAAATACAACTCAATAAAATTGATAGATATTGTAAATGGGCTGGTATGGACGTAGGGGTCCCTAAATGTGCCGTTACCGGATGCCCAAACAAATCCAAATTGAACCCTACCACTTTCAAAGCCCTAATACAAGCCTCCAACATCAACTACCGCAACCAACCAATCCCTACACTACACCAAAATGAACCATACATATACCTAGGTACAAATCTTGTTCCCTCACTAAAATGGAAAATCCAAATTCACACTACAACCACGAAACTCATCAAACAATGCAAAGAACTAACAACATGTCCGGCCACCATGAAACAAAAAATAAAAATGGTTGACACCGTACTACGCCCAGGTGTGGCATACAGTTTCTACGGTGTACCATACTCTATGCCAGCCATAAAAAAACTTGATCAAAAAATAATCGCCATACAAAAAACCATATGTGGATTACCAAAATGTATGTCAAACGCAATAACACAACTCCCACATAACCTATTTGGACTTGAAGCTTTCTCCCTCAAAAATGCATATCTCCGATGTATAGGCGAACAACTACAAAATGCGTTTAACGATAAAGGTAGACTTGGAAAAATATATAATGGATTATCTCAATATGTCCTTGCCCAATACGGTGGCGCCGAAAACATACCCAGAATTAAAAAAGTGACTGCATAAGATCACCAATCACACGAACATTCTTCTTATTAAAACACATAGCTAGAGTCCACCTTAAAAGTACGCTCCCAAACTTCCTCATCAATCCTACATCACTAGAAATACTATGGCGCCAAGAAACACTAAACCACAACACACTTAATGCCCAACTCTCCCAAAAGCTTCTACAAAAACTCCTCTCAAAAAATATTATCGAATTAACCCAAATTACTTTACCCAACGGCACACACATCATGAACAATGAGGACTTCAAAGCCTACCACTTTACCCCATCCAAACTAATAAAAAGTGCCCTAAACGTTGCTAAACAACTATTTTGCCACCAAACATGCCCCACTACATGTAATACTCCTTGTAACATACACGTATACTCTCATATACTTAAAGATTCATTCACCACCCTCAACAATAACATATACCAAAGAAATATCCCCACACCAATCAATCCCCCTAACCCCCCACATACATACCATCCCCGTCCCCCAACATACATCCCCAAAAACCCTACCACATACCCCATTAAGAACATCATACGCCATAAACACATCCAACACACAGACACAAATAACATACAAAATACCTACACAAAATATTTATGCCAATGGCAACACAATAATAATACATACAATAAATGGCTTCCCCAAAGAGACCTTTTTCCACGACACGACACCAATACTTCCACACATAACACCGAAAAATTAAAACAATACTACCAAAAAATTAAAAACAAAACATACTCGGATATCATCCTAGCCCACTACCCCCAAGAACAACTCTCAGACTCGAGAGCCGTAACACCACCCATAATTATTCCACTCTTAAACATCTACACAAAAGAATGTAACCCCGAAAATGATATCCTTACATCCTCAAACACAATTCAAATAGATAACAACCAAGCACATCTATACGAAGAAAATGGCCGACATTTACACACTATCCCCGTTACTCGACTCCAATGGCTATGGAACCAATATAATACAAAACTACAAACCCCAACAAACATCAAACCAACGACCCAACCCTTTGAAACCGAACTAATATGGCTATACCAAAGATATAAATACCGAATACCAAAAATGGACCCCCTAAAAAATGCGCAATACACAATACCCACTCCCATTTTAGACTCACTAATCTCATCCTTCAACATCGAACAATCATACTTTTCTTTCCCGGTCACATGTTCTACCAAACTAAAAAAATTCTACTCACCTTATGAAAGAGACAAAATATTCGGATCCCTAGGTAAGGCCTTTGACTATAAATGGATTGGTAATGGCATAGCCCACCCCCACAACGAGAAGGACATGGAACAAGCCATACATTGGGCTAGACTTGCCGCCAAACACGATCTAAATAACACAAATACAATCATCATCACACCAAACAACAACCATTATTTAAACCCATTTCCAGATTCACATATCATTGCATTATTTGAGGCAGACACAATACCATACAAAGAACCTACTATTCCACCCGAGCTAAAAAAACCCCAAATTGAGCCATCTACATTACAAATACTATGCGTCCATCATCAAAATCAAACCCTTGGCTCCTTAGAACAACTTGCAGAACTTACCTCCATAACAAACAATCTAGACATACACTGACTATACACAAAACTGGCCCCACCAACACCCATACAAACCCCCGTAAACAAAAGTAAAAACTGGTCAAAATTAAACTATGTCAACAACACATTAAACTACTCCGTCACACCTCCCCCTCTTCTACACTACTCAACTCATACCACACCAAAATTTAACCCCGCACACAGTTATTACACCAATGGCTCTTTTAAACCACCAGAACAAATAAGCCCGGGCTCTTGGCGCAGAGAAAAAGCTGGCTATGGCATATATAATTCTACCAAAGAAATTAAACTAGCCAAAAAACTCCATGGACTACAAAATATCCTCAGAGCAGAACTCATGGCCATTCACAAAACACTACAAATCATCACAACAAAATACAAAAATGACCCACACATATAGTCACCGATTGTATAAATGCACTTTACCTACTAAACACTCAAATAACACACCCTACCCTTCACAATAGCCACCCCGACAAAACCATATTAACATCAATGGTCCAAATGTTACAAAATCGTACACAAGCCACAACCCTCCACAAAGTGAGAGCCCATGCCAACATTGATGGCAACGAACAAGCAGACAAATTAGCAAAAGAAGGCCGAGAAAAAACACACAAAAATGCCAAAGACCCACACGAACATGCCCATGCTACCCCATATTACTTTCAAAAAGAAAATTGGCCTTCCAAAGAAGATACCCCCAACAAAGGCCCAATTAGATTTTTGGGCAAATATCTCAAAAAACAAGACTTCTACAACAACCTTAACACAATCTCAGAAAATATTCCCAACATAGAAAAATGGACTAACAATAACGACATAGACAATGAACTCTCTACAAACTTTTGGAAAAACCCAATCATCTCAGACTCGCAAATAACATGCCTCATCAAATTCCGTACTAGTCAGTATATGGGAAACGCTCGCAAACAACTCTTCTTTGGAATAGAAAGATTCCCATCCATAGCATGCCCTATATGCCCCTCAACGGACCCCGACACATGGCTTCATGTTCTACTCAAATGCCAAAACCACCACATACACTCTCTAATTGTTAAAAGACATAATAAAGCGGTATGGGAAGTCCGAAAACTAATCACCTCTTACAATAAATCGAGATGTTTTATACTAATGCACACCGGCACTTTTAATAACAACCCACAAGAAAATACGGTCCCCCTCTGGCTACTCCCATGCTCCTGTATGACTCAAAGATGTCATTGCAATGCTAGGCTCAAACCGGACATCCTTTGTGTTAAAGGTTTACCATATAATGACCCACCACCCGATAACATCAACCAAGACTACACCATTCAATTCATTGAATTCACATATTGTAACGATAGATTTTCCCCGGAAACAATCCAAAATAAATTAAATAAATACCAACCCCTTATTGACGACATCATTGCCCTCGGATGGAATGTGGAACCCCTTATTGTAATCACATCTGGTGCTCGTGCCACCACCTTTATCCCATCTATGAAAACCCTAGAAGATACCTTCAAGATACCCATTGAAACAATTAAAACTACCTTTAAAAACATCAACACCATCGCTATCCAATATGCCATGTCTATTCTGCTTCATAAACGCAAAATCGAAAACAACCAAGCCCTCCCTAATACACATGACCCCCCTTAAAAACTTCGCCGCCTTGACTCTTCCTTATTGGCTGATTGTGTGGTTTTGCTACTTGTTTGGTTAGTTAGTTAGGTCGTGGTTGGTTGTTTGTTTGGTTGGTTTCTGGCTACACGTTACATAGTGTCTACCCTCAAAAGGGGGAAGTAGTTCCAGCTCACTAATTCCCTATCTGGTGGGCATGGTCTTGGTAGTGGAACGAACAGACACTTTATTCACGCCGGTTCCCTTTGGGAACTGGCATTCTTCTTCTTCTTTAGGTGAACTTTAGCTACGTGTTTTAGTAAGAAGTAGGTACGTGTTATTGGTGACCTTGTGCAATTTGTCTTTTTCATTCTAGGTATGTTTTCGGCCCCCCCCATATTGGGCAAGGATGTGATGTGTTAGGCCCCTGTATATTTTTCCAAGTCTGCCATTGTGATTTAGAGCATTCTGGAGTTGTTCTCCTATGCATCTAAGGTATGTGTTTTTTAGCGAGAAGGCTTCTAGTCCAAAGATGTTGTGTGGTAGTTGGGTTATTATATTAGACATACATTTTGGCATGCCGCATACGGTTTTGGCATGCCGCATACGGTTTTGGCATGCCGCATACGGTTTTGGCATGCCGCATACGGTTTTGGCATGCCGCATACGGTTATTATATTAGACATACATTTGTGTGGCAGTTACTTTTTGGTTCAGTTTTTTTATGGCGGGCTTAGAGTATGATACCGCGTAGAAGCTGTATGCCACGCCCGGTCTTAAAATTGAGTCGATCATTTTTATTTTTTGTTTCAAAGTGTAAGGTTGGATACTAAAACTAGGCACTGTAATTCCATCAAAGCTAGTTGAAAGAAAAAAAATCAGTACATATCTTGATTTTTGAAAAACATGACCTGGGCACTAAAGGGCTAAGCCAAATGGGGTCTAAAATGACATTGTATATATTAAAGGAAATTATGTAAAAAGATGAAGATTTAGGAATGAAAGATAAAGAACATTTTTTCAAATATAATCTCAAAGATGCCAAATTGATACATAATTCAAAAAACCCAAAATCCACATAAGCCCATAACAGTAGTATAGAGTATGTGGTACTTGAAGTATAGAGTATGTGGTACTTGAAGTATAGAGTATGTGGTACTTGAAGTATAGAGTATGTGGTACTTGAAGTATAGAGTATGTGGTACTTGAAGTATAGAGTATGTGGTACTTGAAGTATAGAGTATGTGGTACTTGAAGTATAGAGTATGTGGTACTTGAAGTATAGAGTATGTGGTACTTGAAGTATAGAGTATGTGGTACTTGAAGTATAGAGTATGTGGTACTTGAAGTATAGAGTATGTGGTACTTGACATAAGCCCATAATACAGTATGTGGTACTTGACATAAGCCCATAATACAGTATGTGGTACTTGACATAAGCCCATAATACAGTATGTGGTACTTGACATAAGCCCATAATACAGTATGTGGTACTTGCCATAAGCCCATAATACAGTATGTGGTACTTGCCATAAGCCCATAATACAGTATGTGGTACTTGCCATAAGCCCATAATACAGTATGTGGTACTTGCCATAAGCCCATAATACAGTATGTGGTACTTGGCATAAGCCCATAATACAGTATGTGGTACTTGACATAAGCCCATAATACAGTATGTGGTACTTGACATAAGCCCATAATACAGTATGTGGTACTTGACATAAGCCCATAATACAGTATGTGGTACTTGACATAAGCCCATAATACAGTATGTGGTACTTGACATAAGCCCATAACTGTAGTATAGAGTATGTGGTACTTGACATGAGTTGAGTCAGATTTAGTGCCCTCCTTTAACCAATCCAAAAGTGAGAGCAAGTAAAAAAGAGAAGGCATGACCAAAAAAAGTGCATGATTTAAAAACATTTAAAATGAAAAATAACGGAGTTAGGAGTGGAGATGCGGGGTATCGATCCCCGTACCTCTCGCATGCTAAGCGAGCGCTCTACCATCTGAGCTACATCCCCCAATTGCCATGTGATGCATAAGACCGCAATCAGACTTGCTCATGCTGCAACTGCCCTGAAACCGAGTACCAAAAGGGACGTTAGAGCTGAGTATTCGATTTAAATCATAGATGAAAAAGCCACCAGTAGTACAAAATATGTAAAATACAGCATCTGGAGGTCCTAATTTCTCGCAAAATGGATCGCCATCTCTGTGTATAAAACATTAGGGATACCCTATGAAGCCGAAATCCTTGGTGCGCAAGACCGTGTCCCTATCAACGAGTATCTCTCTGCCTCCGATCTCACACTTCACGGGGATCTGAACTACACTGTTCACTGAATATAGTGTGTTTAATTTACACCGAGTAGAAGCATGTCAAGTTTTGATTAAGCTTTTTTTTCCAAGCCGTTAGGCAACCCATACACAAAACTTGGATGAGTTGGGATGTCCAGAGCTTGTACATGTTAAAAATAATGAGACTCGATTCCTTCTATATTGATAAATTATATACAACCAAGATTTGGTTTGAGCTCCAGCTAGCTGTGGCGCATCATGACAACGGATCCAGGACCCATGAAGGCACCCGTCTGTTCGAGGGCGCTGTCGAAGAAGCCGCCCATGGGGGGCTGCTCCGCAAGAGGAGGCGAGAACTGTATCAGAATGTCACGCAACGTGACGACGCCCTTCACACGCCTAGCTTGGTCGTCCACTATGTAGCCCCTGTCGCTGCGAGCCCTGAAAAGCTTCTGCATTGCCTGCTTCATGGTCTCACTGGCACCCAACGTCACAGGTTCCTGCATGGCCGGCGTCTCAATGTCGGCCAGGCTGAGCGCAGCGGCAGATATGGCAGTGCCGAAATCTTCTAATCGTGGAGATCCCTGGAATTGCTCCCCATCGCCGTCTCCCACTCTCATGAACTCCAGAACACTCATTTCCCTGCAAAAACATCGATGAGCGCTTGAACCTGACACAATGTGCGCTCTAGGATGAATGACAGGACACTAGAATCGTTTGTAAAGTGAGGCAACGATACCGTGAGTGAAGACCGAAGAGGAAAATGGCGGCTAAGATTCTTAGTACAACATAACCTCTCCTTCCCTCTCAAAACAGCTTTAACTACTTATAGACCACCAAGCTCTTCCACACTTGATAGCAAGGATCCTAGTTAGGAGACCACCAAGCTCTTCCACAGCTAAAAGCTATCAAGAGTAAACAACTAGTAATATTATAAATCAAAAGACCGGTATCGTAATAAAACTTTGGGTGACTTTGGAAAGAACTGTACTGCATTTGGTGAAAAAGGAAATTGGTTCGGGGAACTCACTTGCGGCGAAGAAATACGTGGGGCTTGTCCAAAAGTACTCGCAGGTCGCAGTAGCGGATATTTCCAATGAGGCTCTTGGAAGATCGATCGAGGATTGGCACGCCACTAATTCGGTACTTCCACATGGCACGCAACGCTGTCATCAGGGAATCGTCGCCGTAAGCCATAACCATCTGTCCCCCATTGTGCTTCGCTTCAAACCTGAAAACGACTCAGAATACTCGATCAGGATACTCCTCCCCTCGAGTGCTGGTCACCTTGGTCGTAATTGGACAAAACCGATCACAATTACTGCCCTAATACTTGAAATCGGGATCGTAACATCCTAAAGTAGGTCATAGTACGAGATGGATATCACAAGAAAAGAATCTCACCCTGCATCGCTAAGTTTGCTCGCAGCAATAGTGTCGAACCAGTGCAGGCCCTCGCATTGGAGCAATAATTGTACTGCAACGTCCTGCACATGCACGCAACAAGACGCTATCAAACCATAAGTTTACCTAAGCAACCACGATTCGAAGTAATGAGGTGGTTCACAACCGCACTGCAATGCCATGATAAACAGAACGATCACAAAATAGCTACAAATTTCAGAGAATGACACATGACGAAAGACAGTACCACACGTTTGGGAGACTTCAGGGATCAAAACATAAGGTTGTAGGTTTTGAAGACAAGAGTTCGAATTACCTGGGTGATGAAGCCTCTGACGCTGTTCGAGGACTCAGCGTCTACAACGGGAACAGCTTTCAGGCGATGCTTGGAAAGCAACAGTAAGACATGGAGAAGAGTATCCTCCAGACGGACTGGCAAAAAGGGTCCCCACCGAAACGATCTCGCCATAGCACCCACCTGCGCACCACGATCCAAACAATGAACATGGAATTCGTGGAGCACTGAGATCACAACGAGATTAATAATGAGGGGATTACCGTGGTCGAATTGACGTTGTCAAGTTTATCTAAGAGGCCAAAGAAGCCTTCACGGCTGTGCAATTCTCGTTGCGACGTGCCAGCTGGCCTCTCAGACGACGACGACTGCACAGACTGCCCTTCCGCAATTCTGGCAAGTTGCTCTTGCGCCTGTGCCACACGCTCCTCCGCTCTGTTAGGATTTCGTGCTTCCACCGAAGCGGTGGCATTCTGCGGCGCATCGGTGGGGCTCAACACCATACCAGAAATTTTTGCATCCGCTTCTGCTGCCTCGAATTCCTGTCACGGCAGCATCGAGGAATCATCAGTTCTACACCTCGGAGAGAACAATCTACGAAGGACATGTGAGAGATTAATACCTCAAGGACCCAAAGAACAAGGCTGGCAAAATCAAGCAGGCCCACGTACTGATCCGCCAACGACACATGACTCGTCCTATGCGGATCCCGCACTGGAGCACCCAGCACTTTCTGCACGTACAGCTTTTCAATCGCACCACTGATAGTGTCCGTCATGTTCAGCTCCAGCACTGCTCAAGAGCACGAAAACCTAGTGTGAGTGAAACAATGAAAATCCATTAGGGTTACCCGATCACCCAAACCCCGTGCCTGATTACCTCCCGCATTGCCGATCCCCGGGACTGAGAACAGAGGAATCCGGTCGAAGAAGCGCTTCAGCGCGTCCGTGGGCGGCAGCCCTCCGCCCGGGAGCTTCTCGCCTTCGGGCAACTCGAGGCTCTCATTCTCCTGCTGGATCTTCTGCATCACCATATCCTTCTTCTCGTGAATACTGCGCTCAGTCTCCGACACCACTCTCTCCAACTTCGGCGTGCCCTCCATGTTCTCAAACAGACTCGCTCTCTGTCAGTCCCACCAAAACAAAAGCTCTCAACTTGGGCCCATAAGGAAAAACACCACAAGCATCACAACAGTCCCTACTACCTCATCACCAACTTACCCACCTTTCTCACTTGCGGACAAGTTACAAGAGCATGCGACTGAGTAGTTGAGGTGAGATGTAAGAAAGGAAACTTGTTGGAGGAGGAGTCCTGCGATGGCTTTCCTATTCGAGAGGGTACTACAAATTCGCTGCACCTACTGTGATCCGATGCTCCAAAAAGTTGAGGTCCAAGTCGGAGTTCGATTTTCAAGAGTGCCACCCGAATGGGCGACGTGCAGAGCATCTGCCACGCGGCTGCCGCAACGGTTCATCGGGGTGTCTTGAAACTTGTGGTGTGGTAAAATCTTTCCTGATGCTGGCCACTACAGTGTACAGTACAGTTTGCATCTCCATGTGTACCATCGTCCCTCCCATCGTGCATTAAAATCTGCTTACACATAAAAGAATGGGGGTTGTCGACGATTAGAAAAACTTTGTAAACCTGGTGTATCATTCAGTCAACACACATGTGTCACTTGGCTAGAACATGATCTCATTTTCAGCAACCTCGTTTTCTAATGTACTTTGTATGCGTGATGGGAGGGACACCCATCTCAACAATGAAGTTATGAACCTTCGTCCAAATGTCTAGTCGGGCTCACATGAAAACCAGACCGATTTCTGCTCTGATTATGCTAAGCTTGATAAGTGGGAGCACCGTTTCTTGTGTTTTAACGACGAGGCCATGCACACCGCCCTGATTTTTTTAACGATTTAATAGATTCTGCAACAGAATCTACACGATGAGTACATTTCATTGCTCACTATTTTCATAGAACATTTTAGTTCGTTATTACCTCAATCGATTGGAGATCGGAAACAGATAGGTTAGATGGAGGACAGCATAGCACACAACGTCTCCAACATGTGCAAATCGATCTAACAATTCAACGGTGCAGCCGTGCCTCCCAAAAACTGGTCTCGTCGACCACATTCTGGTTCCTTTGTCGTTAAAGGGTTAATGTAATGAGGCACAGAAAACATCGACGGTTAGTGGGCGTGAAGACACAGTAGAAGAGTACGTAGTAAGTGCAGAGAGCATGTAGTTTGGTGTGAAGTGGGAAACAAGTCGTTTGGTGTCTCTGCCGCTTGGAAGCTGTTACAGACACATGAGCGATGAGGTTCTACAGACCAGTCCAGTGATGGTCTACGATCAATTCAGAGAACTTGCAGCCCCACACTAAGACCACTTCTTCTCGGGAAACCCCCACACTCATCCAGCATCAGCTAACTCGAATGACAGTTCAGAAACATACGCGTACTCCTCAAATAGAATACTACAGGTTACTACCATAAATGAGATTCTAGATGTGGCAAGAGTAGCAAAGCGTGATTCATTGGCAGAACAAGAGGCTGAGAGTAAACCAACTAATCGGGTCACGTGGTAACTTGTATCAAGAGCACAAGCAAGTGCTAGAACTGCACAGTGCCTCCATATGGGGTGAAAGTGCATTAGCTACAAAATTCTGCACAGAGAATCTACGTCCATCGCGTGGGCCAGAACGCATGGATCCAGTATCCCGTTTTCCAGTTGTCAAGACCAATCACCTTCCTGACAGCCACAAAACTGATGGTAATCGCTACGATCATCACGAGCCGCTGCACGATCTTGGAGCGGATTTTCGGGGCAAAATGAGTGACAAACCCTAGCAACAGCCCCACAATGGTGTACAAAAATCCGACCACAAACCCCTCCGCTCCCAGCTGCATCCCGGAGCCCTGGTAGAAGAAAACCAGCTTCGCCGGGTTGGTCCGATCCTGCATGAAGAGCGGCATCTTGCGAATGATGTTGTGCATGCCTCCCGAGACGCTGAAAAAGTAAACCATCAATGCCCCCAAGCACCAAACCTTAGGCTCCCGCAGCGGCGAGTCCGGCGCAGCGGCGATCCTCACAGCGAACGGGGTCGCGAGCAGCACCAGAGTCGCCAGCGCCCACACCTGCCCCTTGCTCAGCGGCGGCGGCCGCTCGATCGGCCCACACGGCTGCTTCGTCTTGGCCGTGACGAAACTCGCCACGCCCTCCGCCGTCCGCGGAAACTCGCCCTGATTCATCTCCTCGCTCGCGTCCTGGTCCCCGCTCCCCGCGGCCACATACCGCACATGCGGCAGCGCCTGCACCTTGAACAGCTGAAACACCCCCTGCATTTGCTTGAACTCCAAGTCGCAGAAGAACACCTTACCCTCCGTCTGCTCCTGCCCCTTGTGAAACTTGACGTACGCCGTCGCTCCCAGCCCGAACTCTTTGCGGAACTCCACCAGCCGCAGCTCCGCGTTGGTGTGCAGCTGGACGGCGTCGAAGAACAGGATCAGCGCGTACGGTCGGGGCTCCGATGTCGACATGAACCGTCGGAAGTTGTGCTCGTCCAGGCGAATCACTCCATCCTTCGCCTGCGCCTGCAAGTGCAGCAGATCCGCCACCCGATCCTCGTTCGTCTCCGCTACAACGACGGCCACTGCCACGACCGCAACCAGCATCCACACGGCCAGCGCCCCCCTCGCCATCGCTCCCGACGTGCGCCCGAAACCCTAGCGGACCTGCAATTTCCGCAACCACAACAACGCTTGCACTGGTGATGCGCACATGCATCCCGATTCCGACAACTTGTGGCGGGCCCCACATCTGGCGGACTCCACAAGTGGTGGGCACCACCTTTGGATTTACCCTTCAAGGCCGATGAGTTCACAAGGCTTGGGAGAATCTACGAGTGTAATAGATGATGCGGAACAACATTTACAAACAGGGTACATTTCATTGCAACCCCACTTTGTGGAAATCATTGTAGCTCGTCCATGCTTGCATCCGTGTTGGTGGCGTCGATTCCGATGGATGCTCATCATGCTCCACCTGTAAAATTTCCAAATTTTCTTTGGAGATGGCCCGTAGCGCTTGCTGTACAAGTTAGTGTACCCAAACGACCTAAAAATGAACGTGAGGTCTTAAAGGGTTCTGAAGGTTAACCGAAAATTCTACATGAACCAAAAAAATTAGAAGTAGGACCACTTGGAGATCGGAGATTCCACAAGTACCTGAGAAACTTGGCAGAGATTACATGGATAGGTTTATAAAAAGAGGTAGAAAAAAATTCATTTTGGGGAGAATATCCCTTGCATATCGTTGAGGTGCTAAGAACATCTCCATCGGGGCACTAGGCCCTGAAGAAAATGCCCATATTGGCGTGCAGCTGTGAACAATGTTGACACTGCTTACTAAGAACCGGGAAAACGGTCCGCCGGCCCCGGTCCTTTCTGTCTCCCAAACGAGAAATGCAACTCACATGCCACCCCCTCCTCAAAATTCCTTGTTTTGCCTTGCCACTCTCCTTTCACCATGTGTTGGCAGATGATTGGCTCTGATTCTCTTCCACGCAGATCAATTAGAAATTAGCGTTTTAATTTTAAAAATTGCTTTCTCAATCAAAATTCAGCATTCTTATTTAGAAATATAGTTTCCGGAGCTCTTCCTTCCAGCTTCCAACCTGGTAGCGGTAGATAATTGGAAGATTACAATATTGAAATTCAATAAATTGCATAGTGCGATTTGGCTCTATATGGTTTGGTAGAGGGTCATTGAACGGTAGTCTTTTTATGCATAACATATTAGGTTTGAATCTTGCATTATAGTGACATCTTTCAATACCATTTGTGCATGGTGGTAGCCACATGGAAATTGCATTTTCTTGTGGATTATAGTTAAGGGTTCTAGCATTTGAATCATAAACAAGAAGATTTATTTGAAGATATGATTAGCTTCAAATTTCCCACACCGCTTAGTTATGTCTTTTGATAACTAGAGAGTGTATGTGATGATATTCTTAAAATAGAATATGGTACATGGTCTGGACCAGGGACTTTATTGTTTCCAAGGTTTTTAAGGGACATATTTCATGTATATGTATTGAAGTAGGTGTGAAGTGGAATGATTCGTCTTCTTTTTTATGAATGGTAAAGCCATCAAGATCATGTCATGGGGTATTGCTAACTCACCATGTATATGCTGTTGGATGTTGTGGTTGGTAATGACATGTGGGAACAATTGGACTACCGGGTTGGGCTCCGCAATGGTTTAGGGGAGATATTTCCCCCTAAATGACGTGTAGGAACAACAATGACATGTCATCAACAAACGTGCAACCCTTGCTGTTTGCGGTTGTCCTCCTCGCATTGTTGTTCACGGTCTTCCTCCTCTCGTTCGATACATGTCTGGTCCCCAGACTCGGTCCGGTATCCAGCTGGTACCCATGCTTGGCCCAGTTTCCGGCTGGTATCCGGTTGATATCCAAGTTTAGCTCGGGTATCAGGCCTTTTAATTTTAAATTTTCTATTTTTGTTTTTGTATTTCTGTATTTTTTTTCTCCTTTTTATCTTTTTTTTCTTCTTCCACATAGAATTAAACCCTTACTCTTTCGAATAAGAATTTAAGTTTTCAATAAAATTTAAACTAAAAAATGAACCTAATCAATTAAGCTAGAAAACTAATAAATGGTCTATCTACTTAATGAAAACTTAACTAGCTAATTTAGCCTTAAGTGGTGATTTGAACCTTTGCCCCGGAGATTCTTCCTCGGCATTCTCTTTAAGTTTTACGGGGCATAAACCTAGTTGTTTTAAGGCCCGATTTTATCACCATTATAACACTAATTAACTATTTAAGCATTCTCCTACTTTCACTAATTGCTATACAATCTACTTCTATGCAATACTAACTACTTTGTCGGTTATCTAAATTAAAAATCACAATTTTAGCTAATTTTTTTGGTAGGGGCAACCAAGTGGGAGTTTTAGACTCCCACATCTGGTATGTATATTTTATTTTGGAATTTGAGTACCCCTTCTATAAAAGTGTATCCTTGCAGTCTATGGCGGATATCCGCTCGTACTTTATGTGAGTCTTATTTGAAAAATGTAAGTATTGGTGCCAACGTAGAGTCTTTAGGCGTTCAATCATGTAGACGTCGGTCCATTCAAGTTCACAAGACTCCAGTGCTGCTAAACAAAGAAGAGGTCGTTGTCCTTCAGTATGACCCTCCATGAATTCCTAAAGGACCAAAGTTCCCACGGGGACATTTTGAGTTTGGGTAAGGTTCCACATTCTCAATTCTAGGCATTATTTTCTGAGATTTTTTAATGGAATTGACAACTTTTGATTAGCTTTGCGTAGACACAAATTTCGTAGAATTCCAACTTACGGTTCAAAAGTTACAATTTATTTTCACTTACATATACAAATAGTGCAGCAGTTTAGTGTGACATATCACAAATACAGTCACTAAACTTTAATAACTTCCAAATTCAATAGAAATTCTATTTTTTGTCCATTTAAAAGGAAAAAAAATTCTTGGAAAGAAAATTGAGATCTTTGCATCTACCGTGCGGATTTGTGAATTTCAAAAATTTGAGAAGGATATGATATATGCAAAATATAAAGTATTGTTGATTCTCAATACATAGTTGCATGCAGGATTTTTAAGGACATCTTCTACACCTCTTCTACTTCTAAAATTTGGTGCACATGTGCTTAACATGATCCTTTTCAATTTAACATAATAAATTTACAGCCCAAATACCGAATACCAAAAACTGACCCCCTCAAAAATGCCCAATACACAATACCCACTCTCATTCTAGACTCACTGATCTCATCCTTTAATATCGAGCAATCATACTTTTCTTCCCCGGTCACATGTTCTACCAAACTAAAAAAATTCTACTCACCTTATGAAAGAGACAAAATATTCGGATCCCTAGGAAAGGCCTTTGACTACAAATGGATCGGTAATGGCATAGCCCACCCCCACAACGAGAAGGACATGGAACAAGCCATACATTGGGCTAGACTTGCCGCCAAATACAATCCAAATAACACAAAAACAATCATCATCACACCGAACAATAATTGGTACCAAAACAACAACCAACATCCAAACCCATTCCCAGACTCCCATATCATTGCATTATTTGAAGCAGATGCAATACCATACGAAGAACCTACTATTCCACCCGAGCTAAAAAAACCCCGAATAGAGCCATCTACATTACAAATACTATGCGTCCATCATCAAAATCATACCCTTGGTTCCTTAGAACAACTTGCGGAACTTACCTCCATAACAAACAATCTACACATACACCGACTATACACAAAACCGGCCCCACCAACACCCATACAAGCCCCCGTAAACAAAAGTAAAAACTGGTCAAAACTAAACTAGGTCAACAACACATTAAACTACTCCGTCATACCTCCCACTCTTCCAAACTACCAAACCCATACCACACCAAAATTTAACCCCACATACAGTTATTACACCGATGGCTCCTTTAAACCACCAGAACAAATTAGCCCGGGCTCTTGGCGCAGAGAAAAAGCTGGCTATGGCATATATAATTCGACCAAAGAAATTAAACTAGCCAAAAGACTTCATGGACTACAAAATATCCTCAGAGCAGAACTCATGGCCATCCACAAAACACTACAAATCATCACAACAAAATACAATGATGAACCCGCACATATATTCACTGATTGTATAAATGCCCTCTACCTACTTCATACTCAAATAACACACCCTACCCTTCACAATAGCCACCCCGACCAAACCATATTAACATCAATGGTCCAAATGTTACAAAACCGTACACAAATCACAACCCTTCGCAAAGTCAGAGCCCATGCCAACATCGATGGCAACGAACAAGCAGACAAATTAGCAAAAGAAGGCCGAGAAAAAACACACAAAAATGCCAAAGACCCACACGAACATGCCCATGCCACCCCATACTACTTTCAAAAAGAAGACTGGCCTTCCAAAGAAGATACCCTCGACAAAGGCCCAATCAGATTTTTGGGCAAATATCTCAAAAAACAAGACCTCTACAACAACCTTGACACAATATCAGAAAATATTCCTAACATAGAAAAATGGACTAACAATAACGACATAGACAATGAACTCTCTACAAACTTTTGGAAAAATCCCATCATCTCAGACTCGCAAATAACATGCCTCATCAAATTCCGTACGGGTCAATATAGGGGAAACGCTCGCAAACAACTCTTTGGAATAGAAAGATTCCCATCCATAACATGTCCCATATGCCCCTCAACGGACCCCGACACATGGCTCCATGTCCTTCTCAAATGCCAAAACCACCACATACACTCTCTAATTGTTAAAAGACATAATAAAGCGGTATGGGAAGTCCGAAAACTAATCACCTCCTACAATAAATCGAGATGTTTCATATTAATGAACGCCGGCACTTATAATAATAACCCACAAGAGAATACGGTCCCCCTTTGGCTACTCCCATGCTCGTGTATGACCCAAAGATGTCATTGCAATGCTAGGCTCAAACCAGACATCCTTTGCGTTAAAGGTTTACCATATAATGACCCACCACCCGATAACATCAACCAAGAATACACCATTCAATTCATTGAATTCACATATTGCAACGATAGATTTTCCCCGGAAACAATCCAAAATAAAATTGATAAATACCAACCCGTTATTGACGACATTGTCGCCCTCGGATGGAATGTCGACCCCCTTATTGTAATCACATCCGGCGCTCGTGCCACCACCTTTATCCCATCTATGAAATCTCTAGAAGATACCTTCAAGATACCCATTGAAACAATTAAAACATCCTTTAAAAACATTAACACCATTGCTATTCAATATGCCATGTCCATTTTACTTCACAAACGCAAAATCGAAAACAATCAAGCCCTCCCCAATACACAGGACCCCCCTTTAATTCTCCCCCTGCCTTGATTTTTCATGACTAGCTGGTTTTGAGATTTTCGACTAATTGCTTGATTTGTGGTTCGTTCGTTGGCTAGCTGGTTAGTTAGTGGCTCGTTGGTTGGTTTGTGGTTCCTTGGCTGCTTGTTACATAGTGTCTACCCTCGAGAGAGGGAAGTAGTTCCAGTTTACTAATTCCTTGTCATATGGGCATGGTCTTAGAAGTGGAACGAACAGACACTTTATTCACGTCGGTCCCCTTCGGGAACCGGCGTTCTTCTTCTTCTTTACAGCCCATAGTGCAAAAAGTTGCCATAGAAGGTGGTCGAAGTTTGTTGAAGGTGTTTAGTATGATCTCAAAAAGAGATTATGTCTCACTTCAAAGGCTGATATCTTTCAATCTGTGCGGTCAAACTTACCAAAATTTTCACCACACACTTTCATACAACTCTAGTACAAGATCCTACGGTTAAGTTTTCGGAAAAAACATTTTGTATCATTTCGTGTTGAATGTGCTGAAAATGGCAGTTTTGGAGTGATTTTGAGGGGAAAATGTCTTGGTCCTTTAGGGGTGAAATCCACCTGTCTTGAAAGAGCATCCGCCCTTTCGTTGAATGAGCCTAGCCCAAATGCTGATAAAAATTCTGACCACTAGGCTTGTCGTCGGTTGAGCTGCTTGATGGTGAGAAAGTACTCCAAAATTTTAAGATCAGATATTATACGGATTTTGTGTGGGGATCCTTCCAAGTAGACGCGCCAATCTTCAAAGGCCAAATTTAACCACGCTTAGGAGTTCTTTGTCATAAATATTGTAGTTTTGTTCCGCCGGTGACATTTGGGAACTACAAAATGTACACGGATGCAATTACCCGTCTTCTCCATATTGTGAAAGAATTGCCCTGGTTGCCATGTCAGAAGCATCTGTCTCTACCACAAAAGGCCGCTCAAAATTGGGAGGGATCAATACCGGTGCGTGGAGAAATTTTGGTTTAAGCTCCTTTAGTGCCAAATCTGTCTATCGCGTCCATACAAATAAATGTTCTCTCCATGTCAAATTTGTGAGTGACATTGCAATCTTTGAATAATCCTTTATAAATTGGCGGTAAAAATTTGTTAATCCAAGAAAGGCTTGAACTTCTTTCACTGTCTTTGAGACATGCCACTCTTGAATAGTTTGAACTTTATCTTGGCACATCTCGAGTCCTTTTGATGAAACAATCATTCCCAAAAATTCCACCGATTTACGATGGAATTCACATTTTGATTCCTTTGCATACAATCCATAATACTTCCCGTACCACTTGTAGGTGCTCATCCAAGTTTTTTGAGAATATAAGAATATCATCCAAGTATATTACAACTGATATGTCCAAAAGATTACTAAAAATATTTTGAATACTAGGTTGAAATTGATCTGGTGCATTCGTGAGCCCAAAAGGCATGACCAAATATTCAAAGAGACCGTACCTAGTCTTGAAAGCCGTCTTAAACTCGTAACCTAGCGCCATACTCACTTGCTGGTCAGCTTGTGGTACATCAAGTTTGGTGAATATCTTAGCCCTCACCAACCAATCCTTGAGCTCTAGAATGAGAGGTAAGGGATATCGGTTCTGTATCGTGACTTTATTAAGATTCCGATAATCCACACAAACTCTGATGGAACCATCTATTTTTCGTGCAAATACAACTGGTGCGGAAACTGGGGACTTTGACCTTCGAATCCACCCTTTTTCTAAATTTTCTTCCAAATATTTTAGGAGCACCTCCAATTCTATTGGTGACATTGGTCTTAAAACACGCAATTAAGCAATTATGCACTTGGCCATTTAAAAGTGCACTTGGGTACAACGGCGGCCATTGCAAACAAAAGTGGCAAAATTGCAACCAAAAAAAATAAAAAATGTTTTCTATTGGAAAAAAAATTGAGCTTCTGCAACAATATTACGTACAATCATGGTTGTTAATATTAGAAGCAATTTTTTGGCATTTTCAACTAGTTTTTGGTGGCCCCTCGTCAGTACTAGATAAATGTGTATTTAATATAGTTTCACAATATTTCAAAGATAGATTTAAAGGATTGTAGTATACAAACATGCGTAATCACAAAAAAACATACATTATGAAAGGGTTGGCAGTTGATTAAAAGTTATTCTATGTAGTACATAATGCATACAATGGTGGAAACTAAATATAGATGCTTCTACAATTGGACTTAGCACCAATAGTAAAAACACCTTCAGACTATAGGATTATTGACATAATGTCTTACATCACCCTTAGAATATACTATTCTTACACATACACTATATAGCAATTAACATACACAACTAGGATACTCTCATAAAGGCACACTATCTACTCCATAGAAGTTAGGGCTGCTTGCAAACGGTCGTCATCGATAGCTTCGGTTTGCATTGCAATATATTGTAGTATGTGAGCCTTTGCCGATTGAAGAACGCGAATCCTTCTTCCAACCTGCACTCCAAATGGTCAATAAGAAGGTTTACACCACATATTGTTGTGAAACAAATAAAAAGTGAAAAATGAAAAGATATCTAGGTTTTATTTGGAAAACAAGAAGTTTTTTTAGTACCTTGCCCAACAATGAGTGACAATGTGTGAAAATGTTTGACTTAGGTTGATATGTTATTTATCACTAAAGACAAGAACTTATTTTGACAACATCAAGGAAAATAATATTACTTGCGAGTACTTAAAATCTCACATTCAACAGAGTGTTCTAGCAAAAAAATTTGGACGTGCCCGACTTGCCTGCTCTTCCCATTTGAAATTCAAAACCCTAAAACTTTTTGATTAAATGTCCAATTTAGGTAAAAATTGTTTTCCCACAAAAGTCTTGGTAATGCCTTTCTATAGTAAAATTTTCAAAGAGGAATGTTAGAAATTGACACCATAGGAACCTGACCAAACTTTCAAGAAGCCCATTTTTGTCACTTGATCCTTTAGGGGTTAAATATGCTACACCTCTTCTGCATCCCTAAACATTGGTATATAATAGAACTAATATAATTTCTGACATGATGATAATGAATCTACATCATGTCTGATGCAATCTTTTGAATCTAAGTAAACTGAAACGAAGGGAATCCACTGAACCTAGGGAAGAAAATGAACCATGTTGTCTACTTGCTATTACTGACACCATTGGATCTTGTTACAATCGCTAATAAAAAAAAAAGGTTTGTACAACCACATAAAGGTTATTCTACAAACAACATAGTACAGAAGATCAATCAACAATCAATCTTAAACTTGTATAAAAATAAATGTTTACCTCAAAATACATTACAGGTGTTAGTGGTACACGCACTGGTGCTTGATGGCGTTCAACATTAAATCACCATTTCGTCGTTGTTGATCATGTTTTTCAACCCTTTCCACTTTACCAGCAACACATGCATAAAATTTATATGGTAAACTATGTGATAAAAACTCCTAAGTATCTTCGTATTACATATAGCTCAAAATATTAATATAATATGTAAAAAGTTTAAACATAAGGAGAAACAAAGCAAAATGTCAAAAGTTCTAATTTATGTCAAAAGTCTTATTTTTCCTTTATGGGTATGGGAAATCTTAATGGCAATAGAGAGTAATAGCAAAAGTTGTAAGTTCCAATATTAGATATGAACTAACTTTCAAACCATCAACCCAAATACAATAATTTAAATACCTCCAAAAAGTTGTTATGAAGGACATTTTCATATTAAAATTTCAATGAACATAAGTATCCTCAAGGAACAAACCCCTAAATTTCCAAGCCTTTTTCCATCAAGAAACATCCCAAAACTACCACAACTAAAAAGTGGCAAAGCATCTAATTTTGACATCTAATTGAAAACAAATGAAAAATTACCACTTCACATTTTACCTTTTTTTTAACACAAATATGGAATACTTTGATAATTCAAACGGTTGATACTAAGGTTTTCACCACATATTGTGGTAAAAAAAAATAATAGCAAAGACTTTGAAGATCTCTAGTTTTTATGTAGAAAACAAGTTTTTTTCCCCCTTCCTCAAAATGTCCAAAAATGTTCGACTTGGGTTAAAATGTACTTTTTACACTAAACAATTTATTTTTTTGTAAAAAAAAAGACGGTAATATTTATATGTATAAAAGTAGATTGTTTGACCATAAAATAATATTCTTTATATATATAATAGTAGAGTGTTTGACCACAAGGTAATATTCTTAAAAGAAGGTAATATTTGGTATATGTATAAAAGTAGAGTAGTTAACCACAAAGTTTAGAAATCCATACAAGGCAGCCATTTCATAATAGTGAGTCTCTTTTTTACGATCATCCAAAGGTGAGCTCCACATATCATGTTTTCAGATGTTTTCAGATGGTCAAGATTTCTACTTCATCCTATCATGTTGTTCATTGGTTTTTATGTGATTGCAGATTCAAAGCAGAAAGTAGCACGTCCTTTCTAAACTACTCAGGTGCACAACCATTCTAAACTACATATAATTTAATTTTGTTTGCGTTTTATTCTGTGAACTTCAGTTTAGGGTTTAAGGTTGGGTCATTACTTAATTGGAAAACATGAGACACTACATTTGAGAACCCTAATTATCTAAACTTTGTCGGCGATCTGGAAACCCTAATTTTTGGAACCCTAATTTCGGCGGCGCCACCATTTTCATGGCTGGACTTCTCACATCCAGGGGGTGTGTATGCGGGGGTGTCATTAGCTTTCGACTAGTGTGTCTTAGGGTTTCTCCTAGGGTGTTTTAGGGTTTCACCTAAGAAACAAGGTGCGAGTGTACAACCTGTGAGTGAGTGAGTAACGCTCCAAGCCGCGAGAACAACCTGTGAGTAGATGAGTGAACAACGTGCAAAAAACTACAAGCTACATCACCAACTTGCAAGCAACATCACCAACTTGCAAACATCCTAACTAATCTCTTGGTCCTCTCTCGTCACTTCACCCTCATATCTCTCCTTCTCTCTCCTCTATGTGCTATGCGTGTTGAAGTCAGTAGTATGAAAGCAGCTAGGGTCAGAGCGGCGTAGTGGAATTGGAGTGGCGTTGGCAGTGTGGGCGGGCTAGGGTTCGGCGTCGGCAATGTTGAGCGGGCTCAATTCTCTTCCGGCCCGTGCGTACGCATGGTGCTCTTGATCGTGCCGTTGCTCTTGGTTGATACCCCTTCCAGAGTTCGTTGACACCCATTATTTAGTCATATATCCGGGCATACCCTGATCCAGTCGTATACCCGGTCATACCCTGATCCAGTCGTATACCCGGTCAAACCTTGTAACGCTGTAAGGGGAAAAAAAAGAAAAAAAAGGAGTTTTTTTTCCATAGATTTGAACGAAACTGAAATGCCTATAAGTAATTTTCAACAATTCAAAACAACTGGAATTTTTTTCCCCTTGTAGATTGAATCTGGAGGTATCATCCCGGTTTTTTTCGGATTTTTTTTTATTTTTTTTATTTTTTCTAAAAATCCTCAAAGGTCGCTGAAAATTACCATAGTGAAGATTTGCAGAATTTCTTCCGATTTCGTAGACTCTAGCTCCAGCTCTAAATCTGAATTTGAGTCATTAACATGATATTTTTTGATTTTGAGTCCAAATAATGAAATGAAGTTTATGAAGCCTTCTTTCCATTCCAATTTGAAAATATGAAAAATTTGAATAAAATTGTAAAAAAAATTGTAAAAAAATTTGGGCATATTTTTGTGGTTTATTTGCTGAAATTGGTCAAGTCCGTAATTCTTTAATTACATATTAATTTCAGATTTAGAGCGGAAGCCACTTCTTGGCATTTCATCCGCAATTTTTTCATCCAATTTTTTCATCCCTTTATTGGCATTTCATTCGTTGATTTTTTGCCTTTTCATCTGCTGTATTTTTGCCTCCTCATCCGTTGTTTTTACGCATTTCATCCGTTGTGATTTTCACGCACTAGAAGATTTATGAGTGCTCATACCATGTATGAGGCATTACGGTGGACGGAGCCAAAGCGTACAAGTCTACCAGCAGATCCAGAGGAGACCGAGCCCATTTATCGCGCGTTAGCAAGGCCGACACAGTTGGATTGGCGGCCGCCCACTGAATTGCCACCATCCCGTGTTCGTGCACCAACAAGTGGTCGTCCATCTAAGCGGCCACAACGTGAAGAGGGCAACATAGCTCCAGATTCTGATGGACGGCCGTCGCGTGGCCGTTCGTAGACATCGCGTGGCCGTCCAGAGACATCGCGTGGCTGCTCAGAGACATCGCGTGGCCGCTCAGAGACATCGCGTGGCCACTCAGAGACATCACGTGGCCGCTCAGAGACATCGCGTGGCAGGGCATCGACGTCGCGGGGCAGGACATCGCCATCGCGTGGCACGGGCCGTGAATCAATAGCTGGACAAGCCGCATGTGGGAGTTTGTGTACATGAGACACCCGTTGGAATGGAGGATGATACGAGGGTACTGGATGTTCCTTCAGAGGCACCAACAGATGGGATGAACATATCCATTTCTCAGCTGTCAGAGTCAGAGCAATGTACGACCGATTCTCTCATGTTTTTTTTGGAGTTGAGTAGGGGTGGACAATCTTTGGGGCCTGCTCCATTAGAGCTTGGATCTGCGACACATGGGAACGCTGAAGGTATTGGAGGTGGCACTGGACCAATATTGCCATTTGTTTCAAGACAGAGCGAACCGGAAGATGTTGCTGAA
This sequence comes from Bryoerythrophyllum caledonicum, assembly GCA_963971425.1. NCBI lineage: Eukaryota > Viridiplantae > Streptophyta > Bryopsida > Pottiales > Pottiaceae > Bryoerythrophyllum > Bryoerythrophyllum caledonicum. The sequence continues at coordinate 7,410,448 of OZ020519.1, forward strand.
TTTCGGGAGACCTTCACTGCACCGATGACATTTAGAGATGGCTTCTATTACGATGCAGAGGGCGTAAGGCACACGCGGCACGACGACCGTGGTAGCTACAGATATGAACAGTCTACATCAGTCAGTCTTGGAGATAGTCCGGTGCAAGAAGAGGAGTTGGTTGAAATGGTAAATATTGCCATGGAACACGCTACGGGAGTAATATCGCCATAGGATGATGAAGACTCTGAGGTCATACCGTAGCTAAGCATACATGATGTTTAGGTGACTAGTACAGTGTGATTGGTATATTTGCTTTAGAGACGGTTTGTTTGATTGTAGTATATGATCTTTGTAGTATTTAATAGTTATATCATGTGTGCTTTTATATATATGAAAAATATAGAGTTCTAAACCTCACACATCATCATTGAATTGCATGCTTTATCATTACATCTCCTACAAATTGTATTTGTAACACGACACTAAAATTTATTTAAATTCATATAAAATTTATTTCATGCAACAAATTGTATATGAATAGTTTCTTGTAAGTACATGGTCAATGTAATATTGTCAGTGGAATAAAAATGAAAAACCGTAATCATATATTATGCATAATCTTACTAAAATGGTGAAAATGATTTACTTATGTACACATTGAGAAACCAATATTCAATGAAATTGTCACAAAAATATAGCAAAGAAAAAATAGGGATTGTCGGATTTTTTTTCCTTCCAAAAGACATTTCCGCGCAAAATCTTGTTGTTATTGAGCGCCAATTAGCGCACTTGGCCAAGTGCATAATTGCTTAATTGCGTGTTTTAAGCCGGTATTTTGCAGTTCTTGTCATTCCTTAAATTCGATCTTCATATCCGACATGTGGTTAGGTAGCTCATTTGATGCTTCCTCACTGAAAGCCCTCTCCAAGTCGCTATGTTCTTCCGAAATAGATATCTTTATAGGTTCGATGGCATCAATTCCACCGGCGCATTTTGAAATCTCTATTGCATAAATTTAAGCCTTCTTGGCGAACCGTCAAAATGCAGTTGTTGACACAATGGTAGCCCGGGTATAATCAGTTTTGAGAGAGTTCACGAGCTTGTACCTCAGCCTCGACCCCCGTATTGAGACTGTACTTTAGCACCTCCACATTGCTTCCTCCTTCCGGACCCTTGGAGCTTCCCAATTCAACTCGGTTCTCAGCATAACTTATTATTCCACCATGATCGAGGTTACCTGCTACTTCCCCCTTCAGAAGGGTACCTTGATTTTTGAAATTCTCATGACAATAAGAAGAGTAAAACGTGATGCTTCGCTCCGACCAACGAATCATGGGTGGTGGCGGCTTAGACATGGAGTGTTCAAGATGCATGGATATCGTCCTGTGTTTGCAATATCTCCTACCAACATCTCACGATGATCTCTAATGACGAGCTCCACCGTAGCTTCGTGTGTCATGAGGCCGGAATTGATCACTCTTCCGTTGACCACCCTTATTTATCGAGACACCAATTTAGATTATAAACGAGCATGACAGCGCACAACGATTTTTGGATGCATAAATATTCCCGTTGCCCCAGAATCCATCAAAGCGGAGGCTGCGAAGGAGTTGATTGTGGCCTCCTAAGTAAGATGGGCTCCTAGGTTAATCATGGCGCGCAAGTAAAGTTGGCCAGGTCCTTCTTCTTGCTTGAAAATCAAGGATCTTCGTCGTTGACCTGGCCAGCTCTTCAATTGTTCACCTTCTCATCTTCCGATCCCTCCGCCCCTCGACGTCAACGTAGTAGCACTCTGAATTGTGCCTTTGCCCGGATACTGAACCTCTCCGCTCAATCCCAGGCCACGCCTTTTCCCGAGGGCATAAATTCTGCAGCTGCTATTGAAAGAGGTTTGGATGGATTTGTGGGACACTTGGCTCGTACATGGTCTAATTCCTTGCAACCCCAACATCGGCCTTGACGTTGGTATTTTAGTCGTTTTGTAGCTGTTTTGGCTAATGTTGTGCTTGTACGAACCGCACCAAGCTCCATCAGTTCCGGTCCAGAAGGCTTCTAGATCAACTTGAAATCTTTCACCTGCATTACGATTGTGGCTAGTCAAAGGTCCGTTGTTGGAAGAATCCGATTGCCATCGACGATGTTGCCGCCGCCTCCACAATCTCTCGTCTATCCGTGATGCCTTCGTCATCCAGCCGTGAAGCCGTCGGGGTTGGGCCTCAGTAGTAGCAACCAAATCCAAAATATTGTCTTTAAGTTCACCACAAAAACGTACCACGAGGCTCGACTTGTTCCAACCGACCTAGATGCATATTCTTTAAAGGTGAAAATATATGATGCCATTGAACCAGTTTGCCAGAGCCTTCCAAGGCGATCTTCAGCGTTATCCCTCCAATCAAGATCTCCATAAACTCCAATGACCCCCTTCCTAAAGGCCTCATAATTCTTCAAAAATTCATGTGCACGTCTTTCATCGAGAGCTTAAAGAAGGGGCATCGCCTAATTGTGTGCAGCCCCTATCATATATGAAAGCCTATATATGGCCATATTCGTTAAATTGAGACATTTCACAAAGTTTGAGACTTCCATCCCTGCTACTGTCAAGGTTCAAAGTCACTCATTTGAGACTTTGAAATGTCTCAATTTAATGAATATGGTGTTATATGCTATTTTCAAGGTTGGAACTATAAATGTGCGGCTTGCCACAAAATACCAACCTCAGCTAGACAAACCAACGATACACCTCATTGCCCTTTTTCCTAGCAAATCTTTCTGGTTTCGCCACTTTTGACTCCTTGCTCCCATAACCGGATGCATTATAAGATTATACCTCGCGTTGCACTTGCCATGTTTCTATATTGGAGGTTGAAGGTCCTACTCGCGCCTGCTCTGCGATTTACTGCACAATATAGGGTATGACAGGTTCGAGCACTGTCTGGACCTATTGCTGGACAAAAGATGCCCATTCTGGTACAACCCCCTCTAGAGCCGCAGGATTTCCAGGCCCCACCTCCACTTGTCCATGATCAAATTTTTAATTGCAATTTTAAATTTTATTTATTTTAATTTATTTTAATTTTAATTTAATTTTAATTTTAATTTCAATCTCTTTTGAACATGCAACTCATATTATTCTTGAACTCTACCATAAAGCCTCATCATAACCATATAATTGCATCAAACCCTCATGCATGCAATTACATCTAACTACCAACTCTTCCAACGCCGAAAAGGATCAACATCTTCAAGTAAATTTATCCCCTACGTGCTGCTTGCATTACATTAAGAATCGCAACGAAACCAAAATCAATCAATGATGTGTTATTATGTCACGGACTCGTGATCTTTTGACCTAATCCTACCTTTAGGAATTAGGGACTGCAAGCAATCACAATACACATGTATAAATCATATTGTATCAACAAAATAACATATGTGGGACCAATCCCTCTCCATGGTTCTTAAATGAAGGAAGAAGATAACTAAAGGTAACCAATGTAACCGCCACTACACTGATCTTGATGTTTAGTGTCATGGGCAGTAAATGACTTATAATTGCTGTTAGTTTTCACTCTTGATGAATATTCTTACCGACCATGTCCACTGTGATCCCCTTCTTTGAGTAGGATAGATTGTTGTGCTCTTAGTAAAAATTTATATCAAAAGTAAAAACTTACAGCATTTACAAGTCATTTACTGCCCATGACACTAAACATCAAAATTAGTGCAGTTCCCGGGTTACAAACTAGTTTGTAACACAACTACTACACTATTTGTCAATTCTAGTAAAGATCGCAAAATACTTTTTTCACTTGTGCACATTTAGTGTATCAATAGTAGAAGTAAAAAAAAGGTCTAGAAGTCGAGAGCTGTCAAAGTATCTTATTGGCAATCTTTTGAAGAGCATAACCACTAAAAGTTTATCCATATTGGACATATGAGGTGTTTTTTGGCATCTATATTTTTGTAAATGTCAAAAGCACCTCATATGCCCAATTCGGACAAAATTCGAATGATGAGAAGCATTGGGTTGGCAATCAATGTGAAATCAAAGCTTCTTATTGTAAACTAACATTGATTGTCAACTTATTCACAGACAGTGTACTAGGATAAGTACACTATTTATACCACTACACTAAACATCAATTTTACTGTAGTGCAAATCAATCCAACTGTTCAATGAGTGGTGGCTCCCCGAAAATTGGTCTCATCGACCACATTCTGGGTTCCTTCGTCGGTAAAGGGTTAAGTATGTTACAAACTGAGGGGTTGTTTACACCTGAAGGTTTGGGTTGGAGCCCATAGACACAAGTGGTACCCCGCTTGAAGGATGAAACCATTGTAAACAGGGTACCTTCCACCAAACAAGGGAGTTCTAAGTGGGTTATGGCCCAAAGTTTACGTGTAAACCCGAATAGAAGGGTTGTGGCCCATTGTGCACTTGGGCTGAATTTCTAAGTAGTATGAAAACGGGCTCAATTTTAGAATTACCCCATAGTGAAAGAAAATTGACCTTGACCAAAAATATGCAAATTATTAGTTATGTTCATGTACAATCTTCATGCAAATATGAGTGCTCTAAAATGCTAAAAAACATCATTAAAGGCCTGAAAATGGACTTGAAAATGTTTGGACAGGACACAATAAATCACAGAAATAGTAGTATAGGAAGGTTTTTATCCAACATTTGCACATCGGAAGCTAGTAGGCTTGGTGGCTAGAGTAGTGTGAGGCCTTCAAATGGAGGCTGGAGGTGGCCGGTTCGATCCCCGGTGGCGCCGTTTGGTCACCGCACCGGATCGAGCCGGAATTTGGGGGAAAGGGGGGCCTCAAGGGGGCCCTTTTCGGCTCCAGCTGAAGGCAAAGGCTCAAGAAGGCTCAAACACTTTTGCTCCTCAAGATTCCTCTAAGTCCAAAAATATTGCAAATATGTAGACCTTTACAAAATGGATAGATTTCAGTACATACCTTGATTTTTGGCCTTGGAAAATTCTTCTTCCAATTCTCACGCCATTAGCACTAAATGTAACTTCTTTCTTTGATGAACAGTACTAATGGGAAAGAAGTTGTCAAAAAACTTCAGACCTAAAATAGTCAAAATATTATAAATGATTGGCTGAAATAGGTTCTAAAAAATACTCTCCCGGCCTTCCGGAAATACAACCTCCTAGAGGTTGTAGGAAATAAGTCCTTAAGTTCTAGAAAACACTATTCAAATCTGCCATGTAGGATTCCAACTAGATTTCTCATCCACTGAAAAAACTTTGGGCCACAGCCCACCTTTTGCTTGATGTAAACCCATTTTGGGGTACCAATTCTTTACTCCAATCAGAACTCGGGAATTCTTTGGGCTCCGGCCCTAGATGTAAACAGCCCCTGAGTCACCTCTGACGCTGCGCTGCCTTGATCATTGACGAACTTTATGCTACACATCTAACTTTGCTACGCCGTCCGTCCATGATTTTCCGCAGTACGATTATGGATCGTGCTTGACCATGACTAGAGAGGTGCAGTTTATTTGCAGCAGTTGCCCGGCGAGCATCTGTGAACTCAAGCAGAGCCACACAACCTCTTCTTCAGCTGTGGACATGCCTTGGGGCTTTGTTGCATGATTCGTGTTGCTTATTTTGACATGGGGTTGACGTAGATGGAGCTCGTGTTGCTTCTGCTTCCTCGGAGTTTAGGCTGCGCTTGTCTGAGGTACCGGTGTGGAGTTGTTCCATCGGAGGGATGGCTATGGAGGTCGACGTTGCGATCGTGGGAGGTGGAATGGGAGGCCTGGCGTTGGCGGTGGGCTTGCGAGAGCGGGGCATTCAAGCGCATGTGTTTGAGAAATCGCCCAAGGAACGCAAGCACTTCGGGACTGGGATCAGCATCGGTCAGAATGGTATTCGTGCTTCATTCCTCATCTCAGGCATGCTGTGAGTGGCAGATGTTTGTTCCATGTTAGTCGAGGCAGAATTTCGATGCATCTTGCAGTTGAATGATCCTCGCCCAAATATTCTTCCATTCAATGGCCACCTCTTTGACTCGCTTTTGTGCACCGCTCTTTAGGCATTCAAGCGCTGGAAGGAATCAGGCCAGGGTTGAGTCAGAAGATGGAATCCGAAGGGCTGCGCACGAGGCAATTCACAGCAACAATTCGGGTGCCGGGCGAACCGGAGAAGGTGATGACGCAGTTGCCACAATTGACGGAATCAGGGGCAATGTTTACTGTCGCCTGGAAGGGTGCCCTCGTCACACTGGCCGATGAATTGGACTTCAATGTGGTGCATTACAGGCACTCATTCGTGGACTACAAGCTGGTTGAGGTACAATCTTAATCCCCGAAATTGAAAATACCCAGCAAGCTTTGGGATAAGATACGGGTTTGGAACATAGAACACTGATCTTCATTCGATGGTTCCAAGAGCTCATTTCTGGCATGGGCCTTGAAGGAGGGTGTCGAGACGCGCTTTGAGGTGCGAACCGACCAGGATGGTGCTCTGGAGACGAAGGTGGTGAAAGCCAAACTGTTGGTGGGTGCGGATGGTGTTTGGTCTCGAGTGCGCAAGCTCGTGGTGGGCGATGAGCCTCGGGATCTCTGTTTGGTCACTTGGTTGTCTGTGGTGCGTACTGAGAGGATAAGGTCGCATTGCAAACCCTCGCAATCGTGTCTGATACATGTATACTTTCGGGCTTTAATTTTTTAACAGTTTCAGAGATGTGTCGTTTGAAAATCTAACTTGAGCACTTCTTTCGCAGGTCGTTGAATCTGAACGACGACGATGAGGTCAGGTTCATTATGTACCCTGCCACGAAGACGGGCGTGATTACTTGCTCTTGTGGTAAGATTTTGCATGCTCATACATCAAATGACTTCTCTCAGCTGTTGTGACAGGACTCTACCTTTCTTGACAACGGGCTTTTGTGACCATTGATCAGGGACCGAGTACACGCATTGGCAATACCGGGTTCCAGATGAAAGTGGGGAGCTCACGAAATCGCTCGCTTCTGATTTCAATGTCCATGGGAGAGAGGCACGGAAAATGCGCGTCCTGAAGCAGCTGGAGGGCGTGGAGGAGTTGCAGAATCTCAAGACAGCTGTGGAACGATCGGAGAGCCACCTTGTTCGTGAAGATAGAAACTTCGATCGAGTGCCTGTGAGTAGTTGGAGTGACTCAAGTGGCCACGTTGTGCTTTTGGGAGACGGTACTGCACACTAACTCTCAACCCCTCCTAACACAATCTCCATTTCTCGGTTATGTCATGGTAAGCAGTGGTGGCCAATCCTCTTTAGTGCAGCGCCTCACATATTTCTGGTGTAGGACGTTGTAAAAAGACACCCCTTGAATGACATCGATCTCAGTGCAGAGTTTACAATGGTCCGAAGCTCCGGTCTAAGAAACAAACCTCTATCTGTTGGAGTCATGTAACCAATCTCCCAAGCGCTCCTCATGTTGCCATTAAGTTGCTCATCTGCTCTGTACCTGTCTCATCTGCTCTGTAATGGTTGGGTGCAGCTGCGCATGCGTTTTATCCTGGCCCTGGAATGGGTGCCCGTATTGCATTTGAGGATGCGCATCAGTTAAGTTTGCTTCTCCATGAAGCCTTTTCCAGTCCAACTCCAGAAACCACCCTACCCACTGCTATTAAGAGGTGAGCTGTTTCTACTGTTCTCCGTTTCATCTTGTTAGTATGCATCACCTATGCAGTATCCTGTAGAAATCATTTCTGCCAACATCATATTTGACCCTGCTGCACCAATAAATTCTTCTAGCTTTTATGGCAATTGAAACAAGCTCATGCATGAAGTTGTGATTGGTAATTTTTTTCTGACAGGTTCGAGGAGGTTCGCATACCACGATGCACAAGGTTGCAAGGTTTTGCAGCTGAGTTGACAAGCTGGCCATCCTACATTCCTGAGTCGGTGCAGAAGCTGTCTTCTGGGGAGAAGGCCCGGAGAACCAAGGAATTTTACCGGTGGATTAACAGGTACCCAGCAGATATGGCTGGAGACCCAGGCTCCACCTACTGGAAACCAGAACAAGAAGTAGGTTAGCCCCCCGCAACCGACAAGTTAAGCAATTTGCATATATGGTGATAATAAATTATAACTCAGATATTAGTCAGGTCTTGTACCTATTGGCATGACCACCTGTTAAACATGGTAGCACACTTTGAAAATTCATAACTAACTCACATTTTATCCAAAAAATATGAAATTACTTTGGATGCAATTGTTATTCTATTGGCTGTCAATATGTGACACTTAAACCTGGATGGGTGAATGGGTGGTAATGGGATGGAAGTGGGTTGGATATACCCAATTCTATAGGTGTTGGCAATGGGTTTTGGTTGATTATGAAGGGGTTACCTTAGTGCAACTCAGGAGGGGGGAGAAGGTGCAACGTTACTAAAATATCATGACCATTGTAATTGGATTGAAATATCGTTTCCTTTGTAAAGGCTAGTACATTTAGCTTCTCCTACAACAACCCTGTTCATCCTACTATCATACACCTAGTCCACCCCTTGTATTTACCACAAAAATAGATAGCTCCATGTACAACATCATCTAGGTTGTTCTAATAGGTGTTGTTGTAAAGAGAGCTATTGTATCCAGGCGCGGACAGGAAACCCCCCAAGCTCGGGCTTACCCGAGGTGGGGCCCCGTCTTAATTGCATGGGCTCATTTTTTTGGCCCTCCCATTTTGGAGGGGTCAGAGGCTTTTTTGGCTTTTTTTTTACAAAATTGGGGCCTACGGCCCCAATTTAGTCTACATGTCCCCCTTTGGCTAAATTTAGGGCCCCATCCAAAAACAAAATAGGGGCCAGGTTTTGGCCCCACCACCTCATCCCCCACCCGGTAAGTCCAAGCGTGGGGGATGTCCTGTCAAATAGGGCAAATTGACCCCCACCTGGTAAGTCTGAGCGTGGGGGGTTTCCTGTCAAATCGTTGTATCCATACACATGAGGAGTGAATTGTGTTGCTAATTTAAGCTATCATATTGATAAACATTTGTTGGTAGAAAGGATTTAGTTTCTTTTTGGTTTTTAAAAGGAATCTTTACTGCACGATAGATTTTTCCTGAAACTATGCAAGACATAGATCCCATATGTTACCCTGTGTCCTGGAAAACATGAGTTGACCTGATGCAAAACGCAAGGGCGACATATACTTTGCAGAAGGTGGCCACTCTCTAAATTTTGGACTTTTAGAAAAACTCTAGTATGAATGATTTAAGAAAATATAAAATTGTAGATTGGTGGCAACAGTCCTCAGTCTTAAATTTGTAAGTATCTTTGCAAAAAATAGGGTTCCTCTCTCTAAAAATTCAAATTGTATTGATTGTATGATTGCAAGTTCTATTGATTTTTCTTCTTTGCAAAAAAAAAGATTTGAAATAGGATTTTATGGCTTGAAAAGAGGAGAATATCATCAAAATTAATTTTTGTTACCTTAGGGCTTCCTCAAAATTATCTAGTGATTGATTTGATTAATTTCCAATTATTTTCTTGACAACCTTACTACAAACTTATCTAGGAAAATTTCCCAATTAGAAAATTTTCAAATCCATGAATTACATATACATTATGTTCATCTCACCTGGTATTGTAGTTTCAAGGCTAATTAGTATTTACACATTATTACACGTTTGAATGTCCCAAAAAAATTTAAGCAATTTTTTTTTATTAAAAAAAAAATCTCTTTGAATTTTTTCCTAGAAATTTTAGAATTATGTAGTCTAAATATAAGAATTGAACAAACTATGTGATAATAGAGTTTTCTTGAAAGTTGGAAATTTAGAGGGTGGCCACCTTGTATTAGCCAAAAATGACCTACTGGAACACCCATTAATGATCATGTGTCCTTTTCTAATCACAAAAGCAGAGTGCGATTTAAATACATAAATATTTACAATGTGAGAAATCTCACTTTACATATTTCATGGGCCACAACTTGGAATGGCTCCTCATGGAATAGTACTGACATCATTCCCAACCTTTTCCTTGGAATAGTAATGTCAATGTTCCATAAGAAGCATAGTTGGCGTAGTAGGATGAGGTGGCCCCTAATTTAAGCTAGACATCAAGTTTGACATGGTATGCCGCTCTTGCTTTTTGCATTTAGATCAACTCATGTTTTTCAAGATACATGGTGACATATGGGGCCTACGTCCTGTGTAGTTTCAATAAAACTCTAAGAAGCTTTAAATTCACCAAGGAAGTATGGTTTTCAATGAGTATAAATTATATCTTCAACCTTTAAAAAGCTAAATGACTACTCAAACAAAAAGGCTAGAGGACTTCACAAATTAAAAACTAAAGTAGATAAGATCATGTTGTCATACACTACGTAATCTATTGACGTAATTTGGACCCCAAGTTTGGTGTAGAAAATAGTTGTGCACCTTCCTTCCATTTATCATGAAGTTTGACTAATATGAACCTCTAATATTCTTGAACTATGTTTCAAAATACACTTTGAATCCTTTGAGGACGACAAGCCCATAGGTGGTCATTTCAAAGTAATTTGGGAATAGTAGATCCGCCAGTTTTTTGCAATGTGATCCGCAAACTGGAATAACTTAATGTGTGAATCTATGTGCTTCTGACTTGAGCGGTGAGAATGTGTGCTAAAGTTTGACAAGCAAACTATAGTGATTACCGTGAAGTGAGATCGTGGTAAAATATATTCTCTATGTAGATGATGTTACTCATGATCTATTGCTCTCGTAGATTCTCCCGAACCTCGTGAGCTCATAGGCCTTAAAGGGTTAAACTCACATTTGTAGCGCAAAGAGAATAAAAAACTAAAATTCATTATTATTCAATTGTAGGAATTTTTACTAGGTTTTCATAATAGAATTTTTTTCAAATCATGAAAATCAAATCCATATATCCAAATTATACTCCACTATATTTTAGCATGATAGACCTAGCAAAGGTAATGGAATTACATTGCAACAACTTTGAAGAGAGATGAAGGCTATGAAGACTGAGATTGTGAAAGAAGCCAAGAATTATGCCGACATGGTGCAAGCACAAATGGAGAAGAGCTTCACCAGGAAAATGCACAAACTTAGGACATCCATTATAGCAATAATCCAAGCGGCAGAGTCGGAAGATTTGGAACAACAAGGGGGCAATGTTATGGACTTGTCAAACTAGTTGTGTCCACATGGCGGCAATAAGATTGGAATCTAGTGTATACTTATACCCCAAGGCGACACATAAAAAAATCAAGAAAATCAAACAAAGTATGCCCCAAAAAAACTTAAAATATAATACTATAGTATATTTATATACTATAAGACAAAAAACAAAAAACAAAAAAATATACTTATATACTACACAACAAAAAAACAAAAACAAAAATTAAAAACAAAAAACAAACAAAACAAACAAAACAACAAAATTATACAAAAACAAACAACAACAACAACAACAACAACACTGACACGACACCGACACCAACACCAACACCAACACCAACACCAACACCAACACCAACACCAACACCAACAACAATAAATAATATACCCAACTAAACCTTTCCATCGCAAACTGCTAATACTTCTCGGTAGAGACATTGAAAAAACCCCTGGCCCTATGCCAAACATAATAAAAACACAACCCAAAGCCCATTTTAAAAACGCAAAAATATAATTTATCTCAAGTACTAGAAAACTGCACTCCGAATATCAACATCTCACTCGCATATTTGCCCCTTTACTAAAAAACACACATACACTACACAACACACATAACATGACATTTCCACATATTGCACACTACGTCCAACATAAAAATGCACACTCACAATTACATATTCTCTAAGCCTTAATTGTCACTATCCACCCCCCACTAGAAGAGTGCAACTGTTAAAAGGTGGATTTCACCTCAAGATTAGGTGAAAGACATTCTCTACGCTCATTCAAACTGTAGTTTCAAGCCAAAAGACACAAGTCAAGGATCTGACTTGTACTGAATCCAAAACCTCCGAATTGACCTAGATCTGAATCTAGATCGGAATTCAGGGTTTGTTAGGACTTCGTTTCTGTAGTTTTTCTTACGTTTAACGTACAGATTTGAAGTTTCCGTACTCAATTACAGCAAATCAGAACATACCCACAACAGATCCGGACTCGATTCTAACCCTAACATGCTGGATTTGATGAGGGTTTAGTAGATCGAGCTAGATCTATACCAGATCTAGTGCACTTAGGCCAGATCTTCAATACCCACAACCAAATTGCACTCAAACCCTCTTCTAACAACAAGATCTACTCACACATTCACAACACCTACACAAACACGCAAGAGGTAGTATCCAATTCATGCTTTACTTCCTCAAACCTCCACAAACCTCTTCCATACTCTCTACAACTACAGATCCGCACATTAGCTCCAGATCGTAACTCTCTAACCACACGTCTACATTCTAGTCTAACACATTACGAGCTCCACACACACACCAAGAGAAGAGAAGAGAAGAGAGGAAAAGAGAGAATGAGCCTCCAAACCCAAGAGGGCGGCTCTCTACCCCCTCCAAACCCTAACCTGCCCTAATGGATGAAAGATGTCCGGATGGATAACATCCAGGTCCGGACAGTTTCATCCAAAGTACAGACAGTTCATCCACTGTCAATTCAGGACAGATTCATCCACTATCACTCAGGACAGTTTCATCCACTGTCCAGATTCATCCACTGGTTTACTTTTTAACCATAACTACTTAGTAACTTCAAAAAATTACTACCGGGACCTTGTAACAAGCCTAAATCTCCGGTTAACATTATCCCCCTTTTGAACAACATCTGCCCTCAGATGTTCACGCGGTACTGGAGAGAAACATAACTCTAGACACAAAATTACTGGTACTAACATCCAGATTACGAAGTCACCTCTGAAGCTCTACTGGACATCTCTAGCCACTTGAAGGAAGAACTACCTCGCGGGGAAGATCTTCAGCGCTTGTCAAACCGACTCCAGGCTCAGAACTGGTCGTTGCCTGCAAACCATGTCCAGAACTGGATACCTTCGCCTTCAGCTTGATCGGTTCGGGTCCTGGAACTGCCTTCGGGTCGAGTGTCGTCGTCAATTCCACCGTTGGAGGTGGAAGAGGCGTCTGGACTGGCACTGGAAACGTAACTGGAGGAGCCATCGGATAGTACTGCTGATACTGCGGTGCATGTCCACCCGTACTAGAACCCATACCATAATGTCCAGATACTCCACTAAACGGATAATGTCCCGGAGGTGGATAAGGATATGGACCGCCATAGCCACCTGCTCGAGCGTAATGCTCCATAGTAGTCATGTGGAACCCTGGTAGTCCTCTACCGCCTTGAATATCTGGAGCCCTCTGGTCCTCCAAGCGTCGTTGCTCTTCCTGCCATGTCTTCTCTGCATCTTGTCGTTGGGTCTGCTCTTGCAGTAACCTCATGGCTTCCGGGAGTTCAGGTCCAGCTCTTGTCTGGTAGCCCCATTCTCTTCGGTGCGGTTGTACTGGGCCGCCGTGTGTCCTTTGGCGTCTTGCCTCCTTCTCCGCCCTCTGTAGAGCCTTGAACTCATCTAACATGCGCCTCTGTTCAGAAATGAACTCTGGATCATGGTCGAAATCCTCCTCCTCATTGAAGTGGACTGTTGGTGTCCTTCGTACTGGTGGTAATCCTTGATCGCCCCTGTATTGGTCTCGTCCTGGACGTCCCGTCTCTGGACCATATCTCTGAAGGTATCCCTGTCCCAATCTCTGGCTCATCTCATCCAAACTAGCCCGGAGATTGTCGGGGGTTGGAGCTTCATACCTTGGGGTTGGTGGTTTGTCCCATGCTCGGGGATCTATCCTCTCCTCTGGATCTGGATCATTGACCAACATGCTGATATTCGTCTCAACCGGCTCCCATCGGTGGTGGAGTGTGCCTTCAGGGACTCCAAACTCCCTCCGGTTCATCTCTGGTGCTCCCTGTGCTTCTCTGTAGTCCTGTCATGTCCGGATCGGGAGCTCTCCTGGATCTCCGAGTCCGTCTGGTCTTCTCTGGGGCAACTCGTCTGCCCCTTGTGATGAATTTTCTCCAATCACCTCCATGTCGATTGGATGTCTCCGGTTCGCCGTACTCTCTTCTGAGCTTGGGTTCCGGTACCCTGTAGTGTCTTCTGCCTCTACTTTCTGCTCTTGAATCCTTGGTAGAATTCGTCTCCTCTCTTGCTGTGCTTGGAATCTTGCTGCGAGCTCCATATCCAGACCTTCATGGTTCCCCTCCATCCTGTAGCAGGTTCTGCCACTGTATATTATGACCTCTCTGTTGTATCACTCCAGTAGTGCGCTTCTCCAGTACTCCAGTGTGTGGTCCTCCAGTCAGTTACCTCCTCCGGTACTGCCTTTGTCACCTGCACCTGGTCTGGTCTTTTGCCACTGTCATGTTTCTACACCCAGATCACCCCACTCATACCAGTAGTCAGTAGTACATGCTCGACATTCAGGTTAGGTCCTTTCTTGGTTCCAGATCATTTGTTTCGCTGTCAAATATTCTTTGCCAACATTTTCTCTGGGATAACACTGGTCTTGCCACTGCTTCCTCTTTTGTTCATTTCCCACTGGATGTCCAGGTCTGATTTCCAGCTACACCCTTTCTCCTTACCCAATTTCAAGTTTGAGTCTTAGGTCCCAATTTTGCCCTAACTGTGCTCACTGATTTAGGTTCTCGTTTCTTGATTTTCTGCCCGCCATACACATTTGTTGTTTTTGTTCTTCTCTGTTTATGGTTTTTACGTTTTCATATTAATTTTTGTGAATGTCCAGATGATAATACATATCTCAGGTTACATCCAATTCATGTCTAGTTTTGTTTGGATTCCTTACTGATATAGCCAATAATTGTCCAGATTTTCTGTTAACGTCCAGTTACTGTCTACGTTCAGTTACTGGTAGTTGTTTACATCCATAGATGACAATCATCCAAACAACATCCCCATTCCATTCAACCCAACTGCAGAATCTTTGGATTTGGAACTTACCTTAGTAACACTGGACTATCCCCCTTTTATCGTGGGATCAGTCCCCTGATTCAGCGCTGGTCATGTGTTGGCTGCACTTCGGCGCCTCCAGATAATCGTCGCCTAGACCACTGCTCCAAGGTTCCAATGCCAGTACCCGAGTCACGACAGGGGTCCGGGTGTCATAGGCAGTGATGGTGGTGGTAGTACTGCTCGGTTGCGGGGGTGTAGATGCAGACTCTGAATGTGCTAGTGGAGAGTCCAAAGGCAGTCTTCGGGAGTTGTGCAACTCGAGTTCCTGGACCGTAATCCTGGACGTCTCCTTGTACCGTGGGGTAGGTCTGGGAAGACTCTGACCGGGTTGATATGAGTCTGGACACTCCAGATGTCGCAGGATGCCCCTCTGAAATTCGTCAAGTGTGAGATGGTCACAGCTGGAGGGGCTGTTTGGGGCCGTATAGAAGGCTTCGTCCTCCTCCAAGCCCTGGTAGCTACGGTTGCCCACGTAATGGTCAAAGTTCGCAATGGATCGTTCCAATGGGAGCTGCGCCTCACTCTTGAACTCTATGCTCTTCCTTGACCCCATCCACCTGGACTTGGTCAATCTTGTGGGGCTGCTACAGATTCTGCAGAGACGTCACCAATGTTGAAAAAATGTTGTCCATTTCTGGACTAAACTATACAGCAGGATCTGGTCAGGGTATCCGCCGGACTTCAATTCTGCAGGGTCTCGCCAGGATTTCGGTGGATCTTCACTGCTGTAGGGATCTTCAGGATCTCTGGTGATCTGTACTACTGCAGGGTAGGGTCCGGGTCTTTGCTGGACGTCACTTGAACAGGGTATCACCGGGTATCTGCCGGACTTGACTCTAGTAGGGGGTCGCCAGTGTATGGGCCGGATCTCAGCCGGACTGCCCTTCAACCGGATATCTACAGGATCTCTCCTGGACGTGACTACAGCCGGGTATCTCCGGGCTTCTACCGGACTTCACTGCGGCAGGCTGTCGCCAGGGTCGCTGCGGTTCTTCTACTGTAGAGTATCACCGGATCTCGGCCGGACTTCTTCTGTCTGTAGCTGTCTGTGGCCTGTCTGTGTCGCTCTGTGGCCTGTCCGTGTCTGTCTGTGGCCTGTCTGTGTCTGTTTGTGGCCTGTCTGTACGTGTCTGCAGCTGGTGGCACTGGTTTGCTGCCGCTTGATCCGCCGCTTCTGGCTACCCTCCAGAACTGTGTTGGCATGCGCTGCGGGTCAACAAGAGCCACTTGGTTCGAACTTATGCATGGTCGCCAATGTTAAAAGGGGGATTTCACCTCAAGATTAGGTGAAAGACATTCTCTACGCTCATTCAAACTGTAGTTTCAAGCCATAAGACACAAGTCAAGGATCTGACTTGTACTGAATCCAAAACCTCCGAATTGACCTAGATCTGAATCTAGATCGGAATTCAGGGTTTGTTAGGACTTCGTTTCTGTAGTTTTTCTTACGTTTAACGTACAGATTTGAAGTTTCCGTACTCAATTACAGCAAATCAGAACATACCCACAACAGATCCGGACTCGATTCTAACCCTAACATGCTGGATTTGATGAGGGTTTAGTAGATCGAGCTAGATCTATACCAGATCTAGTGCACTTAGGCCAGATCTTCAATACCCACAACCAAATTGCACTCAAACCCTCTTCTAACAACAAGATCTACTCACACATTCACAACACCTACACAAACACGCAAGAGGTAGTATCCAATTCATGCTTTACTTCCTCAAACCTCCACAAACCTCTTCCATACTCTCTACAACTACAGATCCGCACATTAGCTCCAGATCGTAACTCTCTAACCACACGTCTACATTCTAGTCTAACACATTACGAGCTCCACACACACACCAAGAGAAGAGAAGAGAAGAGAGGAAAAGAGAGAATGAGCCTCCAAACCCAAGAGGGCGGCTCTCTACCCCCTCCAAACCCTAACCTGCCCTAATGGATGAAAGATGTCCGGATGGATAACATCCAGGTCCGGACAGTTTCATCCAAAGTACAGACAGTTCATCCACTGTCAATTCAGGACAGATTCATCCACTATCACTCAGGACAGTTTCATCCACTGTCCAGATTCATCCACTGGTTTACTTTTTAACCATAACTACTTAGTAACTTCAAAAAATTACTACCGGGACCTTGTAACAAGCCTAAATCTCCGGTTAACAGCAACCAAATCTTAGCCATACAACACACCAACACAACACAATGGACTAACAACCTAGCCACCCTACCCAACCCACCCAAACGACATAGTGATACAAAACATCTGTACACAAAACTCCTAGCAAAAAACCAAAATATCATTCTACATAAAGACTCCATACACAAAGAAATATACAGCTTCATTCATAGTCAAAACCCACCTTCAATACAAAACATAATCCAACTACACTTCCCATTTCTCCCACATGAACGAACTAGATAAACAATGAGATGCTTTGAACCTATTCCTGAATATACACACCCACCTCTACCACCCCCATACATCCCTCCTCTAAATCACAACACAAACACCATAGACATCAACACATATATCTTAACATGGAACGCCGCATCCCTAAACATTGCTCTTCCATGCCTCCAAAACCTCATCACATGTACAAACACCCCTCCGGCCATCATCACCATACAAGAAACCAAACTCATAGCTACTAAATCTACTAAATACATACAAAGAATTTTTCCAAACTATAAACTTATCTTTAACAACACCCATGCATTCACACATTGCATCCAACAACGCCGACCATACCCAACAAGTCGTGGTGGTCTTTTTACTCTAATTCTCAAATCCTATGCATTCCCAAACAACATTATTAAACTCCCCACACCTATGCATTTATCCTCATATTTACAAATCCTAAAAACTAAAAACCAACCCCTTCAACCATGGCTAATATTTCATATCTACATGCCAACCCACCTAGAAGATATTAGACTCAATCTTGGCATTAAAAACACTATCACCTCCCAAATCAACAACCTATATCAGACATACTTAATATGCGGTGACTTTAATAGAGACATTGCTTTAATTGGCAGACAATACGGAGACCACCTCTACCCTCCACTAACCATTGACCACTATTCGCGCAACTTTACTCATAGCGTAAACTTTACTTACATTTCCACAGACACAACATACTCTAGACAAGGCGGCTATGGCTATAACTTTAGTCAAATAGACCGTTTTTACATATCAAACCTAAACCATGCACAATATACCTGCACAACAAAAACAAAAGCTATTCTCAACTCTGATCACAAACCTGTCCAAATAAACGTCCCACAAAACACACATATTGGTAGAACAGCCACAACACCAAACAATGATAATACTTGGATACTCAACCCCATCCCAAAAACTAATGCCCAAAATTTCAATACAATGTTCTTTGAAGAAAACTCCATTCCAAATAGACTCCCTCATTTATTGTCTAAAAAACAATGACCAACTCTCTCAAAATCAATGGCTTGAAATATGCAACACCCTAACACATTAATAAATAATATCTCCAACACTCTAAAAAAAACTTGTTAAGCCCCACCCATACTTCAACTAACATCCAGAGCATCCAAACAAGGAGGCTACCTACCACAAAAATTCTCAAAAAACTAGAAACAACACTTAATCACCTACCATATCATTTGAAAAAAATTGAATTGTTAAGAATAACCCACAATGGTTCATCCACCCCATTTGCCAAGAAACACAAACCCTTCAATATACACAAATCCCACCCCCACCTCCTCCCCAAATATCACCACATGAAACACGCAATTAAGCAATTATGCACTTAGCCAAGTGCACTGGTTGCTGGTAGAAAGCCGCAAGTTATTTGCTCATAACTATTTTTTAAATCTAAATTTGGCAAAAATTTCGTATGTTTTTTGGTCAATTTATTTTGGTGTTTGTCATGTCATACATTGGCATCTTCATGTTCATATCAGTAGTATATTTTTTACATTCACTACCTATTTTTAGAAAATATATGATTTCTAATCTAGTTTACAAATCCTGCTACAAATTATGATCATGTGCCCAAAGAGATTATAAATGTGATATCAGTTATTATAGGATTTTAGAGTACTGCACTACAAATACAATGTGTCAAAGCTACAAAAATATATATGCAATTTCCTAAGACAGTGTAAAGTACCTCATTGTATTTTATAATGCAAAAACATACATAATCAAGCAATTCTACACTATTGCTGAGGAATTCTAAAATCAAACATATCATATGGACCACCCAATATGTAAATATATACCACCCACCGAACAATGGACACATCTCAAATTGCATTATACTAACGTACTTGCCACCTAAACTACGTGCATGCTCTACTATAGTATATAGCTCCACGGCTCAGAACTCATCTTCTGGCACAACGACTCCCTCCACGTGTCCAATGGCGCTACCTACCATAGCGGACAATTCATGATCCTGCGTTGGTCGATCTCCCACATCTTCGATGCCAATGGACGCACACTCAACATATCTGTAATTGCCAGGAACACCCTCCCGCATATGCCTTACGCTATCTTCATTGTAGAAAAAGCCATCCTCTGGATTGAAGGACATCTCTCGCTCTGATGAGAAGGCCCCCTGAAATGCAATGATGTCCTCGGATATGCTAGATCTTGGAACGGAAGGCAAACCTCGTCCGATATCACTCTGAGTACCTCCGAACGTCTCTTGTGTCTTCGATACAGGTTTTGATTGAGAAGGCATCAAAGGCTGTGGAATCCTCCTCTACGCCAAAAAAAATTCACATGTATTCAATTCTTCTTCCTCCATCTCAAGCCTAGGACCGTCAAATGTACGCCCCCCTCCTACCTCTGCCGCCAAACTAACATCTATTATATCGGTATCTTGCATCCTCTCTGTAGGTGTTGTAGACGTCTCCCCTGAAGTATCTCCCACCGCCCGCTGCGTAGATCGAATCCTCTCTCTTGGAGGAGACTGGTTCACTCCATCTTCATCGGCATCTAAACCACTGCGAGATGAGAAATCTTCAATGGTACCTGAACGTGGCAATCTCTCATATAAACCACCTCCATCCTCATTGTCGTCTTCATTCCTCACTCCACCAACCACCTCTTCGGTCTCAGGTACGATGTTGCAACCAATACTTGTTGCACCAGTCGTGACCAACAGTTGTTCTTGGAAATTGTCGGACAACTCATTGTACAGGAATGAAACTCTGTCTGTACAATCGTCAATGATGAAAACCTCAGATCCCGGAAAATCTCCTTTAAGAATCGTGGGAATGGCCATAAATATGTTACACGCCACTAAACATCCATGTCGCATAGTACATCCCTCTGGAAACTTCACCTTCATGAAAAACTCTTCGTTGGCATACACGGCCGCTGGTAATAAGAAGATGATGTTTCATCGTTCAATATTTGCCATCCATAATGACAGCTGTGCAAAAGCTGCGGATAACTGGGCGTCTCCCCAATGACCATCTCCATGCCTCCCACCGCCACGTCAACAATCAATCACCCACAAACATGGTTTCCACAGCTCTATGTAGACGGTGCAGAATAACCCTCTTCTACACCGAACCGGAAGAAGATTCTGTATGTTGTTCTGGCCTGGCCTCTTAACTACCATCTGCCATTCTCAATTAGCAGTAGCCAGTCCACCCACATCCACGGACAGTCTAATGTATCCACGCCCCCCTGCTGCGATGTCACCATAATGAAACCTGATGGAAAGGGGGATGAGGTAGCCTATGGCTTCCAAGTTAGACACCCTCCCCCGCACATGAGCAGTCCAATCATAGCTTCTCGTCTCTGATATCGGTCACAAACACCGGCAATCGTACGAGGATGTGGATTCTTGTCTTTTACACCGTCGAAGTAATATGCTTGACGAGGTCTTACTCCATCCTCCTTCACCAGCTTCGCTGCAGCAGACTTTGCCAACCAAAGATAATATGGATTCGGAACCCTACCTAACGGCCTCAACCAATTCTGCTTCATCTCCTTTATTGTTGGTCGTACGTCCACATTTGGATCCAGCTCTTTCTTCCTCGCCATGTCCTTCCACTTGTCCTCCTCCTCCTTGCTGCAAAAGAGAATGCCGTCTTCGTAGTCCTTGCATATTTGAATTATAGCTTCGAAGCAGTCACTACTCGAATTCCATGCATGATTGGTTAGATCCTCCATGATTTTGGCCAACCTCTTCACCGTGACAACTCCATCTCCTTTGGGCAACTTATGCACTGCACTTGCCGCACTCACCAAAGCAACAGCCCTGCGTGCATCATCCGTACGTAGTGTGCTATCAGGCCTCCCGTATAGATCCCAAATCTGTCAGATCTTCCTCAAATCCTCCTCCATGGTAGAATACGACTGTCTCTGGAACTCCGCCACGTTGATCCGCGCAGACTTCTCAATGTGAAAGCAATAATCATTATACACCACAAAAGAGGCCTCCCGCCGCTCGAACGTATCGAGGTACTCATTTAAAGGCATAGTACCATCTCTCCACTGCTGCTGCGCAAACTTACAAGCTGCTGCTATGTGTTGCCCATCCACCGGTTCCCAAATGATATGATCTTGAAGCCAAGAGTACTAGGATCCCATGGCACCGTCTGCAAAAGTACTCCCGTGTGCAATGAACATGCGCTCAAACTCTCGCGCGGTTCCTACCAACGGGAATGGCAGCTCCTCCTTCTCAACGACACCATCATCGGTGGTAGTATGCACGATGTATCTGATCGGTCGAAGTATCAATCTACTCACCCGAGTCGCGGATTCTGGGTCTCGTAAGCGGTTGAATACTTCTATGACCCTCTTCTGTGATAAAACGCGGTGGTTGGTTTCCGGATTCTCCACAGAGACAATGCGGTCTATGTGTGCCTTAAACACAAAATTCCCCCACACTAATCATTTTGCAATCTCTTCCGTTGTAGACACTGGTGCTTTTAAATACATAGAAGTTGGAACATCATGTGGTATCTCCGCATTGTATTCAAAATCCCCTGGTACACTGTCTGATAGGTTATGAAATGCTTCTTCCTCCGGCGCCATGGCTGACAAAGCAGCTAAATCTCCCGGTGTAGATGTAGGGGCCCTACGATGACCATCAGTCGTCTTGAGCCTCGACCTAGGAACCCTGCCACCTGATCTTATACTTCTCCCAATCAACCTCCTCCCGCTTGGATCCAAACTTGATGGGCCTTCTATTGAACCAGAAGCTACATCACTCTCAACACGCCGTGGCCTCTTTATAGGACGTCTACTCGTTAATGGAGGATTCGGTAATGTCTGTACCTCAGAAGTTCTGGTGGGATGTTGGCCTCCACTTCCCCTGCCTCCCTCCAATGGTCGCCATCCAGTTGCAACGGATCAGCAAGAATTCGATAAACTTTTGTTTCTTTTGGTTCCGCTGGTGGGGCTTGAGTTGTCGCACGTGATGGGTCCTTCTCCCGAAATGCCTCATATCTAATATGTTCCTCCATAATCTTCTTAGCCTTCAGCACCATCTCCGGTGATAACGCTAGACATTCTAAGACGTTGTTGTGTCTAGCAGTACGTACCGCAAGAGAGATGTTTAACCAAAACGTCTGCAAGGATTTGAGGAATTTCACCTGACTTGGATTTTGAAGAAGATTCAAAGGCACAGGTGCAAGAAGCAAATTCTTCGAAAGAGAAGTCTTCACCTCCGATTGACCTGGATCCACTACGCAAGTAACGTATACCATATCATCACGTCGAAGAGTGATTGCCTGGATTTTGTCAAAACTCTTCCCAAACGCCGATATATGCTTCCCCAACTCAAAGGGATAATCCGTCACCCATAAGTAGGCGATCGACTCATCCACTTCTGCGATCCACCAACCGTGGCTCTCCCAGATTCTGTCAATATTTGGTGGTGCCATAACGCAACACTCAAAAAACCTGTATATCATTACAAAACAATAGTCACTATTAGTATGGACTAAGAATTTTTGAACCTCCACTCATTGCACAATTTTTTAAATTTGCTACACTCCTTGTCTACCTCTAAAACTTTTGCCCTATAGAAGATCTAAATCCAATACCATCGTGTTAAGCATGTTGTTAGTTCTTTGGTGAAATAGCATATCAATCCAAGTCAATTATTTTCACACATTGTCACACATTTTCCAAGGTACCAAAAAACCTTCTACATTTCCACATAAAACTTTGAGATCTTCAAATGATGCACTTTTGATTTTTCCTACGGCAATACGTGATGTAAACCTTCTTATTGACCATTTGGATTATCATTCACAACAATATCAAATTCACAAAAAAATATAACGTGAATTGAGAAGTTTTGAACCTTCACTCATTGCACAATTTTTTTATATATGCTACACTCCTTGTCGACCTCTAAATTTTTTTGCACCACACAAGATCTAAATCCAATACCATCGTGTTAAGCATGGTGTTAGTTCTATGGTGAAATAGCATATCAATCCAAATCAATTATTTTCACACATTGTCACACATTTTAGGCCAAGGTACCAAAAAATCTTCTACCTTCCCACATAAAACTTTGGGATCTTTGTATAATTCACTTTTGATTTTTCCTACGGCATTATGTAATGTAAACCTTCTTATTGAGCATTTGGATTCTCATTCAAAATAATATCAAATTCAAAAAAAAATATAACGTGAATTGAGAAGTTTCGAACCTCCACTCATTGCACAATTTTTTTGAATATGCTACACTCCTTGTCTACCTCTAAAAATTGGTGCAAAAGGAACTAACAGCGTGCTTAAAATAGATATTTGACAAAATCTGGACAAAATCAACATTTGAGGACCGATTTGACTTTGAATTCTTATTGGCTGCCAGCCGACGCTTCTCTTCGTATGAAAATTTCAAACGGCCATAACTTACTCAAATTTTGTTCAAATCAAGCTTATGAGGTGTTTTTTGACATCCTCATTTTCTGTAGATGCCAAAAAAACATCTCATAAGCTCCATTTGGATAGAAAATGAGTGAGTTAGGCACTTTCAAAGATCATTGATAAGACGCTTTGGCAGTCGTCGGCTGGCAGCCGACGACTATTTATGGACTTTCATTTGTCCATATTTTGTTAAATATCCGATTTTATATAGTGGTAATTAATTGAGACCTTTTAGAGTGCAAAACTTAGACACCAATTGAAGTCAAAGTCTGCTGATCCAATAAACGCAGGGAAGAAAATGAGCCAATTCTCTACTTCAAACATTATAATCTTTCAATCCATGCGGTCAAATTTTATGAAATTTCGAGAGTATATTACTTAATAAGTCATAATTGAGATCCTACGGTTAAAAAAACGAAAAAAACTTCATTTTTTCTTCCTTGCTAGTTGCACAAAAACAAACATTTTAAAAGATTTTTTGTTGAAATATTCTCAACATAATTTATGGACCAACGTACTTTGGGTATCAATAACAAGTGCATCACCACCAGGGTATGACTTCCTGGGTACCAGTACCAAGTTATCAACCTAGGTAACAACTTAGGGTTTCATTTTAGGGTTTCAGATTAGGATTTTCATGCGGGTATCAATGGAGGATATCAATCTTTGAACTTTGGGTAGTCCTAGGAGGGGTGTGCGCGCGCACACCCCTTACTGTACTTGTGAGGGAGGCTGTGAGTGAGAGCCTAGGGTTTGGTGGAGGGAGACAATGGAGGTGTGGGAGAGATGGACTTGTAAGGGCGGAGGGTGGGGAGAGAAGAGTCGTGAGGGAGGACAATGGAGGGGAGTTGAGAGGTTGTGGGCGGCTAGGGTTTGGGAGAGTTGGGTTTGGGAGAGATAGGTTTGAGAGAGAGGGATTCGGGAGGAGCAGAGAGCGATTTGGGAGGATTGAAAGTTGGAGGAGGCCGCGCCTCAGGCCGCATGGCAGGCCGTGCTTGGGGCCGTGCCTGGGCCGGTAGGCCGCGCCTAGGGCCGCGCCAACTCCATCACCTTCACGCTCCCTAGGGCAACTTTCTAAACAACCCTTAACAACCCTCAAATTTTTCTAACCTTTCCTCGATCCTTGCCGCGCGTCGATTCTCCTTATCGTTGCTTCTCCACACGTGGCTTCTCACGTCGCTTCTCCTTCTCGTCGCGCTCCACCACCTCCTCCAACTTTGTCAACGTACCGTTGAACTCATGAAGCTCCTTATTTTGCGTTTTTGGTTTTCGGCCTTAGAATAAGCTGGTTGGAGGAGTAGCAGCAGTTGCAGGTGTGCGCGTGCACACCTCTAGTCTACATAATTCCATGGGATCGTCACAGAACTCCATGGGATCTCATGGGAATGCGGGGGCTAGGGTTTTATAGTTTAGGGTTTGGGTTGCTAGTGGCGGCGGTGGCTAGGGTTTGAATTTGTGGCGGCTAGGGTTTGGGTTTCTGGGGTGATTTGTGTAGTGGCACTCACGCATTCAATGTCACACTATGTAGTACACTCTCAGCTTTAGTTGTGGTAGATTTGATGTCACTCAGTAGCTGATGTCTCCCATCATGTATACACTCAACTTCTTTTGAATTTGACATATATGAACATATTTTTGGTGTCTTTTTGGTGTGCTGAGTTGCCTATTTCTAATTCAGCAATGAGACGAAGTTAGGGAAGCTCACCTTGTTCACAAAAGTTCCTTCTAAGCATAAAATTCCTCTTGTAGTCTGCACAGCACACGTAAATTCCACAAAAATTAGTTAATGGAATAAAAATTGACATGGCTTCAACATGTTTGCGAGAGAGCTCACTGTTGAAAGTTGGAAGAGAAGTGACCTCTTGGGTTTGTAAGGGAACCTTATATGCAAGTTCAAACCTTGTGCCTCAAGCAAATTTGTCCAATTTTAACTTTTGATTTTTAACTTTATTTTTTCTATTGTATAGACTTTTTACATAGTTTATTAAATCTTTGGGCTAATATTATATGATACAAAGATACTTGATAGTTTTTAGCACATGGTTTTAATAAATCACCATAAATTTTTTATGCACATTTTGGAGGTTTCTGGAAGAGTAGAAAAACATATCCAACAACAAGAACGGAATGGTGATTTAATGTTGAACGCCATCAAACAATGATGTTTGTACCGCTAACACCTACAACGTACTTTGAGGTAATCAATTATTTCTATACATATTTCAGATTGATTCTTGATCAATCTTCTACACTATGTTGTTTGTAGAATAACCTTTTTTTGGATGTACAATCCCTTTGTTTTTATTAGCGATTGTATCAAGTTCGAATGGTGTCCATAATAGTAAGTAATATTATTTGTTTTCGTATCGATAAAATACATTTGTTGTGTTTAGTGAAAATTTATACATTAAGGTAAGTCAATTCCATATACACATGGTCACACATTGTTAGTCAAGGTACAAACTAAACTTCTTCCTTTTCACATAAAGCTTAGAGATCTTTATATTATTTTCATTTGATTTTCTCTATCAAAAGATGTGGTGTAAACCTTCTTATTGACCATTTGAATTCTCATTCTAAAACATGAAAAAATAAAGCACAATTTGGTTAATTTGAATCTCCACTCCTTGTACAATTGTTTCGACTATGCTACACCCTTTGTCTACCTCATAAAATTCGTGTACAAAAAAATAACATCAAAATTAATAGGATGGTAATAAACTTTAACACTATGTAGTGAAAAAAAAAACTCCAACTACAGTCAAAGTTTGCTTATCAACACAACCTAGGAAAGAAAATTAACCGTGTTTTGTACTTCGAACACTAATCCGTGCGGTAAAAAATTACGAAATTTTGTGAGGACGTGCTTTACTCCTAAGGTATTGTGACAATTTCACATCAATAAAGAAAGAAACAAAAACTGTTTATCTCTTCTTTTGACCGTACGATCTAAATGAAGACGTGGTAAATTACAGATTCACAAAATTTTATAAAATTGACGTTAGTTCCTTATACACGAATTTTAGATGTAGTAGAGGGCAGTAGCATATTCGAAACAACTATGCAAGAAGTCGAGGTTCAGAAATTCCCAATTAACGTTTTATTTTTTGTGAACTTCAGATATTTTAGATTGACAATCCAAATGGTCACTAGAAAGGTTCACACCACATATTGATGTGGAATAAAAAGGGCAAAAAAATACAAAGACCTTTAAGTTTTATGAGCAAATGAGTTTTTTGGGACCTTGCCCGACAATGTGTTACCATGTGTGAGAATGTTTGACATATCGGATATTTAACAAAATATGGACAAATGAAAGTCCATAAATAGTCGTCGGCTGCCAGCCGACGACTGCCAAAGCGTCTTATCAATGATCTTTGAAAGTGCCTAACTCACTCATTTTCTATCCAAATGGAGCTTATGAGATGTTTTTTGGCATCTACGGAAAATGAGGATGTCAAAAAATACCTCATAAGCTTGATTTGGACAAAATTTGAGTAAGTTATGGCCGTTTGAAATTTTCATACGAAGAGAAGCGTCGGCTGGCAGCCGATAAGAATTCAAAGTCAAATCGGTCCTCAAATGCTGATTTTGTCCAGATTTTGTCAAATATCTATTACATAGGCTAATTTGCTATTTTTCACTAATGATAATAACTTTTAGTACAATATGAAAGGAAAAAATATTACTTGCTAGTATTAAAATTTTCACATTCAATAGAATATCCTAGCAAATGTTTTTGAGGTGCCCGACGTGCCCGATTTTGCCAAATAAAATTGAAAACCCTAGAACATTTCCATGAAAATCGGATACGAGAAACATTTCATCTCCCATTTAGGTATTAGTAATGCCCATCTACAGTGCATGTTTAATAGAAAAATGTTATAAATTGACACCATAGGAGTCCGATTGATCTTTCAAATTTTCAATTCCGGACACTTGTCCTTTAGTGGCTAATAAGTATGAATTAAAGTCATATAGTTGGATGTGTCAAAAAATTCCGTTCCCCTCAGTAATCATTGCACTAGAATGAGCAATTGTGAAATATTTTGTTGTGAAAATGCCTTGTTCCTTCAACGCTTTAGTAACATACTCAGAAGCTTTCATAAGATTTGATCGTACGGATTGAAAATTTAAAGTTTTTGTAATAGACAACATGGTTAATTTTCTTCCCTATGTTGAGTCGATTACGAGAGTTCAATTTACTTCGTTTCAAAAGTTTGCATTACACGTGGTCTAGATTCATTACCATCATGTAAAGATTGATATTAGTATCTTGTACAACACTATTCAGGGATGGAAAGGGGTGTAGCATATTCAATGACACTGTGCAAGAGTTGACGCTCTACACGTGTTTAAATTTTTTCATTTCAAAGGAGTCTTATCAAAAGGTCCAATATCATCATCATATTTTGAACAATAAATATGTGTTTAGAAACATACAGTTTATCAGATGAATGGTGCTTTGAAGGTTAACAATTAGTATATGTATTTTGACTAATGTGCAGCCATAATGTTTCTATTTTTTCAATAGTGATAATGGAGAGCCGTACGATTCAGACTCCTTTGATACGGCCACACATCGAAAGGGATAATATGCTTTCTAATAGCTCTGTGGAGGCCCGATTAGTACGAGCAACGCGTGCAAGGCAAATTCAACAGAGATCTGTTGGGATCATGACTTCACAATTGGAAAGGACAATAGAATTGCTCTCTGAAAGAGAAGATGTGGTGGGCTTAGCAACCAGGGAGCATGCATTCAAAAGTGGTTTGGAATTGAATGGGTCGAAGCTGTTCCCATTTGAGGTGGCGGTGCGTATCACTAGGATAGATGATGCATTGCATTGGACCGGAGAGATTGTAGGAGAACGCCTTGGCATGTGTGTGGGCTTGATCATTCGTTGGCCACGATCTTTGCTACGTGTAGCGGCTGTAGAACCTGATATTATAAGAATCCATGGGGACATTGGATCACAGATAGCCCCTACACAAATGATGGCCCCAGAATTTGATTTTCCCGAGTTCATCAACATACCAGGATCCACCGAGAGGTCTCGACGTAGTAGTCATGCTTCAAACGCCATAGATAAAAATTCGCCATTTTCACAATCTACTCCCTCAAATATCCAAGATTTGCCCCATGTAGATGGATTTGCTTATGTTAGACCAGCACGTCGTCCATATTCTATGCAAAATAGGAGAAAGAGAGACTCAAGAGAGCCATCATTGACAGAAACTGCACCATCTAATGTATTGCTTAGAAGCGTGCAAATTGCAATGGCACAAGGAGGATGCAAACGTAATTGTTTGAAGGATGTTCCAGCAAGGTATCTATTGGACATGCGATATAATGCATGGGGTAATAAGTTTTCAGTTCGAAGTACGTGGATGAGACAGATGTTGGTTTCTTTTTATACAAGGACGGAAGGAACTCGTCGATACCAGTTTGTAACAAAGTTAGATGGGAAACAAGTTTGCCATGCTTGCTACGCTTTTGGGGTTGGATATTCACAGAGGCGCTTTAAGTGATTGAAGAAGGATTGTCTAATATATGGAAGAGTGACATCGATTCACGGCAGAACCCTTTAAGATCCGATAAGAGAGAGTACTAGAATGTCTGCAGCAGAGGCTTGTTTTAAATCGTTTGTCGATGAAGGTGGTTGTCCTCAACCTCATCGTTGTATTCGCT
The DNA here is from genome assembly GCA_963971425.1 of Bryoerythrophyllum caledonicum. Lineage (NCBI taxonomy): Eukaryota > Viridiplantae > Streptophyta > Bryopsida > Pottiales > Pottiaceae > Bryoerythrophyllum > Bryoerythrophyllum caledonicum. Next base: position 7,440,036 of record OZ020519.1, read on the forward strand.
GTAAGAGTAACAACGAAGTGGTGCCTCTCATTCTCCTTCCTATGAATACAGCCAAATTTGATGTATTCAATTACGTGAATGAGGAGGTCAAGAGAATTTGTAATGGAGAAACCATTTCTATGAGTTCGTTCCGGAGGATGTGGCGCATCAAGTATCCCCATATTCAGGTACCTCCATTCTCGAGATTCTCAAAGTGTTATCATTGTTGGGAGTATAAATGTGCCATGGAGAGAACCACCAATGCGGATGCAAGGATAAACATAAAGGAGTTGTTTATGTTGCATCTACGCAACCAGATGGAAGAACGTAGGCATTATTGGATATTCAAGAGGTCGTGTTATATTAGCCTTGAGTTGTACATATGCATCATAGTAGATGGCATGGACCAAAACACGACCATGGTACCGAGGATGCGGCAGACTGTAAAGAACATTGAACACCGGTTTGTGAAGACCCATCTGTGTGGTGCTCTTGTACATGGGATTGGTTTATATTGCGACGTGTGGTTTGGGGCTCACCACAAACACGATAGCAATCAAGTCGTGAGTACATTGTTGTACATGATTGGAGATGTGCTGCGGAGGAGGGGCTTTTTGCCACCAACACTGCGAATTCAGGCCGACAACTGCACCCGTGAGAACAAAAACATTTATATGTTTGCTCTATGTGCTACATTGGTGGGATTGGGGTTTTTTCAGGAGGTGGAACTATCTTTTCTTATAGTGGGCCATACCCACGAAGATATTGATCAACGCTTCAGTTGTATATTAAATACGTTGAAGAGGTCGGACATGGACTCGTTGAAGGAAATGATTAGTCTTATAGAACGAGGAACATCTCCTACGAAGGCATTTGTTAGCGTTCGGCTGCTAGAGAATGTATGGGATTGAAAATTGTTCATAACTCCTCACTTACTGACAGGTCAGGATTCATTGGTGGGCATAACATTTCCGCACCACATGTGATTTTATATGGACAATCGAGAAGGGACTCGTGAGGTTCGAGTACAACACAAGCATTATTACAAGGATCCATGGGGACCGGAGGCAGGGACGAAAACTTTGAGGTCGTTGCCAAATAGGGATGAACGACCATCGTTTGCGGAAGTATTTGCAGCGGACGAACGGGAGTTGAAGGCGTTGGATGACTTCATTGCATATAAACAAAGGTGCATTCAAAGGTTGCAACATGAGGACAAGAATCGTGAAGCAAAAGTAGAGGCTGAAAGATTGAAACTCTATTTAGCTCAATTTCCACACAAAGACCGTAGCAATGAACATCGTACCTCACCGTTTTGGCCTTCAGAGTTCTCCAACACCGGACCTACAGGGAGCGCATCTTTGGATGTAATGGATGGTGCAAGTGAAGAAAATCATGAGGTAAATGTCGTAGAGCAGGTAGTGGCCATGCTTCCAAATGTCGAGGCTCGAGGATATTTTGGTTCTCGTAGAGGAAGACCCTCTAATCAAGCAGTGCGTAGGGCACAACAAACAGAGCGCAACTATGTTGAGGAACGCGCCGAAGAAGGAGCAATGTATGAAGGTAATCACGACCCATTTCCACCATTTAATCCACAATCTGATATCCGTTGTGGACAGTTTGTAGCCTTGAGTGTTGATCGAGCAGAGATAGAAGTCGGTGTACCATTCTATGTGGGGAAAGTGATTGAGGAAGGAAAAAACCGATGGAGACTTAAGATAAAGGTTTGTTGGTATTGGCCCATCATCCAAAGGGGGGTTGCTAATGGACATGGGTCTTCTGCACAACGGTATGCAAATTGCATGGACTCAATCTGGGAGCCATCTGGGGAGAGTCATAGTTGGGTAGAGAAAGATGCATGCATTTTTTCATGGGTAGACTCTTTGGAAAGAACCATGTCCGGAGCCAACGGGTGGAGAAAGCGCAATGTATTTGGAGTGCAGGTTGAAAGCAGGATTCGCATTCTTCAATCGGCAAAGGCTCACATCCTACAATATATTGCAATGCAAACCGAAGCTATCGATGACGACCGTTTGCAAGCAGCCCTAAATTCTATGGAGTAGATAGTGTGCCTTTTTGAGAGTATACTAGTTGTGTATGGTAATTGATATATAGTGTATGTGTAAGAGTAGTATATTCTAAAGGTGATGTAAGACGTTATGTCATTAATCCTTTAGAGTAAAGTTGTGTTTACTATTGGTGCTAAGTCCAATTGTTGAAGCATCTATATTTAGTTTTGACCATTATATGCATTATGTACTACGTAGAATATCTTTTAATCAACTGCCAACCCTTGTATAAAGTATGTTTTTTTGTAATTACGCCTGTTTATATACTACAATCCTTCAAATCTATCTTTGAAATATTGTGAAACTATATTAAATACACATTTATCTAGTATTAACGAGGGGCCACCACAAATTAGTTGAGAATGCCAAAAAATTGCTTCCCATATGAACAACCATGATTGTACGTAATATTGTTGCAGAAGTTCAATTTTTTTTCCTTTGGAATTTTTTTTTTTTTCTTTGATTTTTTTTTGGTTGCAATTTTGCCACTTTTGTTCGCAATGGCTGCCGTTGTACCCAAGTGCACTTTTAAATGGCCAAGTGCATAATTTCTTAATTGCGTGTTAAAAGCGGAATGTAGACAAAAATGGCTCCACCTGCACCTCCCCTTACCTCAATGAATTGTAACAAAAAATAGCCCATCTTAAATGTGCAAACATAATACTAACCACCTTGCTATACCACCACCTCCCCCACATATTGTGGTTGTATCCCCTTAAAGTTTGCCCCTGCATATAGTTACTATACAGATGGTTCCTTCAAAGAACCAACAGACGTGAGCCCGAGACACTGGCATAGAGAAAAAGCTAGATATAGCATATACAACTGAACAAAAGAAATAAAAATATCCAAATGACTCCATGAACTTCAAAATATCCTCAAAGCAGAAATGATGGCCTTCCATAAAACCCTACAAATTGTCACCACACAATATATTAATGAACCCGTAGACATCTTTACATATTGCATAAAAGTATTGTATCTATTAAATATACAAATAACACACCCTACCCTCCACAATAGCCACCCCAACCAAGCCATCCTAACATCCATGGTTCAAATGCTACAAAATCACACACAAATCACAACCCTCCATAAAGTTGGAGCACATGTCAATACAAAAAGAAACAAACAAGCAGATAAACTAGCCAAAGAAGGACTAGGTAAATATCATAGAAATGCCAAACACTCGCATGAACACGCCCACGCTACCCCATACTACCTTCAAAGAGAAAGATGGTCCTCTATAGAAGACACCCCGGACAAAGGCCCCACTAGATTTTTGTTAAATACCTCAAAAAACAAGATTAAATTAACAATCTCGATATAATCTGAGAAAGTTTCCCCGGCATAGACAAATGGACCGGTAACAACAACATTGATAATGAACTCTCTACAAACTTTTGGAAAAATCCCACAATTATAGACTCACAAAAAACATGTCTTATCAAATTTTGTAATGGGCAATATATGGGAAACGCCCAGAAACAACTCTTCTATGGAATTGAACAATCTCCATTCATAACATGTCCAATATGCACATCCATAGACCTGGACACATGGCTACAAGTACTCCTCAAATGCCAAAACCATCATATACACTCCCTAATCGTCAAAAGGTACAATAAAGCAGTATGGAAAATTTGTAAACTAAAAATATCCTCCAATAAATCACAATGCTCTATACTTGTGAACGCCAGAACCTTCAACAACAAACCACAAGAAAATATTGTCCTTCATGGCTACTTCCATCCACATGTGAAAGCCAAAGATGTCACTGTAAGGCTAGATTTAAACGAGACATACAATGTGTCCAAGGACTACCATATAAAGATTCTCCACCTGACCACATAAATACAAACCTTACTATCCAATTTATTGAATTCAAATTCTGTAATGAAACATTTTCCCCAGAAACAATCAAAAACAAAATTAATAAACACCAACCGCTCATTAATGACATTACAACCCTTGGATGGAAATTTGACCCCCTTATTGTCATTGCCGTTGGAGCTAGACCTACTACCATTATCCCCTCTATGAAAAGTCTAAAAACAAAATCCAATATCCCCATTAACCCAATTATAAAGACATTCACAAAAATCAACATCAATGCTACCCAACATGCAATGTCCATACTCCTCACAAACAAAAACTTGAAAAACAACCAACCTCTCCCAGAATTACCTGATAGTACCTCGTAAAACCTCTCAAAAACACTCATCCAATATTTACAGATCACCTCTTGGAACTAAGCCCTGGTTGGTTCTTGGTTCTCTATTGCGGGTTACTAGTTACTGGTTCTTTGGTTACATAGTGTCTACCCTCGAGAGGGGGGAGTAGTTCCATACTACTAAACCTATGTCCAATGGACATGGATTTAGGGCAAAACCCCATGTGATGCTCGACCCAAATTATCACTGTAGCTTCCCTACTTGAAGAATGTAGGAAAGAAAATGTAGGGCCACTTCCATGTTTCATTCCCGTCAGCTATTATAATCAACCCAAGGTTTTAAATGGTTCCAAGTTGTACCCCAATTACCTTTATTAAGAGAGAATCTAACATGTCCCACCTTGAAGTTCACAATCCATCTTCCTCTTATTAGTATGTTGGGAGGAATGGGGAAGCTAACGGGCTTGAAAAGCGGCTACATCATCCCGAAGATTTTCAGCTACATCTGACCTTATTTTTCCGGGTAGGGTGAGAAGCTAGCTACACGGAAGTGAGCCGACCCCGTCAGAGATGATGGATCGGGCATTGCATAGAACCAGGCTCTTAGGGCAAAACCCCATGTAACGCTCGACCCGAATTATTACTATAGCTTCCCTACTTGCAGAATGTAGGGAAGAAAATGTAGGTCCTCTTCCATGTGTCACACTTGACCTGACACTTCAACCTAAAATGAAGTAGGGGGATAAACTTGGAGCGACCTTTACGTGTAAATTGACTCTGACACAATCCATGACGCTTTGATTAGTATGTTGGGTAGAAGGGGAGGTTAACGGGCTTGAAAAGGGGCTCCACCATCCTCGAGATAATCAACTACACCCGACCTTGCTTTTTCGGGTCGGGTGAGAAGCTGGCTACATGGAAATGACCCGACCCCATCAAAGATGACGAGTCGGGCATTGTATGGAACCAGGCTCTTAGTGGTGGAACAAACATACACTTTATTCCCCCCTTCGACTACCGGAGTTCTTCTTTCTTTCTTACGGCCGCTTCACACTTGGTGGCAAAGTCGAAAGGCCGTCAATTTCCACCAATGAGATTGCTAGAATGGCCAAAGTCCGGACTTTGGCCATTCTAGCAATCTCATTGGTGGAAATCGACGGCCTCTCAACTTGGCCACCAAGTGTGAAGCGGCCCTAAGTAGAGGCACCCAATTCCGATCACTTAACCCCTAAAGGACCACGACCACTTTGGCTCTAAAACAAGTCCAAAACTGCCACTGCCAAAAAGAGACATGAAAATCACATTTTAAAGTGAATTTTGGATTCCTTTGCTTGTGTCAACAAAAAAAAAAAAAGTGAATTTCGGATTTTCAACCGTAAGATCTTAAAATAGACTTCTATATAAACATGCCATTAAATTTTGGTTGCAATCCACCGCACGGATTGATAGATTTTAGTGTTTAAAGTCAAGTGTGCAAGGAGTGGAGGTTCAAATATTTCCATTTCACGTTTTATTTTTTTGTGAACTACGTATGTATTCAAATGATAATCCAAACGGTCAATAAGAAGGTTTTCACCACATATTGTTGTTGAAAAAGTAAAAAGTGAAAAATATGAAGATCTCTAGGTTTTGTGTAGAAAAGATGAAGTTTTTTTCCCCCGTTGCCCGACAATGTGTGAAAATGTTTGACTTGGAATAAAATGCCTTTTTACACTAAAGACAATTTTTTTTTTTGAAAATTCCAAAAAAGGAAATATTCTTTATATGTGTGAAAAATCTCAATGTCAATAGAAACTTTTGTCAAAATTTTTGGAGGTGCCCAGTGTCCCCACTTTTGGCTTTAAGTGGTACTAACTTTCAAAACACAAATCCAAAAAATAAAATAAAAATATGTCCACGAAGCTCTTATCAGAGGCAATATAGAATAAAAATTTTAGAGAAAAAGGTTTTTTTTTCGAATTTTATAAACCTGCCCAAAATCAGAAATCCCCCTGAAGGAGACTCTGGTCCTTTAGGGGTTAAGCCAGTTGGGGACTCAAGTGACATTAGAGTTTTCCTAAAAGTATTCAGGGTTTAAACCATGACTGTCACCCCAAAACGTGATAGGGGTTGTACACCTGAAAGTCTACTTGTTTTTGAGAAACATGGTGGTTTGGTTAACTTTGGGGTTTATTCCATAAATTATGGTCCTTTATCAGCCAACCAACATGCTACAAGGTTAATCATCTAGGCACAATCACCGTCCGAACATAGATGCAAGGTGGCATTGGTGACTCCAAATTACTAATTTGGTTACATTAGCTTGTTCCATGCGTGTGGCCCATAAAATATGGAGGGTCAGAATTTTCACCCTGCAAATATTGCCGTATTCAAATCTCACCCTGCTTTGGTGAATAGAGAAAGACACAAGGTCCTTAAAGGATGCTGCACCGGGTCTTTTTGTCTGACACAAGGTAGCCACCCTTTAAAACTCAAACCTTTAGAAAAACTCCATTGTATGTCAAAAACATTTGTTTAGAAAGATGCGGAATTAGGAATGAAACTCAACAAATATTTTTTTTAATTTAATCACAAAGATTTGGAATTGATATAGAATTTCAAAGCCCAAAAATCACCGGAGCCCATTATCAAACTAAAGAGTAGGCGAGATTTAGTGCCCTCCTTCGCCCAATGCCAACAAGTGAGAGTGAGTAAAAGACAGAAGACATGCCATAGATAACCAACTCATGGAGGGTACCCAATGCCGATTGGCCTTATTCGACTTTACAGGCAATGCCACCAATGAGAGCTCAATTGAGGTGGAGCAACCCAAAATTGCACACCTCATGACCCGATGCCGATAATGACTGTTATTTTCAGATTTTGAGTTATCAGCTTTGGATCACTTGATGCACCATTTTGTGCATTTGCCATTTTCATGCACCATGCCATGCATAGTCTACTGATCGGAATTGGGTGCCTCTACCTTAGTATACAGTCTGGAGCTAGCTACTTGGTAGTTGCCAACTTTATGTTGCTAATTGGTAGTCGGCCACAGTCCACACAACCTGAAACGTCGTAAACAGTTAATACTTGTCAAACTTCGGAGCTTTATCTTAACCTTCAACCCTGTGAGGCATAACAAGCATATATAGGTCATTTTGGCACAAGAACCTTTGAGCAAGCACTACAAGCTACTTTGGAGGAAAAATTACACCATGATTAAGAGGTAGAGGAAGATGGGCATCTATTGAGACCATCGCCATGGCAATCGGTGCAAGCATTAGCAAGTTAGAGTGATTTCCGTAAAATGGAACCATAGATTTTTTTGGGTGAAATGTACCTAGTCTGTAGATGTCATTCTGCACGATCTAGAACAATTGTAGATTCTGTCTGGCCTGAATACCTCATTGGTCGCAATGGGTTAGACGTCAAAGGTGCCATTGGTGGCCACAATATTCTACATCTATGGTGTCGTATTGGAACATGATAAGGTTCACATATTGAAATGACTTCCAAATGAAAGGTGTTAGTTGAAGGATCTTCAATTTAAAGGTGTACCCCTTCCTAAACTTTACTACATATTTTGTATTCTACAGAGTAAAATACATACCTGTATATGTACCCAACTAACATTCAAGGGTTAAGTACAAGTGCATGCTGGCAAGTTCTCGTGGTGTCAATTTTTGAAAAATTCTCTTCGAGATTTCTAAAAGCTTGTGGCAAATTCACAAGCTTTGCGGTAGTATGATTTCTTTTTAAATCCGACACTCGATGAAAAATAAAGCAATGTTGTAAGAAGGTAGGAGTTGGACAAGTTTATTAGGCACTAAATAGACTGAGATTTGGTATACAAGTAACCAACATTACTTACTTTGGAGTTTTACAAAACACAACCTTTCTATAGTATAGTGGAGAAACTTTGCACTAAGCAGAACTCTCAAAGTTTCCAGGCACTTGTATAGCTCTATAATTGAGTTTTCCTAGAGGTCACCAAAATACATTGGATAGGTGCCCCGAATCTTAGTGTCTTCTGTTAGTAACCGGGACCACATGCACATGGTGTCTTGCCTTGAGAAAGGTTTGGGGGAACTATTGGTCAACTCTGTGAGAACTTAGGGTACTACATGGAGGAGCTTTAGCTTACATGGGATAGGGCCCATGAATATTGATTGCAAAGCTTTTCATTGGTGCAGAAAATGGCGATATGAAATTTCCTCATGCTCTTTTTCTTTCCGTTTATACATCTCACACTAAAGTTATCCGCGAAGTACCCCAAATCCTCAGTTTCTAACTTGTTAAATGGAAAAGCCAGGGTCGCCCAGTCCACTGGCAGGGTTTTACTATAGACCTTGAATAGAAAATTGGACATATTAGTTGTTGAGCCACAGAACTCCCAAACTCCAATTTGAGCCTCGCTTTTATTGACCGCTGAGTGTTGCCACAAGTTCCACATGGGGTGTTGTAGGGTGTTAGAGAAGCACATTGGGATACTAGGGTTGTAGTCGGTTGGGAAGATTGCCCACTATGCCGCATGACTTGCATAATTTAAAAATAAACAAACTCTGACCCTTCAAGTCATGCACATTTCTAGGATTGTAGGATATATGCCTGAGTGTCATGGCGTTCAACACTGTTCTTGTTTGTTTTTGGGAGATTTGTGCCATTTGTGGTATCTGACACCTCCATAAAACCCTCAAATCCTGAATTTATTTCACAGGATTACTTTGAGGCTACACTCAAATGCAGGTTAGATTTTTATTTCCATGAAAAAAGGAAGACAAAAGACCGGTTGCCTTTACAAAGTCTCTAATATCTCTATTGTCTGGCACCATATTCCTCATGACTTGTCCATTCGGGATGCACTTTCAGGAAAACTCTAATATCTTGCCCATTGTGCCCAACCTCCTTAAATATGTGCTTCGGACAACATAACTATTTCATTAAATATTGGATTTAGAAAAAATTATACTCCTTCAAAGGTTTAGTAATGCCCGTCTACAGTAAGATTTTCAGAGGTGATGTTATAAATTGACACCACAGGAACCTGACCAAACCTTCCATTAACCCTTAAGAGCCCAATCGACCATATTCTGGTCGATCCCGAATTTTGAGGAGCTATAGCCGGCTTAAAAAAGATTTTTCTTGGATTTTTTTTTTACTTTCCAGAAGTTTGGTGAGTTGGGAACTACATCCAATTTACAGAACCTCATTTGGAATCATAGATTGTTCACACCAAGCCTTCAAACACAAACGGGGCAAAGTTTTCTTAGTGTTAGAAAACTTACTATTAGGGGAAACTAATAATATTCTTCTTGAGCTATTAGTAGCCTTTTTCTATTTTATCATATAACATATAATATTAGCCAATCATATCAAATTTCAAGTACTAATAATAGAAAGCGTAATTTCTATTGATTTTTAAAGTTTTACCCTTTTTAATTCATTACAAAATAAATAGTTACTATTTTAAGGAATTCAACCGTATCGATCTAATTTAAGCATTAAGGTCTTCATATTTTCTTTAGAGAAAAACTTCACAAGGGTTAGGGAACTCACATTTTATAACACATCTAAGTTTTTCTCCAAACCCCTCGGGCTTTTAGGGGTTAAAGCATTCTGCAACATTTGGTCTGCCAAATGCACTTTTTGCACCCTGTGATGTCACAGAGCTATTCTGGGTCACGCAATGCAACTTGCACCCCCTCCTCAACTTGCACGATAATAGAGTGGCCATCTTCTCACTTCTAGAACCTGCTCATTCGTGTCCCGCTTCGGCGTGAATACGACGACGTTATCTCGCCAGTTGCTCACGAAAACACTGTAGTGCGACCTATTGAATCTCACTTGAAGTCTAGCACCTAATTATCGGCACAGGTTCGCACTGATATGATTCCGATTCGGTTTGCATGGCGTGAAAGTTTCGGTTTGCACGGTGAAACTGATCGACAGAAGCTTCTGCGGCGCAAGACGAGTTCCGTTTATATCTATGGCGCCATCTGGTATCCAGGGATCGTGTGGGACTTACAAGTCAACCAAGAGGGCGTGTGCAGACACGGTTGTGGTCTCGCAATGATTTGGGATCGGAGTCACTAGCTTGGAGAAGTGGTTCTGGTTGAGAGAGTGGATCGATGAGATTGATTCTTTTGGCGTTGTAGGCCAGGGGAGGGGGTGGGGGAGTACTCTTTGCAGAAGAGATGCTGCATCAAAAGGTTCATAGGTTTCATTCCAGCAGATGGGGCGCCACCTGCTCCAGGCACTCTGCTGCAAGGTCCTGTTGCTCGGATTCTTCGTGTTGTGGACTCCGCGTGGTGCCAAGTGTGTCTTGGCTTTGAACGACGAAGGTGAGCTTTTTAGCGAAAGTGAGAGCCTAAGTGTGGACGGGCCTGAGTGACTCACTGTGCTGATAGATAATATTCATCTGAATCCAGGTCAGGCATTACAAGAGTTTGGTAACCGGTTGAGCCACGGCGGCAATGGCGGTGCAATAGTCTTGTGGTTGGGTTGGAACGCTTCTCATTCCACGCCGTGCGGGTGGACTGGCGTCGAATGCTCCCAGGATCTGCACGTCGTGTCTGTGTAAGCGAGACTGTCCTCTTTTGTTTTTTTGGTTTTTCAAAATCGCCACTCCTTTGCACATGGATCAGGGTTCAGCAGTGATGGGAAGCCGAGTTCATGATCTCGTTGTCACTGCTCTGAACGTATCAAGTGAATTTCCAATGGTGCACAGAAACGTATCCGGTAAACAGCTTCAAGGAAATTTGACTTTGGACGTGGCACGTTTGGTCCAGCTCCAAGCCTTGAATTTCTCGTTCAATGGTTTCCGGGGTGCCATTCCCAGCTTCTGGGGCAACTCTGCAAACTTGAGAATTTTGTGAGTGTTGGACTCATGACTCCTCGATTCATCTTCTGTCGCCATGCCACTCTTTTCTATCGTGTTTGTAGAGATGGGGTCAGCATCATCAGCAGCATAGTTATTCAGATAAGGAGATTTGGCCAGGGTTTTGAGAAAATGAATGTAAAGGAAGTAGTTAAACTCTCTGACAAGATGTCGCCCAACAATTATCATAGGAAATCAGATACTTGTACGCTTGGTGGCATCTCTCATACTTTGGTGGAAAATGATGTCGAATGTTAGCCCTAGGTTTTAGAGATTTTCGGGATGCTAAAGTATGTGTCATACCATAAAGTTCTGAATATCTCTATGATAAGGAGAGGTTGTCAGATGAATGCCTTAAGACATGCTTGCTAAATGAAGGACACAAAGGGTGGATGGACCCAGTGAGACAATCTTTGGTAAACTTTCGGAATTTGCAGTCATGACTCTAGTTTCTCATTCATTTCTTGTGCTTTCAGGGACCTGTCAAATAACAGGCTGAGTGACAGGATTCCTGAAGGATTGAACGGGCTTTCGAACCTGACCTTCTTGTAAGAGACCGACCTTAATTATGTTCTAGTTTCACCTCATTTAAGGCATCCATGGGTACGTTGGAAATCACTGTAACAAATGAGGGAGCTTTGTTTCAATGATTGGCAGAAATCTATCAAACAATGATCTGGAAGGCGCTCTGCCGCAAGGAGGGATACTCGCGTCGTTCAATGCCACATCGTAAGCGTGGAATGAACTCAATGTGATGAAGCATTAAGGTCTGTGCTGCTCAGCAACTCACTGCATAATACGTTGTACGTGCAGATTTGAGGGCAACGACGGACTATGTGGACGCCCAACCAGACGAGCTTGTAATCGTTCTTTGCTTGAGCGTGAAGCTGATGGCGCAAAGCAGATGAACACTCGGACGATCCTGGCCATATGCATCCCCCTGTTTGCTGTCAGTAAACTTTTGCTCTTCCTGATCTGGTACTGGCGACGGAGGAAGATGCGCACGACTTGCGAAGTGAAGCTATCAGGTACTGTATCAGAGCCTCGCCTCGCAGGAAGAATCATGTGAGTCATGTAACATTTTCTAACCAGTGGGCTTGTGCAGGTGGGAGGATGATCATGTTCCAGCTGACAGGGCACGTGACGCCCCTAGCGAAGGCTGTGCTCCGGAAAGCTTTGAAGCTCAAACCGCAGGACATCATCGGCAGTGGCGGCTATGGCACGGTGTACAAGCTCGTGTTGGATGACATGTCCACATTCGCTGTGAAGAAACTGAACAACGGCGCCAGGGACCGCGACACAGGGTTTGAGCGCGAACTCCAAACTCTGGCAGACGTCAGACACCGGAACCTGTGCGCGTTGCGTGGCTACTACAGCGCGCCCGAGATCAACTTTCTGGTCTACGACTTGATGCCGAACGGCAACGTGGAATCTGCCTTACATGGTAACAATTCGCATTTCCGAAAGTAGTAATCTCTTGACAAGACTAAATTGTCTACATCGTATAATTATTTATCGTGCAACTTGTAACATTCATGTTCAGATTATGCGAACCGTAACACGGACCCTCTTAACTGGGACGTACGTTTGAACATCGCGCTGGGCGTTGCCCGGGGACTGAGCTACCTGCACCATGATTGCATTCCGCACATCATCCACCGTGACATCAAGTGCAGCAAC
>OZ020519.1:7452995-7572162 GCA_963971425.1 Bryoerythrophyllum caledonicum
ATGAAGGATGTTTGGAGGACGTTTTCGGAGATGAAGGATGGAGCTGCAGGTGGAGGGTGTGCGCGCGCACACCTCTGGTCTACGAGCTTCATGGGATCGTCTAGGACTCTATGGGAACGCGGCCACTAGGGTTTGACTTTTTAGAGTTTGTGTTATTGGTTGCGGCGGCTAGGGTTTGGGTTGTTGGTTGCGGCGGCTAGGGTTTGGGTTGTTCATTGTGGCGGCTAGGATTTGAGTTAGGTTGGCGGTTTTTTCTACATGGCTGCTAGGTTTAGCTTTGTAGGCTGGTATGCATAGCTGCAGTCACAGATTAATTGTCACGCTATGGACTACCTCACCGTTTCAATTCTCAGTGGTTTTGAAGCCAACATTTCAGTGCTAAGCTGTGGACTGCACTCAGTACACTATAAGAAACCCGTGTTTTTTGTGACAGGGCAACTAACGTGCAATTATGTTTTGTGCAGCATCCGGCACGTCAACGTTGACGTCCAAAAAAATCCGTTATAATTGACATGCGAAAAACATGCCAAAATCTCAAAAAATAGGCCCACGTTTTTAAAACGTCACAAAAACTTGGGGGTTGAAGGTGTTAAAAATCTGCCATGTGGTTGCCACGTCGCGTCCACATCATCGCCACATGGACGGGCAGTGCTACATCCCCAACTTTTTCATCCGGGCCCTTGGTAATGTGGCCCATGATGTGGCGCATGACGTGGCATACGATTGTGACTAGGCTTGCATACGTGGACCCGCCATTTTATGACGTGGCACCTTTAAAATATGACGTGTCACTTTTTAAAATATGACGTGGCATGTCCAATCAGCATAGTTTAATGTAATAATTAATTGTGGACAGTGTAAATTGGGACGTCATTTCTAACACGGTATGTTTTCTGTGACGTTCGTTATGACGTTTTCTGTGACCTTCGTTGAGATGGAGGTCACCAAAAGCAAGCACCAAGTCAGCAAAAGCAAGTGCCATGTCACCAAAAAGAAGCGCCATGTCATCAAAAAGTACCGTATCACTTTAAGTTTCAAGGGTAATCCAAATTCATCCAAATAGATGGATGAAAGTGAATCACTCTTGATTCAAGTGTGATGAGATAGGAGAGAAGGCCTTACATATATATACAATGGGATGCACAAGTGGTGACAATCCATATGGGATTATTGGATTTGTCATGGTGTTAGCCTCGTGTTAGCATAAACATTAAAATGTCACAGTAGACGTCCATCCAGACGTCTGTTCCAACATCTTCTTTGCCTACGTGGCAGCTGATTTCAACCTTGCCTACGTGGTACAAACATTTTAAAAAGAATCCAATTTCTACCTTGCCTACGTGGCTCAAACATGTTTTTTGTGATGTCAATAAGGACATCCACGTTTTTTGTGACGTCAGTAACGACATCCACGTTTTTATTTTTGTAGGGGTCAGCCCATCTCCATTGTTTTTAACCGTTGGGCAGTGTTTTACGGGAGGTTGCAGTAACAATCTTGAAGTTACTCACAGTGAAGCTAAACCCCCCTGCCGACGTGGCATTGTCACCTTTCTGAGGACGTTGTCTAAAACATGACTATGTTCACTAGGACGTCCCGCAAAACAAATATGTTTATGCTAACATCTCTGCGTTTTTCCGCCAATTTTTCCATGTTAGGTGCAACATCCACCAGAATCCGAGAGCCCAAGGCTCGGCCCATTCGCAAAAACATGTTTTGAAAAACACACTTGATCATAGCTAACGTCACAAAAATCACGGGTTTCTTATAGTGGTAGTTAATGGCTATTATCATGTATAAATACTGGACTTCTAATGGATTTGAAATTTTAGAGATATTGAAGTTGGTGTATTTATTTCTGTGATCAATGATTGCCTCACCTCATTCTATCGTATTGACCTATACTTTGAGTTTCCTAGTTTTGATTCTGTAATGAGACAGAGTTAGAGAAGCTTACCAAACTCGCGTGATTTGCCTTGAAGCTCCACTTGCCTCCTCCAATCTACACACCACACAAAGCTAATTGTAATTAGCAAATGAACTAATGAAGACACTTGGTTTTGATGTTGCAATTCCATGAGAGCTCACCTTTGAAAGTGGGAAGAGAAGTGAGCATTTAGGTTTGTATGGAAACCTTATATGCACGTTGAAACCTTGTACCTCAAGTTGAACAGTCCAATTTTGACTTTTGGACTTTGGAAATTTTACTTTGTTTTCTATTTGTTTAAACTTTTAACTTATTACATTAAATTATTCCGGTATATAAAATATACCAATACTTGGAAGTTTTCATCGCGTAGTTTCAACAAAGCATTGTATAAATTTTATGCAGGTTCCGCAAGTAGGAAAGAGTGGAAGCGCATGTCTACCAACAGTAGGGGAATGGTGATTTAATGTTAAGCGCCATCAAATATCGGTGCTTGTATCGCTAATACTTGCAACGTATCTTGAGGTGAGAAATTATACTTGCAACATATTTTGAGGTGAGAAATTACTTTGATATTCATTTTTGGAATTGATTCCCTATCGATCTTTTGTTTTGTGTTGTTAGAATGAACTACATTTGGAATTAGAAATCCTTTCTTGTATTAGTGGTTGTAACAACTTTCAATGGTGTCAATAATAACAAGTAATATTATTTCTACATTAACCCAAGTCAATCATTTGCCCACATGATCACGCATTGTAAGGCAAGGAACCAAAAAAACTTCTTCTTTTCCACATAAAACTTAGAGATCTTTATATTATTTTCATTTTATTTTCTCTCTCAAATGATGTGGTATAAACCTTCTCTTTCACCATAATACATACGGATTTTCATTCTAAGACATGGTTACGTCACAAAAAAATAAAGCGCAACTTGGTAAGTTTTGAATCTCTACCCCTTCTACAATGGTTTCGAATATACTACACCCCTTTTAAACCTCTAAAAATTCATGTAGAAGAATATAACATCATCATTAATATAATGGTAATGAACTTAAACATTTTGTAGTGCAAAGACTCGACACCAAGTAAAGTCAAAGAAAATTCCCCTCAACCTAGGAAAGAAAGTTAACCGTGTTGTCTACTTCAAACTTTCA
Organism: Bryoerythrophyllum caledonicum; assembly: GCA_963971425.1. Taxonomy (NCBI): domain Eukaryota; kingdom Viridiplantae; phylum Streptophyta; class Bryopsida; order Pottiales; family Pottiaceae; genus Bryoerythrophyllum; species Bryoerythrophyllum caledonicum. Next base: position 7,456,077 of record OZ020519.1, read on the forward strand.
TCTTTCAATTCGTGTGGTCAATCTTTATACTTAATAAGTATGAACTAAGGTCGTACGCTTAGACGTATCCATAAAACCTTTTTGTTTCCCACTTTACTCATGGCAATAGAATGAGCGGTTTTGAAGAGATTTTGTTGTGGAAATGCCTGTCCTTTAGGGATTAATCCCTAAGAGTCCAAGTGTATATAAGGGGTACGTTTTAGATCTTGAGCAGGTTACTAAAATTCTAAACTAAATTTTTAAATAATTTTTTTTATTATACTAGATTGTCCCGGATAAGAGCTCTATGGAGATATTTTTAATTTGCTTTTTGGATTCATGGTGTGAAAGTTAGTACCACTGAAAGTTAGAAATGGGGACTCCGGGGAGCTCTAAAATTTTGCTGAGAGTCTCTATTGACATTGAGATTTTCCATACAAGTAGATAATATTACCTTCTTTTAAAATTAAAAAAAATCTTGTCTGTAGTGTAAAAAATAATTTTAATTGAAGTCTAACATTTTTACACCTTTCGGGCAAGCGGGGAAAAAAACTTATTCATTTCTACATAAAACCTAGGGATCTTCATATTTTTTACTTTTTATTTTTTCAACAAGAATATGTGGCATAAACCTTCTTATTGACCGTTTGGAATATCATTCTAAAACACATTAAACTCTCAAAAGAATATATTGTGAATTGACAATTTTTGAACATCCACTCCTTGCACACTTGTTTTGAATATGCTACAACCCTTCTCTACCTCTGAAAATTGGTGTAGTGGGAACTAACATCATGCTTATCACAATGGTAAAAGATTTAGACCTTCTGTAGTGCAAAAATTTAATACAAAGTCAAATCAAAGTCTGTTGATCCACTCAACGCACGGAACATAATCAACCATTTTCTTGACTTGAAACACTATAATCTTTCAATCCGTGTAGTCAAAGTATATGAATTTTTTTGAGTATGTTATTTAGTAAGTCTTGATGGAGATCCTATGGTCAAAAGGATAAATTTAAGGTTTTATTTCCTTCCTTATCCATTGCACTAGAATGAATAATTTTGAAGTGTTTTTGGTGTGAAATTGTCACGGGCTTTTAGGGGTTAAGTAACATACTCACAAAGTTTCATAAAATTGACCGCACGGTTTGAATTTTTTTTATTTTTATAGTAGACAAAATTGGTTCATTTTTCCCCTAGATTGAGTCGATTACCGGAATTCTACTTACCTTGGTTTCAAAAGTTTGAATACATAGGGTCTAGATTCATTACCATTATGTCAAGAATGATATTAGTTCCTTGTACACCAATGTTTAGGGATGGAGAAGAAGTGTAGCATATTGGAAAAGACTTTGCAAGGAGTTGACGCTCTTCAAATATTAAATTTTTTCATTTCAAAGAAGTTTATCAAAAGGTTTAGTATCATCATCAAGTGATGAACACTATATATGTGATCAGAAACATATCTTATATCAGATGAATGGTGCTTTAGAGGTTAACAATTAGTATATGTATTTTGACTAATGTGCAACTATGATGTTTTTTTTTTCAATAGTGATAATGGAGAGCCCCTCGATTCAGACTCCTTCGATACGGCCACACATCCAAAGGGATAATATGCTTTCCACTAGCTCTGTAGGGGCTCGATTAGTACGAGCAACGCGTGCAAGGCAAATTCAACAGAGATCTGCTGGGATCATGACATCTGAATTGGAAAGGACAGTAGAATTGCTCTCTGAAAGAGAAGATGTGGTGGGCTTAGCAACCAGGGAGCATGCATTCAAAAGTGGTTTGGAATTGAATGGGTCGAAGCTGTTCCCATTTGAGGTGGCGGTGCGTATCACTAGGATAGATGATGCATTGCATTGGACCGGAGAGATTGTAGGAGAACGCCTTGGCATGTGTGTGGGCTTGATCATTCGTTGGCCACGATCTTTGCTACGTGTAGCGGCTGTAGAACCTGATATTATAAGAATCCATGGGGACATTGGATCACAGATAGCCCCTACACAAATGATGGCCCCAGAATTTGATTTTCCCGAGTTCATCAACATACCAGGATCCACCGAGAGGTCTCGACGTAGTAGTCATGCTTCAAACGCCATAGATAAAAATTCGCCATTTTCACAATCTACTCCCTCAAATATCCAAGATTTGCCCCATGTAGATGGATTTGCTTATGTTAGACCAGCACGTCGTCCATATTCTATGCAAAATAGGAGAAAGAGAGACTCAAGAGAGCCATCATTGACAGAAACTGCACCATCTAATGTATTGCTTAGAAGCGTGCAAATTGCAATGGCACAAGGAGGATGCAAACGTAATTGTTTGAAGGATGTTCCAGCAAGGTATCTATTGGACATGCGATATAATGCATGGGGTAATAAGTTTTCAGTTCGAAGTACGTGGATGAGACAGATGTTGGTTTCTTTTTATACAAGGACGGAAGGAACTCGTCGATACCAGTTTGTAACAAAGTTAGATGGGAAACAAGTTTGCCATGCTTGCTACGCTTTTGGGGTTGGATATTCACAGAGGCGCTTTAAGTGATTGAAGAAGGATTGTCTAATATATGGAAGAGTGACATCGATTCACGGCAGAACCCTTTAAGATCCGATAAGAGAGAGTACTAGAATGTCTGCAGCAGAGGCTTGTTTTAAATCGTTTGTCGATGAAGGTGGTTGTCCTCAACCTCATCGTTGTATTCGCTGTAAGAGTAACAACGAAGTGGTGCCTCTCATTCTCCTTCCTATGAATACAGCCAAATTTGATGTATTCAATTACGTGAATGAGGAGGTCAAGAGAATTTGTAATGGAGAAACCATTTCTATGAGTTCGTTCCGGAGGATGTGGCGCATCAAGTATCCCCATATTCAGGTACCTCCATTCTCGAGATTCTCAAAGTGTTATCATTGTTGGGAGTATAAATGTGCCATGGAGAGAACCACCAATGCGGATGCAAGGATAAACATAAAGGAGTTGTTTATGTTGCATCTACGCAACCAGATGGAAGAACGTAGGCATTATTGGATATTCAAGAGGTCGTGTTATATTAGCCTTGAGTTGTACATATGCATCATAGTAGATGGCATGGACCAAAACACGACCATGGTACCGAGGATGCGGCAGACTGTAAAGAACATTGAACACCGGTTTGTGAAGACCCATCTGTGTGGTGCTCTTGTACATGGGATTGGTTTATATTGCGACGTGTGGTTTGGGGCTCACCACAAACACGATAGCAATCAAGTCGTGAGTACATTGTTGTACATGATTGGAGATGTGCTGCGGAGGAGGGGCTTTTTGCCACCAACACTGCGAATTCAGGCCGACAACTGCACCCGTGAGAACAAAAACATTTATATGTTTGCTCTATGTGCTACATTGGTGGGATTGGGGTTTTTTCAGGAGGTGGAACTATCTTTTCTTATAGTGGGCCATACCCACGAAGATATTGATCAACGCTTCAGTTGTATATTAAATACGTTGAAGAGGTCGGACATGGACTCGTTGAAGGAAATGATTAGTCTTATAGAACGAGGAACATCTCCTACGAAGGCATTTGTTAGCGTTCGGCTGCTAGAGAATGTATGGGATTGAAAATTGTTCATAACTCCTCACTTACTGACAGGTCAGGATTCATTGGTGGGCATAACATTTCCGCACCACATGTGATTTTATATGGACAATCGAGAAGGGACTCGTGAGGTTCGAGTACAACACAAGCATTATTACAAGGATCCATGGGGACCGGAGGCAGGGACGAAAACTTTGAGGTCGTTGCCAAATAGGGATGAACGACCATCGTTTGCGGAAGTATTTGCAGCGGACGAACGGGAGTTGAAGGCGTTGGATGACTTCATTGCATATAAACAAAGGTGCATTCAAAGGTTGCAACATGAGGACAAGAATCGTGAAGCAAAAGTAGAGGCTGAAAGATTGAAACTCTATTTAGCTCAATTTCCACACAAAGACCGTAGCAATGAACATCGTACCTCACCGTTTTGGCCTTCAGAGTTCTCCAACACCGGACCTACAGGGAGCGCATCTTTGGATGTAATGGATGGTGCAAGTGAAGAAAATCATGAGGTAAATGTCGTAGAGCAGGTAGTGGCCATGCTTCCAAATGTCGAGGCTCGAGGATATTTTGGTTCTCGTAGAGGAAGACCCTCTAATCAAGCAGTGCGTAGGGCACAACAAACAGAGCGCAACTATGTTGAGGAACGCGCCGAAGAAGGAGCAATGTATGAAGGTAATCACGACCCATTTCCACCATTTAATCCACAATCTGATATCCGTTGTGGACAGTTTGTAGCCTTGAGTGTTGATCGAGCAGAGATAGAAGTCGGTGTACCATTCTATGTGGGGAAAGTGATTGAGGAAGGAAAAAACCGATGGAGACTTAAGATAAAGGTTTGTTGGTATTGGCCCATCATCCAAAGGGGGGTTGCTAATGGACATGGGTCTTCTGCACAACGGTATGCAAATTGCATGGACTCAATCTGGGAGCCATCTGGGGAGAGTCATAGTTGGGTAGAGAAAGATGCATGCATTTTTTCATGGGTAGACTCTTTGGAAAGAACCATGTCCGGAGCCAACGGGTGGAGAAAGCGCAATGTATTTGGAGTGCAGGTTGAAAGCAGGATTCGCATTCTTCAATCGGCAAAGGCTCACATCCTACAATATATTGCAATGCAAACCGAAGCTATCGATGACGACCGTTTGCAAGCAGCCCTAAATTCTATGGAGTAGATAGTGTGCCTTTTTGAGAGTATACTAGTTGTGTATGGTAATTGATATATAGTGTATGTGTAAGAGTAGTATATTCTAAAGGTGATGTAAGACGTTATGTCATTAATCCTTTAGAGTAAAGTTGTGTTTACTATTGGTGCTAAGTCCAATTGTTGAAGCATCTATATTTAGTTTTGACCATTATATGCATTATGTACTACGTAGAATATCTTTTAATCAACTGCCAACCCTTGTATAAAGTATGTTTTTTTGTAATTACGCCTGTTTATATACTACAATCCTTCAAATCTATCTTTGAAATATTGTGAAACTATATTAAATACACATTTATCTAGTATTAACGAGGGGCCACCACAAATTAGTTGAGAATGCCAAAAAATTGCTTCCCATATGAACAACCATGATTGTACGTAATATTGTTGCAGAAGTTCAATTTTTTTTCCTTTGGAATTTTTTTTTTTTTCTTTGATTTTTTTTTGGTTGCAATTTTGCCACTTTTGTTCGCAATGGCTGCCGTTGTACCCAAGTGCACTTTTAAATGGCCAAGTGCATAATTTCTTAATTGCGTGTTAAAAGCGGAATGTAGACAAAAATGGCTCCACCTGCACCTCCCCTTACCTCAATGAATTGTAACAAAAAATAGCCCATCTTAAATGTGCAAACATAATACTAACCACCTTGCTATACCACCACCTCCCCCACATATTGTGGTTGTATCCCCTTAAAGTTTGCCCCTGCATATAGTTACTATACAGATGGTTCCTTCAAAGAACCAACAGACGTGAGCCCGAGACACTGGCATAGAGAAAAAGCTAGATATAGCATATACAACTGAACAAAAGAAATAAAAATATCCAAATGACTCCATGAACTTCAAAATATCCTCAAAGCAGAAATGATGGCCTTCCATAAAACCCTACAAATTGTCACCACACAATATATTAATGAACCCGTAGACATCTTTACATATTGCATAAAAGTATTGTATCTATTAAATATACAAATAACACACCCTACCCTCCACAATAGCCACCCCAACCAAGCCATCCTAACATCCATGGTTCAAATGCTACAAAATCACACACAAATCACAACCCTCCATAAAGTTGGAGCACATGTCAATACAAAAAGAAACAAACAAGCAGATAAACTAGCCAAAGAAGGACTAGGTAAATATCATAGAAATGCCAAACACTCGCATGAACACGCCCACGCTACCCCATACTACCTTCAAAGAGAAAGATGGTCCTCTATAGAAGACACCCCGGACAAAGGCCCCACTAGATTTTTGTTAAATACCTCAAAAAACAAGATTAAATTAACAATCTCGATATAATCTGAGAAAGTTTCCCCGGCATAGACAAATGGACCGGTAACAACAACATTGATAATGAACTCTCTACAAACTTTTGGAAAAATCCCACAATTATAGACTCACAAAAAACATGTCTTATCAAATTTTGTAATGGGCAATATATGGGAAACGCCCAGAAACAACTCTTCTATGGAATTGAACAATCTCCATTCATAACATGTCCAATATGCACATCCATAGACCTGGACACATGGCTACAAGTACTCCTCAAATGCCAAAACCATCATATACACTCCCTAATCGTCAAAAGGTACAATAAAGCAGTATGGAAAATTTGTAAACTAAAAATATCCTCCAATAAATCACAATGCTCTATACTTGTGAACGCCAGAACCTTCAACAACAAACCACAAGAAAATATTGTCCTTCATGGCTACTTCCATCCACATGTGAAAGCCAAAGATGTCACTGTAAGGCTAGATTTAAACGAGACATACAATGTGTCCAAGGACTACCATATAAAGATTCTCCACCTGACCACATAAATACAAACCTTACTATCCAATTTATTGAATTCAAATTCTGTAATGAAACATTTTCCCCAGAAACAATCAAAAACAAAATTAATAAACACCAACCGCTCATTAATGACATTACAACCCTTGGATGGAAATTTGACCCCCTTATTGTCATTGCCGTTGGAGCTAGACCTACTACCATTATCCCCTCTATGAAAAGTCTAAAAACAAAATCCAATATCCCCATTAACCCAATTATAAAGACATTCACAAAAATCAACATCAATGCTACCCAACATGCAATGTCCATACTCCTCACAAACAAAAACTTGAAAAACAACCAACCTCTCCCAGAATTACCTGATAGTACCTCGTAAAACCTCTCAAAAACACTCATCCAATATTTACAGATCACCTCTTGGAACTAAGCCCTGGTTGGTTCTTGGTTCTCTATTGCGGGTTACTAGTTACTGGTTCTTTGGTTACATAGTGTCTACCCTCGAGAGGGGGGAGTAGTTCCATACTACTAAACCTATGTCCAATGGACATGGATTTAGGGCAAAACCCCATGTGATGCTCGACCCAAATTATCACTGTAGCTTCCCTACTTGAAGAATGTAGGAAAGAAAATGTAGGGCCACTTCCATGTTTCATTCCCGTCAGCTATTATAATCAACCCAAGGTTTTAAATGGTTCCAAGTTGTACCCCAATTACCTTTATTAAGAGAGAATCTAACATGTCCCACCTTGAAGTTCACAATCCATCTTCCTCTTATTAGTATGTTGGGAGGAATGGGGAAGCTAACGGGCTTGAAAAGCGGCTACATCATCCCGAAGATTTTCAGCTACATCTGACCTTATTTTTCCGGGTAGGGTGAGAAGCTAGCTACACGGAAGTGAGCCGACCCCGTCAGAGATGATGGATCGGGCATTGCATAGAACCAGGCTCTTAGGGCAAAACCCCATGTAACGCTCGACCCGAATTATTACTATAGCTTCCCTACTTGCAGAATGTAGGGAAGAAAATGTAGGTCCTCTTCCATGTGTCACACTTGACCTGACACTTCAACCTAAAATGAAGTAGGGGGATAAACTTGGAGCGACCTTTACGTGTAAATTGACTCTGACACAATCCATGACGCTTTGATTAGTATGTTGGGTAGAAGGGGAGGTTAACGGGCTTGAAAAGGGGCTCCACCATCCTCGAGATAATCAACTACACCCGACCTTGCTTTTTCGGGTCGGGTGAGAAGCTGGCTACATGGAAATGACCCGACCCCATCAAAGATGACGAGTCGGGCATTGTATGGAACCAGGCTCTTAGTGGTGGAACAAACATACACTTTATTCCCCCCTTCGACTACCGGAGTTCTTCTTTCTTTCTTACGGCCGCTTCACACTTGGTGGCAAAGTCGAAAGGCCGTCAATTTCCACCAATGAGATTGCTAGAATGGCCAAAGTCCGGACTTTGGGCCTTCACACTTGTGCCCAAACTCCAAAGGCCGTCGTCTTACATGGCAACACTATTGGGTTGTTTTGGTGCCAAAGCGACGGCCTCTCGAGCAAAACTTGGGTCACCCATTTTAGTCGACCCAAACTACAATCGAGAGTCCGTCGATTTTTTTATTAAAATAATAAAAAACTGACAAGATCTAGACTGTTAGATGAAAGAGACAGAATTTTTGGGCTGAATTTTTTATGGCTGATTTTTTTGGCTGATTTTTATTGGCATAATGATATGGGGTTTGGACTTTGGACTTGGCCTTTGGGGCTTCACACCACAACCGGCCAAACCTTCAATCTATATTATTTAATGTATTTTTTTGGCAAAAAAGTTTGGCCTCTCGCCATAGTTTGGCCACTCATTTTGACAGTCGGCCTCTTGACTTGGGCATAGTGTGAAGTGGCCCTTATAGAATGATTGTTTCATGCATGGCACTATTTTGATGATGGTGAACCTGGTTCCATGAAGTTCTGGGCTGAGCTTGGGAGCACCAGGACGTCGGAGAAAAAGACACCACATCACACTGAGATATTTTAGTAATCCTGATGCGGTGCTACAGGGTCAACAACTCTGGTATAAATTATGAATTCACTACAGTCATATTTAAGGTGACAACAAACCACGCTTATTCTGCAGGGTTGCTATTCCTCGCCGTTGCCCACTTGCTTCTGATTGAGAGTGATACCAATGCAGTAAGGGCCGCTTCACACAATAGGTCTCCGCACATGCACCCAAATTTGGTACAGAATATGGTTCATCCCGAACGTACATGACGGTATGGTCAGCATGTAGGGGACGAATTTCAGGTTTCAAGTCCCTGAAACTTCCTTTCTTGGGTGCATGTGCGGAGACCTAATGCCCAAGTTGAGAGGCCGACTGTCAAAATGAGTGGCCAAACTATGGCGAGAGGCCAAACTTTTTTGCCAAAAACATACATTAAATAATATAGATTGAAGGTTTGGCCGGTCGTGGTGTGAAGCCCCAAAGGCCAAGTCCAAAGTCCAAACCCCACATCATTACGCCAAAAAAAATCAGGCCAAAATAATCAGCCATTAAAAATCAGCCAAAAAAATCAGCCCAAAAAATCAGCCAATAAAAATCAGCCAAAAAAATCAGCCATAAAAAATCAGCCCAAAAATTCGGTCTCTTTCATCTAACGGTCTAGACCTTGTCACTTTTTGATTATTTTAATAAAAAAATCGACGGACTCTCGATTGTAGTTTGGGTCGACTAAAATGGGCGACCCAAGTTTTGCTCGAGAGGCCGTCGTTTTGGCGCCAAAACAACCCAAAAGTGTTGCCATGTAGGACGACGGCCTTTGGAGTTTGGGCACAAGTGTGAAGGCCCAAAGTCCGGACTTTGGCCATTCTAGCAATCTCATTGGTGGAAATCGACGGCCTCTCAACTTGGCCACCAAGTGTGAAGCGGCCCTAAGTAGAGGCACCCAATTCCGATCACTTAACCCCTAAAGGACCACGACCACTTTGGCTCTAAAACAAGTCCAAAACTGCCACTGCCAAAAAGAGACATGAAAATCACATTTTAAAGTGAATTTTGGATTCCTTTGCTTGTGTCAACAAAAAAAAAAAAAGTGAATTTCGGATTTTCAACCGTAAGATCTTAAAATAGACTTCTATATAAACATGCCATTAAATTTTGGTTGCAATCCACCGCACGGATTGATAGATTTTAGTGTTTAAAGTCAAGTGTGCAAGGAGTGGAGGTTCAAATATTTCCATTTCACGTTTTATTTTTTTGTGAACTACGTATGTATTCAAATGATAATCCAAACGGTCAATAAGAAGGTTTTCACCACATATTGTTGTTGAAAAAGTAAAAAGTGAAAAATATGAAGATCTCTAGGTTTTGTGTAGAAAAGATGAAGTTTTTTTCCCCCGTTGCCCGACAATGTGTGAAAATGTTTGACTTGGAATAAAATGCCTTTTTACACTAAAGACAATTTTTTTTTTTGAAAATTCCAAAAAAGGAAATATTCTTTATATGTGTGAAAAATCTCAATGTCAATAGAAACTTTTGTCAAAATTTTTGGAGGTGCCCAGTGTCCCCACTTTTGGCTTTAAGTGGTACTAACTTTCAAAACACAAATCCAAAAAATAAAATAAAAATATGTCCACGAAGCTCTTATCAGAGGCAATATAGAATAAAAATTTTAGAGAAAAAGGTTTTTTTTTCGAATTTTATAAACCTGCCCAAAATCAGAAATCCCCCTGAAGGAGACTCTGGTCCTTTAGGGGTTAAGCCAGTTGGGGACTCAAGTGACATTAGAGTTTTCCTAAAAGTATTCAGGGTTTAAACCATGACTGTCACCCCAAAACGTGATAGGGGTTGTACACCTGAAAGTCTACTTGTTTTTGAGAAACATGGTGGTTTGGTTAACTTTGGGGTTTATTCCATAAATTATGGTCCTTTATCAGCCAACCAACATGCTACAAGGTTAATCATCTAGGCACAATCACCGTCCGAACATAGATGCAAGGTGGCATTGGTGACTCCAAATTACTAATTTGGTTACATTAGCTTGTTCCATGCGTGTGGCCCATAAAATATGGAGGGTCAGAATTTTCACCCTGCAAATATTGCCGTATTCAAATCTCACCCTGCTTTGGTGAATAGAGAAAGACACAAGGTCCTTAAAGGATGCTGCACCGGGTCTTTTTGTCTGACACAAGGTAGCCACCCTTTAAAACTCAAACCTTTAGAAAAACTCCATTGTATGTCAAAAACATTTGTTTAGAAAGATGCGGAATTAGGAATGAAACTCAACAAATATTTTTTTTAATTTAATCACAAAGATTTGGAATTGATATAGAATTTCAAAGCCCAAAAATCACCGGAGCCCATTATCAAACTAAAGAGTAGGCGAGATTTAGTGCCCTCCTTCGCCCAATGCCAACAAGTGAGAGTGAGTAAAAGACAGAAGACATGCCATAGATAACCAACTCATGGAGGGTACCCAATGCCGATTGGCCTTATTCGACTTTACAGGCAATGCCACCAATGAGAGCTCAATTGAGGTGGAGCAACCCAAAATTGCACACCTCATGACCCGATGCCGATAATGACTGTTATTTTCAGATTTTGAGTTATCAGCTTTGGATCACTTGATGCACCATTTTGTGCATTTGCCATTTTCATGCACCATGCCATGCATAGTCTACTGATCGGAATTGGGTGCCTCTACCTTAGTATACAGTCTGGAGCTAGCTACTTGGTAGTTGCCAACTTTATGTTGCTAATTGGTAGTCGGCCACAGTCCACACAACCTGAAACGTCGTAAACAGTTAATACTTGTCAAACTTCGGAGCTTTATCTTAACCTTCAACCCTGTGAGGCATAACAAGCATATATAGGTCATTTTGGCACAAGAACCTTTGAGCAAGCACTACAAGCTACTTTGGAGGAAAAATTACACCATGATTAAGAGGTAGAGGAAGATGGGCATCTATTGAGACCATCGCCATGGCAATCGGTGCAAGCATTAGCAAGTTAGAGTGATTTCCGTAAAATGGAACCATAGATTTTTTTGGGTGAAATGTACCTAGTCTGTAGATGTCATTCTGCACGATCTAGAACAATTGTAGATTCTGTCTGGCCTGAATACCTCATTGGTCGCAATGGGTTAGACGTCAAAGGTGCCATTGGTGGCCACAATATTCTACATCTATGGTGTCGTATTGGAACATGATAAGGTTCACATATTGAAATGACTTCCAAATGAAAGGTGTTAGTTGAAGGATCTTCAATTTAAAGGTGTACCCCTTCCTAAACTTTACTACATATTTTGTATTCTACAGAGTAAAATACATACCTGTATATGTACCCAACTAACATTCAAGGGTTAAGTACAAGTGCATGCTGGCAAGTTCTCGTGGTGTCAATTTTTGAAAAATTCTCTTCGAGATTTCTAAAAGCTTGTGGCAAATTCACAAGCTTTGCGGTAGTATGATTTCTTTTTAAATCCGACACTCGATGAAAAATAAAGCAATGTTGTAAGAAGGTAGGAGTTGGACAAGTTTATTAGGCACTAAATAGACTGAGATTTGGTATACAAGTAACCAACATTACTTACTTTGGAGTTTTACAAAACACAACCTTTCTATAGTATAGTGGAGAAACTTTGCACTAAGCAGAACTCTCAAAGTTTCCAGGCACTTGTATAGCTCTATAATTGAGTTTTCCTAGAGGTCACCAAAATACATTGGATAGGTGCCCCGAATCTTAGTGTCTTCTGTTAGTAACCGGGACCACATGCACATGGTGTCTTGCCTTGAGAAAGGTTTGGGGGAACTATTGGTCAACTCTGTGAGAACTTAGGGTACTACATGGAGGAGCTTTAGCTTACATGGGATAGGGCCCATGAATATTGATTGCAAAGCTTTTCATTGGTGCAGAAAATGGCGATATGAAATTTCCTCATGCTCTTTTTCTTTCCGTTTATACATCTCACACTAAAGTTATCCGCGAAGTACCCCAAATCCTCAGTTTCTAACTTGTTAAATGGAAAAGCCAGGGTCGCCCAGTCCACTGGCAGGGTTTTACTATAGACCTTGAATAGAAAATTGGACATATTAGTTGTTGAGCCACAGAACTCCCAAACTCCAATTTGAGCCTCGCTTTTATTGACCGCTGAGTGTTGCCACAAGTTCCACATGGGGTGTTGTAGGGTGTTAGAGAAGCACATTGGGATACTAGGGTTGTAGTCGGTTGGGAAGATTGCCCACTATGCCGCATGACTTGCATAATTTAAAAATAAACAAACTCTGACCCTTCAAGTCATGCACATTTCTAGGATTGTAGGATATATGCCTGAGTGTCATGGCGTTCAACACTGTTCTTGTTTGTTTTTGGGAGATTTGTGCCATTTGTGGTATCTGACACCTCCATAAAACCCTCAAATCCTGAATTTATTTCACAGGATTACTTTGAGGCTACACTCAAATGCAGGTTAGATTTTTATTTCCATGAAAAAAGGAAGACAAAAGACCGGTTGCCTTTACAAAGTCTCTAATATCTCTATTGTCTGGCACCATATTCCTCATGACTTGTCCATTCGGGATGCACTTTCAGGAAAACTCTAATATCTTGCCCATTGTGCCCAACCTCCTTAAATATGTGCTTCGGACAACATAACTATTTCATTAAATATTGGATTTAGAAAAAATTATACTCCTTCAAAGGTTTAGTAATGCCCGTCTACAGTAAGATTTTCAGAGGTGATGTTATAAATTGACACCACAGGAACCTGACCAAACCTTCCATTAACCCTTAAGAGCCCAATCGACCATATTCTGGTCGATCCCGAATTTTGAGGAGCTATAGCCGGCTTAAAAAAGATTTTTCTTGGATTTTTTTTTTACTTTCCAGAAGTTTGGTGAGTTGGGAACTACATCCAATTTACAGAACCTCATTTGGAATCATAGATTGTTCACACCAAGCCTTCAAACACAAACGGGGCAAAGTTTTCTTAGTGTTAGAAAACTTACTATTAGGGGAAACTAATAATATTCTTCTTGAGCTATTAGTAGCCTTTTTCTATTTTATCATATAACATATAATATTAGCCAATCATATCAAATTTCAAGTACTAATAATAGAAAGCGTAATTTCTATTGATTTTTAAAGTTTTACCCTTTTTAATTCATTACAAAATAAATAGTTACTATTTTAAGGAATTCAACCGTATCGATCTAATTTAAGCATTAAGGTCTTCATATTTTCTTTAGAGAAAAACTTCACAAGGGTTAGGGAACTCACATTTTATAACACATCTAAGTTTTTCTCCAAACCCCTCGGGCTTTTAGGGGTTAAAGCATTCTGCAACATTTGGTCTGCCAAATGCACTTTTTGCACCCTGTGATGTCACAGAGCTATTCTGGGTCACGCAATGCAACTTGCACCCCCTCCTCAACTTGCACGATAATAGAGTGGCCATCTTCTCACTTCTAGAACCTGCTCATTCGTGTCCCGCTTCGGCGTGAATACGACGACGTTATCTCGCCAGTTGCTCACGAAAACACTGTAGTGCGACCTATTGAATCTCACTTGAAGTCTAGCACCTAATTATCGGCACAGGTTCGCACTGATATGATTCCGATTCGGTTTGCATGGCGTGAAAGTTTCGGTTTGCACGGTGAAACTGATCGACAGAAGCTTCTGCGGCGCAAGACGAGTTCCGTTTATATCTATGGCGCCATCTGGTATCCAGGGATCGTGTGGGACTTACAAGTCAACCAAGAGGGCGTGTGCAGACACGGTTGTGGTCTCGCAATGATTTGGGATCGGAGTCACTAGCTTGGAGAAGTGGTTCTGGTTGAGAGAGTGGATCGATGAGATTGATTCTTTTGGCGTTGTAGGCCAGGGGAGGGGGTGGGGGAGTACTCTTTGCAGAAGAGATGCTGCATCAAAAGGTTCATAGGTTTCATTCCAGCAGATGGGGCGCCACCTGCTCCAGGCACTCTGCTGCAAGGTCCTGTTGCTCGGATTCTTCGTGTTGTGGACTCCGCGTGGTGCCAAGTGTGTCTTGGCTTTGAACGACGAAGGTGAGCTTTTTAGCGAAAGTGAGAGCCTAAGTGTGGACGGGCCTGAGTGACTCACTGTGCTGATAGATAATATTCATCTGAATCCAGGTCAGGCATTACAAGAGTTTGGTAACCGGTTGAGCCACGGCGGCAATGGCGGTGCAATAGTCTTGTGGTTGGGTTGGAACGCTTCTCATTCCACGCCGTGCGGGTGGACTGGCGTCGAATGCTCCCAGGATCTGCACGTCGTGTCTGTGTAAGCGAGACTGTCCTCTTTTGTTTTTTTGGTTTTTCAAAATCGCCACTCCTTTGCACATGGATCAGGGTTCAGCAGTGATGGGAAGCCGAGTTCATGATCTCGTTGTCACTGCTCTGAACGTATCAAGTGAATTTCCAATGGTGCACAGAAACGTATCCGGTAAACAGCTTCAAGGAAATTTGACTTTGGACGTGGCACGTTTGGTCCAGCTCCAAGCCTTGAATTTCTCGTTCAATGGTTTCCGGGGTGCCATTCCCAGCTTCTGGGGCAACTCTGCAAACTTGAGAATTTTGTGAGTGTTGGACTCATGACTCCTCGATTCATCTTCTGTCGCCATGCCACTCTTTTCTATCGTGTTTGTAGAGATGGGGTCAGCATCATCAGCAGCATAGTTATTCAGATAAGGAGATTTGGCCAGGGTTTTGAGAAAATGAATGTAAAGGAAGTAGTTAAACTCTCTGACAAGATGTCGCCCAACAATTATCATAGGAAATCAGATACTTGTACGCTTGGTGGCATCTCTCATACTTTGGTGGAAAATGATGTCGAATGTTAGCCCTAGGTTTTAGAGATTTTCGGGATGCTAAAGTATGTGTCATACCATAAAGTTCTGAATATCTCTATGATAAGGAGAGGTTGTCAGATGAATGCCTTAAGACATGCTTGCTAAATGAAGGACACAAAGGGTGGATGGACCCAGTGAGACAATCTTTGGTAAACTTTCGGAATTTGCAGTCATGACTCTAGTTTCTCATTCATTTCTTGTGCTTTCAGGGACCTGTCAAATAACAGGCTGAGTGACAGGATTCCTGAAGGATTGAACGGGCTTTCGAACCTGACCTTCTTGTAAGAGACCGACCTTAATTATGTTCTAGTTTCACCTCATTTAAGGCATCCATGGGTACGTTGGAAATCACTGTAACAAATGAGGGAGCTTTGTTTCAATGATTGGCAGAAATCTATCAAACAATGATCTGGAAGGCGCTCTGCCGCAAGGAGGGATACTCGCGTCGTTCAATGCCACATCGTAAGCGTGGAATGAACTCAATGTGATGAAGCATTAAGGTCTGTGCTGCTCAGCAACTCACTGCATAATACGTTGTACGTGCAGATTTGAGGGCAACGACGGACTATGTGGACGCCCAACCAGACGAGCTTGTAATCGTTCTTTGCTTGAGCGTGAAGCTGATGGCGCAAAGCAGATGAACACTCGGACGATCCTGGCCATATGCATCCCCCTGTTTGCTGTCAGTAAACTTTTGCTCTTCCTGATCTGGTACTGGCGACGGAGGAAGATGCGCACGACTTGCGAAGTGAAGCTATCAGGTACTGTATCAGAGCCTCGCCTCGCAGGAAGAATCATGTGAGTCATGTAACATTTTCTAACCAGTGGGCTTGTGCAGGTGGGAGGATGATCATGTTCCAGCTGACAGGGCACGTGACGCCCCTAGCGAAGGCTGTGCTCCGGAAAGCTTTGAAGCTCAAACCGCAGGACATCATCGGCAGTGGCGGCTATGGCACGGTGTACAAGCTCGTGTTGGATGACATGTCCACATTCGCTGTGAAGAAACTGAACAACGGCGCCAGGGACCGCGACACAGGGTTTGAGCGCGAACTCCAAACTCTGGCAGACGTCAGACACCGGAACCTGTGCGCGTTGCGTGGCTACTACAGCGCGCCCGAGATCAACTTTCTGGTCTACGACTTGATGCCGAACGGCAACGTGGAATCTGCCTTACATGGTAACAATTCGCATTTCCGAAAGTAGTAATCTCTTGACAAGACTAAATTGTCTACATCGTATAATTATTTATCGTGCAACTTGTAACATTCATGTTCAGATTATGCGAACCGTAACACGGACCCTCTTAACTGGGACGTACGTTTGAACATCGCGCTGGGCGTTGCCCGGGGACTGAGCTACCTGCACCATGATTGCATTCCGCACATCATCCACCGTGACATCAAGTGCAGCAACATCCTTCTAGATGAGCATATGGAGGCCCACGTTGCCGACTTTGGGCTTGCCAAGCTCATCAATCCCGGTGAGACCCACGTGACCACCATCGCTGCAGGAACGCTTGGGTATCTACCTCCAGGTGTGAAATTTGGTCACTTGTTCACAAAGTCTTACAAGAATGATGTTCAGTTCGTGTCTAATTTATTCTGAGTCCTGTATCTGGATATGTTGACTTTTTTTACATGTTGCAAGTGGTTTTCTGTTTTGAACTGTGACTGATTGGATACATGTCTGAGCTGCAGAGTACTTGGACACTGGGAAGATCACCGAGAAAGGGGACATATACAGCTTCGGTATTGTGCTCCTTGAGCTTCTGACTGGGAAGCGGTCGAACGATGATAGTTTTAGAGATCATGACTTTAATATAGTCCAATGGGTGAGCACTCACCCTGATAGAGTTCCGGCGTTTGCTGATGTGCATACAACTCATGATTCTCATAGCCATTGTTCTCGGTGCTGCAGGCCAATGCGTTGCTGGCGGAGAATCACCCGGAAGACATCTTCGATGAAACCATACAAGGTTCGGCTCCGTACGAGGACCTGCTGTCCACCCTCAGCATAGGGATGAATTGTACAAACGGAGTGCCGAAGGACAGACCTACCATACTGCACGTGGTGAAGATGCTGCAGAAGTTGTGTGGAGAGGAAAAGGGGATTCTCAGCCGTCGGCCAAGCGCATGCAACCCCAATCCCAAGGTCAAGCCAGCGTGGAAGCCTCTATAGAGACTGCAATGGTGTACCCTTGCGACGATGCTGTTTGACCAGAGCACCGAAACTGTATTATTTTTTTTCTCCTACTTGAAGAGTAGATAAGAGTTTTTTATTCGACCTTCGGACGAGTATTTCCGCATGTTACTGGGGAGTTCATCTATACAATATTTTGAAGGTCATTTTATAGTCTTCTAGAGAGTTGGTAGTGAAGCAAGAGCTGCAGAAAAGCTGCATATTGTACACGTCCGGAACGTACCAGATTCTCTTGTACAAAGATATCTTACTGCATCGCTCTATTTGAAATGTTGCGGGAAATCCTGCTAGTGCGATTTCATTCAGAATCAAAGATCTCCACAGCCTGTAGTCAAGGCCTAATACTATTAATCATATAATTGCCATTCCTTTCAAGTTGTAAGAATACAACTCACGTAAACTACGAGCTTAAATTGTCTAGCGAATTTTCGTGTGCGACAATTTTCAATTGCAATATAAATGTTTCCGCATGGTACTGTAGGTGGTTCCTTAACTCCTAAGAGCCCAAGCCATTTCCCCTCAAGAAACACTCCAAAATTGCCGCTATCAACAAGTGGCAAGAAAATCTAAGTTTGAGGTACAATTTTGGACTTTGACCGTAAGATCTTAAAAAAGACTTCTATACAAACTTATCATATTTTTTTGCTTAAATTGTCCGCACAGATATAAGATTATAGCGTTGAAGTCATGAAAATGGTTCATTCTCTTCCTTGCATCAAATGAATTAGCAGACTTCAACTTCACTTGGTGTCAAGTTTTTCACTACAAAAGGTCTAAATCCTTCGTGTTAGGCATGATGTTAGTTCCTTATACACAAACTTTTAGAGGTAGAGAAGGGGTGTAGCATATTCAAAACAAGTGTGCAAGAAGTGGAGGTTCGAAAATTGCCAATTCACGTTTTGTTTTATTGTGAACTTAATATGTTTAAAAAGTTAATCCAATTGGTGAGAATGAAGGCTATCACCACGCGTTGTTGTTGAAAAATTAAAAATCGAAAAATATGAAGATTTTTAGGTTTTATGTAGAAAAGAAGAAGTTTTTTGGTACCTTGCCTGACAATGTGTGAAAATGTTTGACTTGGGTTTAAATGTTTTTTTGCACTAAAGACAAGAATTGTTTGACTTTTTCAAAGAAGGTAATATTCTCTACATGTAGTATTGTCAATGTCAATAGAAACTTCTAGCAAAAAATTTGTAGTTGCCAGGAGTCCCCAATTTGACTTTGAAGGCTAATAACTTTCATATTATGAATCTAAAAAATAAGTATTTCCACAAGAATCCTACCAGGGACTACCAGATTAAAAATTTCAAGAAGAAAATATATTTTTTCGAGTTTTAGGAGTCTGCCCAAATTGAAAAACGTCCCCCAGGGTTATATGGGCCTTTAGGGGACTACTGTGGAAACATGAAACTCTCCTCGAACCAGTATAATGCATGATTGACCAAGCAACACGGAGAAATTATTATATCCGCCACTCCCACTTGCACTTATTCATATCAACTTGAGTTCATCCTATTGGTTGCTGCAATGAGGATAATGCTCCCAATTTTCATACACACTTTTTTGACAGGTTCATACTTCACAAGCTCAGCTCCTCACATTCCAAGGTTGAGTTACTCAAAATCTGTCTTGAAGGCTAGGTGTGAAAGAAGTGAGTACACCAAAGACTGAATATAGTGTGGATTCATAATTGATGTGGATCACCCACAATAATTTTCATCAAGCACATGCATGTCAAAATTTGATTGGCTATATGTTTTCAAGCAAGTGTGTGTCAGTCGCCAATTGGATATAAATTTCCAATTAGTGTAGAAATTTGAACACTCTAGTCCACACTATATTCAGTGTTAGGTGTACTGGTTAGCAATTCCACTAGAAAATATTTAGGGACCTAGAATTGGAAATTTGCAATGGTGATAATGAGTTGGCAGTCTTGTTATTGGATGAGGACAAGTGGACAAGTGGACTTGCATGTGGACTCGCTCTTAGGGCGAAACCCCGTCTAATGCCCAACCTGAATTATCATTGTAGCTTCCCTACTTGCAGAATATAGGGAAGAAAATGTAGGGCCACTTCCATGCGTCACACCCGTCAGCTATTATAATCAACCCAACGTTTTTGGTGCTTCCAAGTTGTACACCAGTTACCTTTATGAAGAGAATGTGACAAGTGCCACCATGAAGTTCACAATCCATCTTGCTCTAATTAGTATGTTGGGAGGAATGGGGAAGCTGACGGGCTTGAAAAGCGGCTACATCATCCCGGAGATTATCAGCTACACCCAACCTTACTTTTTGGGGTAAGGTGAGAAGCTAGCTACATGGAAGTGACCCGACACCGTCAGAGATGACGGGTCGGGCATTGCATGGAACTAGGCTCCTATGTGGATACCCCTATTATCTTTGAACACCAATGTGTTAGGTTTTTTTACACAAGCAAAGAGAACCTTTACTGCAAAGAAACGAGGGGAAAGAAACAAGAGAGTCCAAGCAGACCCCGCATGGGCCGGTGAGGCCGGGTAAAAACCAGGACAAATTAAGGATTAGTGGAGGGGTTAGACCTAGAGTTAGTCCTAAAAGAGTAAGGAAGCGGGTTCCAACACGGTTTCTCGTCGACCCACGAAGCCAGAATGTCATTGCAGCACCACAAATCTTAGAACCGCTTCGAGAACTTCGAGCTCTTCTCCGGGGTCTGAGAACTCCTCGCCTGCGCCTTGGACCAAGCGATGCGGCCGTAGTCCACCAAGCTGAGCGAAACTTTAGCTCTCATTTTCTGCCTGGTCCACTTGGTGTCATTGAAAGTCGCATCATTCCTCTCGCACCACAGCTGCCCAAGAATAATACCTCTCAAAAGAAGCCAAATCTTGCTGATGGGAGAAAATCGCCTCGGAATCCTATGCCCAAAAATACCATGCTTCCAGGTAGGGGTGAAGGTGCGAGACTGAAACTGTGTTAGGTTTCCTAAAGGCCTTACAATAGAATATTTTTCATCCCACTATAAATAACTTGTAAATATCAACATTGTCAATGGACCACGATCATGAAGTTTTAGGGAGTGAGCTCACCATGTACCATTCAAAACCCTGGAATATTTACATGTAACGTCAAAATACCTTAAACCGACACTTTAGGGATTCTGAGTTTAAAATTTGAGATTTAATTACAAAAAAAATGCTTGGGTAGAGAAATAAGGTTGTGATGTGTGAGAGAAAAAAAAATGAAAACGACGCTGTAAATTGTGAGAAATAATTGAGAAAGTGAGTTTTCTCCAATCAACCGTGAAGCGACGAAGTTTCGTGACAAAACCGATACGTGCTTCTTCAAAATCAGAATATCATGCGGCATGATTGTGCGGGGCCCGGGGGGTGAAAACGTGTGGCTGGTGCTCCGAAATCGGAGCTGACGAGAACAGATTCCCTCTTGCATGCGATCAGAAAGTATTGCAATAAAAAAGAGCTGACGAGATCAGAAATGCTTGCATGACAACCCCTGAGCATTGCATCAGCTCAACAAACAACTCCTTAACATCGCTTCATCTGATTAAATTTTGCAACTAAGTAGTACACAAAGTAACTTACCTTGCCTAAAACTATGAGGCTCCCATTATGCTGCCAAATTAGGCAAGTCGCTTGATGAACTCTTGAGATGAGCGATGAATTGATCACCGTCGACGTGAAGAGCTCTTCGCTTGATTAGTTGAACTATTCAAACTGCACTTCAAACTAGTTCCATTTCATTTGATCAGTTGCACTTCAAACTGGTTGCTCTTCGCTTGATGACATGTACTTCAAACTGATTGCCCAATTGCTCGTCAAAGTGGGTTAGTGAGAATTCGCCTGGAAGTGGACGTCAAAGTCAACGAACTGTGTCAAAGTGGACTCGCTTCAAAGTGAATGTTTATGTATACAAAGTGTGTCATTGTGGAAACGAAGTGTACCGAAGTGGACGTTGACCTGTATTGAAGTGGGCTTGTGAGCGTTCCTGTGCGTCGAACCACATTTGTCGAAGTGAGCTCCTGATAACAGTGCGGATTTGAAAATTGAACAAATCTATAGTTGATATAGTCGATACGCAAGTGTTTCGCAGTGCAGTAGCAGTTTCGCAGTGCAATCTACTTCGAGGTAGCACCTGTTTCGCAGTGCAGTACAGTCTACCGTCGATGCATTGTGCACAATGAACTCGATGCACAATGTGTGTGCGAACATCAAAGTGTGCGAGCAGACAACGAAGTGTGCGAACAACTCAAGACAACAAAGTGTGCGAACAGCTCAAGCCAACGAAGTGTACGAACAGCGAAATGTGCGAATCGCTCAAGACACCAAGGTGTGCGAGCACCTCAGTACACAAGATATCAGGGTGTGTGAACAACTCAGTGCAAACAGTCGTAGGAATAGCGCAGTGCCAGCAGTCTACTTCGAGCTCCTGAACACCGCAAGTGAACCCAAAACTTGGTCGCACCAATCTACGAAACCGTGTCGACGTTGCTAAACCGACACTCCTTCCCTCATGAACTACGCTGCATTTTTTTTCTCCGCTATTTTTGAAACCTTCTTCGTGTCGAAATAATTCCATCGCTGCATTTAGATTGTTGTTTGGTCGTGGCGCCATTAATCTTGAAATGACGTTTCTTATAATGGAAAGATGTAGGGACGTGTTTCCAAAATTGCGGCGACTGCGGCTGTAAATTCCTGGAAACCTTCCTTTAAATATGTTTTCTCTTCACACGGCAACTGTCCCTCACCTGCCTCTAAACCGCCCCCTCGTGCGCCTATTTCTGTGCAAGTGTGCCTCCACCACGGTGATAAGACCTCCATTGCACGATTTAACCCCTAAGGTACCGTGATAGTTTTCCACCAAAAACACTTCAAAATTAATGGATTCTAGTGCAATGAATAAAGAGGGTAACAAAAACTTTGATTTTTAGTTCTGACCGTAGGATCTCAATAAAGGCTTATTAAGTAATACATGAACAAAATTTCATAAACTTTGACCGCACGGATTGAAAGATTATAGTGTTTGAAGTCAAGCAAATGGTTCATTTTCTTCCCTGCGTTTAGTGGATCAGCAGACTTTGACTTCAGTTGGTGTCAAAAAATTTCACTACACAAGGTCTAAATCTATTACCATCTTGTTAAGCATGATGTTAGCTCCTCACACACCAATTTTTAGAGGTAGAGATGGGGTGTAGCATATTCAAAACAACTGTGCAAGGAGTGGAGGCTCGAAATTTGTTAATTCACACTTTATTTTTTTTTGAACTTAATATGTTTTCGATTGATAATCCGAATGGTTAATAAGAAGGTTTACATTACATATTGTTGTGGAAAAATAAAAAGTGACAAATATAAAGATACCTAGGTTTTATGTGGAAAAGAAGAAGTTTTTTTGGTACCTTGCCCAACAATGAGTGACAATGTGTGAAAATGTTTGACTTGGGTTGGTATGCTATTTTTCACTAAAGACAAGAACTTTTTTTTGACAATATGAAGGGAAATAATATTACTTGCGAGCACTGAAAATCTCACTTTCAATAGAGTGTCCTATCAAAAGTTTTTGGAGGTGCCCGAGGTGCCCGCCCTCCCCATTTAAAATTCAAAACCCTACAACTTTTTCACCAAATGTCCAATTTAGGAAAAAATTGTTTTCCCACTAAGGTCTTGGTAATGTCTTTCTATAGTAAATTTTTTAAAGAAGAATGTTGGAAATTGATACCATAGGAACCTGACCGAACTTTCAAAAAGCCCATTTTTGACACTTGGTACCATAGGGGTTAATACCCTTTTTGAGTGTTGCTTCAGGGTTGAGTGTCGGTTTAAGGTATTTTGACGTTACCCAGACCCTGTTGTATTATTTAGATATCCGGAAATTATTTAGATGCCTCGATCAGAAATTGCCCACGTCACCTGGCCCGGGTGCTTTCCCCTTTTCTCTCGAACTCTCAAGTTGGCATCAAACTCTGGGACCTGTTCACACGCATATCATCTTCCAGGTCTTTGGTACATGTTGCCTTCTTCCAGTTGCTGGTCTTAAGTGGGCCGCCTTGGTGGCAACTCGACCTCAACATTAACTTGATACGAGGTCCATATGACACATGGACAAGGCACATGAATCTATGCGTGATTCACAGGTGATGTGTCCAGAAGTCTTGGCTGTAATTCCTCTAGTTAAACATAAATGTTCGATGCTCTTCTATGCTCCTCATCCAGGGCACGAGTTATCTGTTTGGTCTAACTTATAATTCAACTCAAACTTCCAACTTAGCTTAGTCATGGGAAAAATTTGGCAGAAGGTAATTTACAGTGATTGGGTTTTTTTTGGAAATTGATGAATTTTATTAGAGAATCTGTGTATAGTTACACGAGACTATGTAAACTACTAAATTAACACAGTATTTGACTCTCTTTTTGGATGTTCCATGTGTATTTATTGAACTTTAAGGGAAAGTAGTATTAGAGCCTATGGCCGTGGCATCAACTCCAATTTCCATTATTCTGTGTGCTCTAATTTTTCACTACATATAAGTGGAAATTTTCTTGTTGTGATTTCCTAAAGAAAAGTGAAGAAAATTCATATCAAAATACAAAATACTGTACACATTAGCCCGTTTCAAACACATTGAACCATTGTGATTTGGAAAAATAAATCAGACATTCTCCATATTTATGAACAAAAGTGACCAACACGGAGGATATGCTTAAAAATTCTGAGAATTTCACCATAATTTGTATACATTATAGTGCCAAAAGTTGTGGTGTAAATGAAACTTCTATCTTCAGCTAAAATTAGAGAATTGGTCGAGCATGGTTATAGGCCCAAAGTTCAAATTATGAATGTAAAAAATTCAAATTGGAGTGAAAATTAGACTTGAGAAGATTCGTTTCATTAGTTGAACTTAATTCAAAAAATATCATTTTAATGATTCAAACTCATATTTTGAGCTATAGCTAGAAGTTTCCAAGATTCACTACATTGAGATCTACATTTCCTTGTTTAGAAATAACATGATTACCTCAATGTGGCAAGTTTCATCACCATAATGAACTCTCCAGGAAAAAAAGGAAAAAAAGTGCAATTCTTCTTCTCGTATCAAAGTAATCCAAGAAGCTACTTTTTGGCTCTAGGGTTGGCTCCACTGTGATCGACTCCGGTGAATTATTCTCCATTTGCCATATTCACCAACCTCGGATCGGTTTCACGCGGTCGAGGTAGAAGCCTTTTGCCCGTTTTTTTCTGAGCACCGAGCCACACAAACAACGCCCAGGGCGAACTGACCCCCTCGTTCCCCCTCGCGGGATGAAGGGGCCAGTTCCCCTCATCCCCGTTCATGACAGCAGCAACAGTGGGGAACAGATCCCCACCCGAACCCCCACCGGTCTGAACCCAGCCCGACCTGCAGGAACAGTACCCGGCAGGTACAGTATCCCCGCGCGGGTCTTCGTTCCTCCGCCCAGCTCCGCTCCCCCGCGTTTATGCTCGTCGCCCCCCATCACCGCGCGCCGCCCCCCATCACCGCGCGTCTGTCTACGCACCTGCGCCTGTCAACGTTCTGTGCTGCGCCTGTCTACGCCTCCTGTTCCCACATTTCATGTCAGGCTTGCTGCTGCATTTCAACACCATCTAAGAGGTGAGTTCTAAGTTTACACCATATTCAAGTTTTTGTAAGTACTTTGCTATTACAACATTGACTTATTAGGGTTTAGAGATTGTGACATATTTGCATTTGTTTTTCTTTGTGACGGTGTTGCAATGGGAGATAATATGTGTTTTAGGTATGCTTGATAGAGGCATGCAATGCAAGTGACTTGACTTTGCAATATAATATGGTTTTTGGATATTGGGATTTTACAAGAGTGGTGATTTTTGTTTTTTGACTACCAATTTAGGTAGTCACAAGTGCTTTGAAATTGTTGACAATGCATGATGTGACATGTTGTGCATATATTATTTTGTAAGAAGTGATGGATTCCACGTTAAGGACATTTTTTTTGAGTCGTGTCGGGTATTGCGAGTTTGTCACAGCCATTAGCAGTGACATATTTAGTGTCCTTTTCTACGTCGTGACGGGTATTGCAAGTTTGTCACAGCCATTAGCAGTGACATATTTAGTGTCCTTTTCTACGTCGTGACGGGTATTGCAAGTTTGTCACAGCCATTAGCAGTGACATATTTAGTGTCCTTTTCTACGTCGTAAGGGGTATTGCAATGTTGCCACAGAGTTTACTTGTGACGTTTTATGTGCTCTTTTTCTCACGTGAGGGATATTGCATATTTTTTTCCCCTTGTTTAGTAATGTTAGGTGTTCATTAACTTATGATATTGTTGCAACATATTAGGTGCTTTCTTTTTGGGGTCCTAACAAAAATTGTTTTATTTTTTCCATGACATCGTGTTGTACTTGATGTGTTTTAAATTCATGGCCGGTATTGGTATGTTAGGACTATCTCTTTCATTTTTCTTGATTTTGTGATTAAGTCTTGTACGGCTTAAAGAGGTTTGAAGGTGTAAGATACTTATATCATTCTTGTTTGTGTGTAGTTTTTCATTCCGCGGGACGGAGTTATCCGCCTTACCACTTGCCGTTCTCGATTGGGACTACAAAGATGTCCCGCATGCGGTGAAGCCATGGCATTGCGAGGTTGAGAATTGTTTTCTCGGTCCATGGAAGAATCGGCGACACTTGAATATCCATCTTCGTCATCACCATCACATGGAGCTTACGACCCAAACACTTGGTCGTCCACGGAAGGTAGAACGACTTCGCAACATCAACTCTCGCCGTATGAATGCAAGAATTTTAACGAAGCCGTTCAAGAGACAACGGAAGGAGTTTTGGAAAAAACTCCTAGCATGGACGAAGGCGGCGGAGGCGTTGTGGGCACAAGTGGAGTTGGCAGCCACCATTAATCGTACTACGTCGGAGAAACCTTTTATTGTCATAGCAATGGGGAAGAAGTATGCCACTCACCTCGGGGCAAAGAAGGAAGGAGTTGGAGAATTGGATGCGGCATGCCTTGACGCACTACCACGCCATCCCGATTTTGCCAACGCCGTTATGGAGTTGAAGTTAGGCCGTGACGCAGACGACTTGGACATTGCGCAATTGGAGGATCTTCACCGCATTTTCAATCAAAAGAAGGATTGGAAGAAAAATTTGAAGCTTCGAGCTAAGTGTGTGGAAGACTTGGTACGTTGGCACCGTCAACAATCTATTCAAGCCATGTAAGTTCATTTACTTTCATTTCTTCTGAAGTTTGTAAACTAGTAATGTTAGTGAATCATGTTGTATATTCTATTTTTTAAGTATAAATATGTTATTGACATAATTTATTATTGTAATGTAGACACAAAGAAGGGAAGACCAAATTCATTGAACGCTACTTGGAGGCCGAGAAGAATGTCTTCTACGTGAAGAACATTCTTTCTATGGACCGCATTGAAACAGCATGCTCCGTCTATGCGGATAAGCGCGGCTTGGATGTCGAGGAGGAATGTAATGAAGAAGATGAAGAAGAAGAAGAACAAGGTGAAGAAGAAGAAGAAGGAGGAGAAGATCAAGAAGAAGAGTAGACCAATAAGAGTTTATGCTTTGTATTTCTTGGTTTTTTTTTGTTATGAGTGTCTTCTTCTTTGTGTGTTGAATACGGTTTTGGATAGTATTTCCATTTTGGTGAAGGATTTGATGTAAACCATGATGTGATATAAATGGATGTGAGATTTATACTCATTGTTCATGTTCAATATTATTGAGTATAATGTGAATACCATTTGTGAAATTTTGTATGTTTCATTATCGATGTGTAAATGGTATACATAATATCAATATTAACGACTCTATAATAATATGAAAAGTACCAAGACATACATCCTTATTAACCTTGTAAAAAAACCTCAAATTATGGAAAAACCATTGAGATAAACAAATAAATAATGTACTAACTATACAATATCTACTCTATTGGAGTATTGGTCTTTCTCCTCTTCCGAGTGCCCGCTATTCGTTCCCTCCAATCTTTCTTCCTAGCCACCGAATTACCATCTTTTGTATATAAAATTTCAAAAGTTGCTTGAGGATGCGAAATATTGTTCTCTTGTAACGTACGGATTCGGCGGATGTCACTTACAACGGTAGACATCATGGACTGCAAGTGCTTCATAAGGAGTTCACCTCCAGAAGTGGCTTCAGAAATTGACTTCTCCATCAAATCTCTAACCATACGTAGAGTACATTCGTTGGATGATTCTTCCACCACGTCTTTGTCATCACCGTCTTCACTTTCAACATCTTCAAAAGGATGACTTGGGACATTGTGAGTGAACATAGCTTCAAGCCCACCTCGAACCGAACCATAAAAAGCTCCTAAATATTCTAACAAAGTTTTCCACGATAAATCAGTAGACACTTTGAGAACAACAAGTTGATGCTTACAAAAGTTACCCCGTATGCTCCATTCACATGAACAACACGCATACGAAGTAAATGGGTCATGAATATCATACCAACGGTCGTGAAAAGATTGTGATTTCACTTTCCATATTATATCACCTTCTTTCGGGGGTAGAATGTCGTGGAGGGGAATTGTCTTGCCTCGTGCAATTCCTCTTTCTACAATCCCTTCCACGGATTTGTTGGGAATGTAACCGTTCACCTTTTGCCCTTGCATATACATGTAGTGATTGACAACCGAGTTTGTCAACCGCCATACAAGAAAATCAATTCTTTTCCCCCGTCTATCTCGATTATCAATCAACATCCACCGTTTAAGAGCTCCATGATAGCCTTCAATACTTGATTGAGTATCTTGGTTTGAATGATGATGCCGACGGTGACCAATGAGGTATAAGTCTGTAACAATATAAAAGAAACACATGTTATCTATAAATTGTTATTGTAGTACATCATAAAAAAAAATGTAGTGTTTATAATTTAAAAATGTAGTACATACGGAAATATCAAGATCCAATAAGAAGTCAAGTACCTTGATGTTTGTAGTGAGTTTCGAAGTACTTTTGGAATTTATCAACATATAAATTTTGGAAGAGAGTTTCACCAATCTTCTTTGCACGTTCCAAAAAATCCGATTCTTCTTCTTTGTACTCGATCTATAAGTACAAAAAATAATGAAGAGCCTTGTATACAAGATCCCGTAAGTTTCCCACGTTTGGAACCTTAAGGAGGATATGATTCTTCCAATTTTTGATAATATAGAATGCACATAAGTAAATGGGGACATCATCTTCCGGCCAAGCACGCTTAATCACGTTTCGAATTTCCACAGCATCGTCAGTCATGAAGCATGAAGGTAAGAAGTGGGGCATATCTCTCTCGATATGCCGTCGCAAAGGTTCTAACCACATGGTTAAATCCTCTTCTGTAGATCGACTTGAAAGCACCCAAACAACAGGAATTCCGTTATTCCAATCATCAAACACAAGTAGAGACCATAGGAGATAGTTAGGGATATTTGTACCATGTGTTGCATCCATAGAGATTGCTCTCTTATGCCCAAATTTCATCATCATCTTCTTTTGCCAATCGGTTTGGATACCCAAGATGAAAGGTAAATCCGTCACATCATCTTGTTCATGCCACATGAAAACGTTTTTGGGACATGCTTTAGTCCACATCTTCACGCTAGAGAAATCCGAAGGATCTCTACGCCAAATCCCCATCTTCTGACGCCCCTCCAAGTATGCTATATCTTTGAGTTTGATGAAGTCATCTCGATTGTAAGGCATACATAATTTCTTTCGGCCATTCCAATTCCGCCGATGCTCTTCAAATATTTGAAGAGATGTGAATCCTGCACTCAATTTCCTTTGAATCCAAGCCTTCATTTCGCCACTCATTCGCGGTTGATATGCGGTTTTTCTTCCAATCGACTCTGGATCACAAGGACCATGAGCTGGAGCCCCATCTTCTCGTGTGTGATCCACATGATAGTATGCTACTTCGGCAACATCTGGATACAATTGTAAGTGCTTGATTGAAAACTCAGCAATACATCCACGTTTGTGAGACTTACAAATTCGTGGATCGTTCCTATGATCCTCCGGGCCATACGCACATTCGTACCACACATGCTCAATAAATGAAGTAGTGTATGGCTTCTTCTTCGCTTCTCCTTTCTTTCGCTCTTTCACATTCCAACCAACCGATGAACCGTCGTCACAAGTTTGACCTCTTATGAAATCTTGAATCCTCTCATAAGGGATGTATGAATGCACGATTGCACTTGCATTGCCCCATCCTTGTCTGCTCGCATGCTCCCATGTAATATCATGGAATGAAATTGGTCCAGGCGGAGGATTCTGGACGTTGATAGTCTTCCTTGATTTTGGCATGTTGACTCTATAAGAAAAAATTAGAACATAAGAAAGACAAATTCAGCAATGAAAAAGAAAGTGGCGGATAGATCAATTTACGTACATAAATAGTCATTTATTTTTAATGCGGTAGAAATGAAAAGAATTTTATTTGAATTATGAGAAATTTGTGTAATTAGAAGGTTAGGGAAGACCAAATATGCATAGCAATACACTTCACAGACATGAGAACTAAAAAAAAATTCCTTAGTTACAATGTTTTTCAAGAGTAATACCCGTCACGCTACAAGAATATGAAACAAATCGTCCCTGGTTTCTTATGACAATATCCGTCACAAAGGAAAAACGTCTCAATAAATGTACTTGAGTGAGCATTTAAATGGCAATACCCGTCACACGCAGTAAAAGTTCCCTAAAACGTCCCTGGGAGCCCTTGCATCCAAACGCAATACCCGTCACCGCGTAGTAAAAGTTCCATAAAACGTCCCTGGGAGCCTTTGCATCCTATCGCAATACCTGTCACGCACAAACCCAAATTTAAGAAATGCGTCACTATCTACTTCTTCTTCTACACCATCTTCAAAAATTGTATGTAGCATAAATTTGTGCCATAAAAATCCTAAATCACACTCAATGCAATGATTGAAATATGTGTTATATCCTAAACATTAATAACTCACTCATTGCATAAACTAATGTATCATTCAAGAAACTTGACAATACAAAACTCAAACCCTAGTTCTCAATGACAACATACCTAAGCACAAAAGATGAGCTCAAAAGATTAATCTCTACGGAATGGAAACCATCAAAGAAATAATGTATTCAAAATTAGTGTCAAATGGGCACCCCACAGAACAAGTGCGCAGGTGCTAGACAGAGAGGCGGTGATGGGGGGCGGCGAGCAGTGATGGGGGCCGACGAGCATAAGCGCGGGGGAGCGGAGCTGGGCGGAGGAACGAAGACCCGCGCGGGGATACTGTACCTGCCGGGTACTGTTCCTGCGGGTCGGGCTGGGGTCAGACCGGTGGGGGTTCGGGTGGGGATCTGTTCCCCACTGTTGCTGCTGTCATGAACGGGGATGAGGGGAACTGGCCCCTTCATCCCGCGAGGGGGAACGAGGGGGTCAGTTCGCCCTGGGCCACAAACAACCGGGTCGATTCTCCGATGAGTTCTTCCATCCACCACCTGATCAGTTCAGCTGCACCTGCAGTGGTTTACCGCAGTGCACCGAGATGTAGAAAGTTAACAAAGTATTGCCAAGTTGTCTTGCCTCTCGCGACCTTTTGCGAGAATCGGGCGCCTCCGATGACACTGGTGCTTGATGGAGGTAGCAACTTTTAGCAGTAGCAGCGCAAGTTGTCCTGAGGAGTAGCGTTCTAGGCTTTTCCTGGTGGCGGGACGGTGGGTGGACTCTGGGTGTGATTCTGATCGCTTCCTCTCGCGCCACTCGTCTATCGACCATGAGTATCCTCCGAGCACACTAGATTCTGATCATGATGTTATAGCTTGTTACTTTCTATCAGGTTGCCTTCTACTCGGCTGCCGAATGCGGATTTGATATCACTTGGGTTGCTTGATGCGGACGCTGTTTTCATAGAAGCGAACTTCGTCTTTGGGCGGTAGACACTTGTTCGGAAGCAATTCGTTCTAGCAGTGGCGTTGACTCAGTGTTTGTCAAAAATGGGAATGGAGTCTGTGGATTTCGAGGTTGTATTTCGTGGCCTTGTTTAGTTAACAATTAGTCGGCGCCTGTTGTGCTGGAGCTTGAGCGCCGGAAGTTGGGGCTCGGAAAATGGAGGTGAAAAATGGTGCCTTTTCGCCGTTACTGACCCTTCTTCTTCTCCTCGCATTGAACTCCAGAGCCTCCGAGGCGGTGAATTATGAAGGTTAGTGGTTCGAACCCGTTTTCTCCCTTTTTGATGAATGGCCAGTGAATCGGAACCAGGAGTTGATGTTGAAACTGGTTTGTTGTTTGAACAGGAAAAGTATTGCAATCCTTCAAGATCCGCCTCGAAGACCCGGCGGGCGCGCTCCGCAACTGGAATGCTTCAGACATAACTCCTTGCGGATGGAATCGCGTCGGCTGCAACAACGCCACCAAAGCCGTCACTTCCATGTAAGCTTTGTGAGGAAGGTTTTTGGTGTGATTTCTCTTGCATTACAGAATGAGACACTTATTTGTTGCTTTTGGTGGGATTGCAGCAACCTTTCGTTTTTGAACCTCACCGGCTTCATTGCTCCTGAGTTAGCCGGTCTCAAATATTTGGAACGACTGTGAGTCACACCTTGTCCTTCGCATTTTGGCTTTCTCAAATTGGGTTCGTATGACTTGTATATCCTCAATGTCGAATCATTGATCTTACAAATTTCGTTATGATTTGTCAGGAGCCTCCAGAACAACAACCTCTACGGGAGTATACCGGAGGCTTTCGGCAACTTCACATCCCTCCAAGTCCTGTAAGTGCTCATCCCGAGTGTCAGTGTCACGTGAGTATAGTGCGGTGGTTGCAATGTTTCGGCTTCATTTTTCGAATATCAAATTTGTTTGAGAACTGAACTACTGGCTACGTGGGTGTTCTTGTGCTTAGAAATCTACGCAACAACTCTATTTCTGGAAGTATCCCTGAAACGATGGGCAAGCTGAAGAACCTCCGTTTCCTGGATATGGCCAATAACCATCTCGAAGGCTCAATCCCAGAAAGTTTCCGCAATTTAACAAGGCTGGAGCACCTGTAAGATTGCCTTTCGGTGCTTCTGACATCAATGGCGTGAACTTACTTACATGTAGTGCGGTGTTGTTTTAGCTCCATGGTTACGGTGGATTTATGTTGAAAGAGTTTCGTTTTATGCTGCAGGGATCTTTGCTTCAATCAGCTCTCTGGAAAGGTTCCAGAGGGAGCTCTACTGCTCTTCAATATATCCTCGTAAGTGGCTAAACCTGCTTTCTTTTGTTTGTGGTTGACACTGAGCTTACTCTGAAAATGCTTCGTCTCTTAAACGAGTAGAGATGTGTATTGACTTGAGCTGGATACGTGTTGGGAATGTGGTTCAGGTATTTGGGAAATGTCAGGTTATGTGGTCTTGCATCAGTAGGACTGCCGTCTTGCTCACCACCGCCTGACCTTGCGCCCAGTTTCGGACCTTCTGTGTCTCCTGGTATGCCCTCATTGAATTACCGTGTTGGTGTCTTGTTCTCCTTGCGTTTGAGTTTACACTTAGTTAACTTGATTTCTGTGTTACGTGTGCTTGCAGTGATAAAGAAGCCTGCGTTGA
This sequence comes from Bryoerythrophyllum caledonicum, assembly GCA_963971425.1. Taxonomy (NCBI): domain Eukaryota; kingdom Viridiplantae; phylum Streptophyta; class Bryopsida; order Pottiales; family Pottiaceae; genus Bryoerythrophyllum; species Bryoerythrophyllum caledonicum. Next base: position 7,489,308 of record OZ020519.1, read on the forward strand.
CACTGGTTCAGATCGTGCTTCTCTCAGTTGGGCTGTTTCTGGGGTTCAAGTTCATAATAGCCATCATTCTCATCATGCGTTGGGTGAGGAAGGACAATCGCATCGAGATCAACCTTGGAGCGGGCGGGAAGATCGTCATGTTTCAAGGGGGTGCGAGCGTGCCCACCTCGAAGGAGATGCTGTGCGCCTTGCGGCGCATTCGGAAGCAGCACATCATTGGCGAGGGTGGCTATGGCGTGGTGTACAAGCTGCAACTGAAAGACCATCCAACCTTGGCCGTTAAGAAGCTCAAGACATGTCTGGAATCCGAACGAAGCTTCGAAAACGAGCTGGACACTCTCGGCACCGTGAAGCATCGCAACCTGGTCAAGCTCAAGGGCTTCTGCTCTACTCCCTACGTCAAGCTCCTGATCTACGACTTCCTCCCCGGTGGCAACCTCCATCAGCTCCTCCATGGTAAGCATGGCGCTCATTTAGAGTTTTAACTTAGGTTTTCACTTCCAGGTTCTGGTTTTCTAATCAATATTGTGGTGTTTGTTCTTGTAGTTGAGAAGAAGGACGAGGACGTAGTGATCGACTGGCCTATCAGGTACCGGATTGCGCTCGGAGTGGCGCGGGGTCTCGCGTATCTTCATCACGGCTGCGACCCGCGTATCATTCACGGCGACGTGAGCTCCACCAACATCCTGCTCGACACGACTTTCCAGCCCTACCTCTCGGACTTCGGCTTGGCGAAGCTGGTCGCCACGAACGACACGCACGTAACAGTCACCGTCGGCGGGACATTCGGCTACGTCGCCCCGGAGTTCGCCAAGTCGGGCAGAGCCACGGAGATGGTGGACGTGTATAGTTACGGCGTGATCCTGCTAGAGCTTCTGAGTGGGCGGATGGCGGTGGACCAGTTCATGCCAGACGAGTACACGAACCTTGCCGCGTGGGTCCGCGGTCTCCACAGCCAAGGGCGCGCCATGGAGATTGTCGACAAGCAGCTCCGGGATACTGTTGCAGGTGTGGAGCTCGATCTGTTGCTGGAAGTGGCGTGCCACTGCATCTCTCTCAACCCGCAGGACCGGCCGCAGATGAACAAGGTGGTGGAGACGCTTGAGATTCTCACGGAGACGGAGATGACGCCGTCCGGGACTTCGGTGAGGACGTCGCACACCAACACCACGGACGGTTCTCTCCGAGGTCACTTCAAGCACCTTTCTCTCAAACCTTCTAGTAGTCTCTGAGCACAAAGGATTAGCTAGCTAGATGCCGAGTCTAAACTGAATCTGGTAGCAAATTTTATATGATAGATATGCTACGGAGAGCGTTAGTAGTTGAGGTTTGTACGCAGTCTAATTCATGCGTGCATGATGTACACTATGGATAGCTGTGGGACATGTTGTATTGCTTTGTTTCTGGAAAAAACAATTTGGCTCTGTTTGCAACCTTTTTCATATAATCATTCTGGGAAATCGGGTTAGTTCCTCCCTGTATGGAACTGTTGAAATGGAAACTAAGCGTGGTGTTCATGAAAAGACCATCTTGAAAGTGAGAATCATGTAGAAAAGGTAGCCCCCAACTGCTGAGCAACGTTTTCTTTACTTATACTGAACAGACAATTATCCTCGATCCCCTGCTGCTACTAAATTATGTACCTCAAAGTTAACCCCTCACAATTAACTTCTAGTATTCAAAAGTGCAGTTTCGAATTGAGTGAAGGCTCTCACTGCCATTTATTGATACTTTATTAGAATCTGATTACATGTCATCTCCATTGTCGTCAGTTACCATTGTAGCCGCAGAAGCCATTTCGGCACCTGACGCGACGCCGGCACCGGTTGCCGCACCGGCCGCAGTTGTCGCGGTCGGAGAGCAAGTTCACGCAGACCCCTCCGCAGCACTTGCGTCCGCTGGGGCGGCAGCTGTGTGTGCACGAGCCGCACCGCAGGTCGTTGTCGGCCCCCACGTCGAAGCACCTCCGGTTGTTGCGCGACCAGCAGCACTGGGAGTTCCGATACTGCGGCCATGGGAGGATCAGCCTGCAGGCGAAGTTGGGTGCCCTCCCCCCGCCGCACCAGTTCTGCCCGCGCGAGTTCCGTTCCCCCTCGTTTTGCAGTAGGAACCGCCCCGGTTGCCTCGCGGATATCCACGGCGTGGTGTCCTCATTTTCAGGCTCGAAATCCACCTCTGAAGAAGTTGCAGACACCAACCAGAGACTCGCTGATAACACAACCAGGACTCGCAGCCACACCCTGGGAATCTTGCATTTGACCCTTCCTGTCGGAGATTCATAATTAAAACGTCAAAATGAGATACTGATAACTGTGGCGGCATTTCACAAACTTTGTCATCTAGAAAATCTGGACCTTAGACCTCGAAGTTTTGCCAGAGTTACGAACAAGACACGTCGGAGAAGTTCCACCCAAAGGTCCAAACAAAATCTGGTAAAATGCAAGACATACGTGAAATTTCTGCTGTACTCTAAAAAACCTCCAACAGCTTTGGAACACGTTAGATTGAACACTTATGAGCCTCCACATGACCACAACAATGCAGAAATTCATTCAAGGCTGCAGAAAGGAGAGCGTACGTACGGAATTCCATAGTGGAGCTTGACTATCAACTTCAAGCCTGGGGCGGCCACCCAGCACTGTGTGTCAGGAGCTTGAAGAAGATGGTTGTGCTTTATACAGATCACTGGTGGAACGGAACGCAAGAAATTTCGTTACCAACGCCCCTAGGCTCTTACGTACCAACTTGGCCAAGTTGTGGACAAATTAAAATACTAAAATATTCCATGTTGCAGTTGGCTCTATAGCAATGTGCCTGCATGCAGCCCATGCACGTTGTGTTGACAGCCAGATATCAATTTTGAAGCGCCTTTTGCAAGTGAGCATGTAGCCATGATGAGTATGCAATCATGTATCATGAATTCAGAGGTTGATAGTTATTATTGATAACCTGATGGACTTGCGGAAGTTGGCACATTCGACAGGTTCAAGTCACTATTTTGTGATCATGAAATTGGTAATTTATATTTCTGGAATTTTCAGACATTCCACGTTGAGGATTTCGTCTATCAGAGAGGTTGACTGGGGAATGAACGACGTGAGTTCTTTTTTCCTTCGCTCCTCTGCATCTCATTAACCCTTCAACTCCTAAATGAAAAAAAGTCCCAGGTTGGGCTTTTGCATATCTCAGGCACGTTCCCATGATTGCAATTCTTGAGATTTTGTACAGAGATGCAAGAAGACAAGAGATCCATGGGAGTAAATTTTTTGTTCTCATCGAAAGGGAAATTATGCTATCTTAAAGGGAAAATTGTTGAGTGCGGGCACGCCACTTAACTCTAGAAGCTTTTGCTAGGACACTCTAGTAAATTTTAGATTCACAAAAACTAGCAAGAAATATTATTTCCAATCATGTTGTCATTAAACATTTCTTGTCTTTAGTGAAAAAACGCATTTTATCCCAAGTCAAAGATTTTCACACATTGGCACACATTGTTGGGCAAGGAACCAAAGATACTTCTTCTTTTCCACATAAAACTTGGAGATCTTCATGTTTTTCACTTTATATTTTTTCTATTACAATACGTGGTGTATTCCTTCTTATTGACCACTTGGATTATCATATCAAAACACATTATATTCCCAAAAAATTAAAATGTGGATTGGCAATTTTTGAACCTCCAGTCCTTGCACAAATGTTTTGAATATGCTACACCCCTTCTTTACCTCTAAAAATTGGTCTACAAGGAGTTAATATCAAGATCAACATGATGATATAAAATTTAGACCTTGTGTAGTGCAAAACTTTGACACCAAGTGAAGTCAAAGTCTGCTGATCCACTCAACGCAAGGATGAAAACGAACCATTTTTCATACTTAAAACACTATAATCTTTCAATTTGTGTTGTCATAGTTGATGAAATTTTGTAAGTATGTCATTAATGAAGTGTTTAATGAGATCCTACAGTTAAAACTAGAAATAAGATTTTTTTTTCCTCTCTACAGATTGCACTAGAATTAATAGTTCTGAAGTGTTTTGGTGTGTAATTGTCAAGGAAATTTAGGGTTTATAGACGAGGAGTGACTATGGGTGGCCAAGAAATAGGCTGAATTGTACACGTAGGTAATTAAATTCAGCGTGGGAAACCAAATCGAGAAAGGCAAATATGGACACACAAGGATCACTCGGTTGATTCACATAGTCCTACGCTGAAACCAATGACGTCTGCAACCCTACCAATGATGTCCCCACCCTGATCAATGCTGTCCGCGTCCAACATCTTTCTTGGCAGCCAGGTGGTGCCAAAGTAGCATCCACGTCAATTTTTTTTACTTTACCTAAGAGCCAACTACGTGTTGACTACATCGAACGGACGGGACTTCAACCGGACGGGTGAATCGGACGTCTGCCCAGTATAACAACCCTAGTGTAAATTGTAATCGGCGTGTGCGTTGCAGGCGATTGTGGACAAACATTGATTGTTGCAATGCAGACAATGAAAAGACCTTAATTGCAAATTTGCGTCCAATTTGGTACCGCTCATTGTTAATGGGTTATTGCCTACATTTATTGATCCTTGGAAGTCAAGTTCGAACGTGGACATCCAAAGTGCTCTACGAATCTAGCCCCAAGTACACATGGAGAAGTTGATGAGTGTATCATAGTTTCTTAATGAAATTGGCTAAAACCAAATGCTAGAGTTGAAATTTTGATCATGTATTATGTATCATACTATAATGTATCATCATGTATTATGTATGATCATGTATCATGTATCATGTTTGGACTACTATATATGTCGGTGGTTTCATTTATGACTTGTTTGGCAATTGCACATACCTCTCTACGAAAATGACTTATCTTCTACATAAGCACCACATGCTAAACTTCAATAATCAAAAAACAAAAAATATGTACGAAAACAACATTCAGGCATAGTCCAACAGTGGGGTGCTATCTTCAATGTGTCTAGAACATCAAGCATAGATGCCTTTTTGTGCACATCTTCTTTTTGGAGGCTAGAGGGTAGCTCTGCAACAACAAAGGAAGGGATCAATTTTCATCTCAAAGTTGCGGAACCTGTAACATGCATGAGGAACAAAGAAACAAAGGGTTCGCTGGAACTACGACCCGATGCTACTCCCTGGTTTCCAATACAGTCAGGCCATGATCAAATGGAAGCAAAAACTCACAATAATAGAGGGAATGAAGACTCAAGGAAATTGCACAGGGTGACAACACCAAGGCATGCCATGGTATCTGCAGCAGCATTTAGACGGTCAGCTAAAAGGGCTGGCCGCTGAATTATACACCTTAGAGGTGTAAGAATTATTTGGAACAGAAAAAATGGAAGGATTGACTGAAGGAGTAATCCCGATGGAATATCAAGACATGCAAGGGGCTTTCAGTGAGGAGGCATCCAACGAATTACCGGATCATGGAACATCAAATATAAAGATAGAATTCAAGGAGGGACAAGAGCCACGAAACATTGGCTTACGGCCCATGTCTTCAGTAGAACTACAGGAACTTCGTAAATATTTGGAGGAAAACCTCGGAAAGGGATGGATTAGGAGATTCAAATCTTCGGTCTCAGCCCCAGTTGTGTTTGCTAAGAAGAAAGACGGAACGATTCGAGTATGTGTGGATTACCGAAATTTCAACCGTGTTACAATAAAGAATCGATATCCGCTACCGCTGATCCCCGAGCTCATTGATCGGTTATTGGGAGCTCAAGTTTTTACCAAGTTGGACATAAGACAGGCATACCATCGCGTGAGGATGGCCACGGGTCATGAATATAAGACAGCATTTAAAACACGTTATGGATTATTTGAGTATTTAGTGATGTCGTTTGGCTTAACAAATGCCCCAGCTCAGTTCCAAGCACATATGCAGTTTATTTTCAATGACCTATTGGATATATCAGTGGTGATCTATCTCGACGATATACTTATTTTTTCAAAAAATTTAGAAGAACACCAAGTAGTGGTAAGAGAAGTTCTACGACGACTACAACGATATGGGCTTTATGCTAAAGCATCAAAGTGTCACTTCCACCGTAGCTCCGTGGAATTTCTAGGGATGATCGTCTCAGGAGAAGGACTACAGATGTGCCCAGATAAAATCCAGGCAATTCAAGAATGGCCAAGTCCAAAAACAATAAAGGAGGTCCAAGCATTCTTAGGCTTTGCAAACTTTTACCGCCGCTTTATTTGGGATTATTCAAAAATTGCGGTACCCCTCACGATCCTCACAAGAAAAAACCAACAATTTCTGTGGGATACCGTGGCCCAACAAGCATTTGAGGAACTACGATCGCGGTTTATACAAGCACCGGTATTATTACATCCCAATTTTGACCAACCTTTTATTGTTGAAACGGACGCATCCGACACTACAATGGTAGGCATCCTCTCTCAACATGGAGAAGATGGGCATTTGCATCCTTGCGCTTATCATAGCTCTAAGATGTCACCAGCAGAACAAAATTATGACATCTACGATAAAAAGTTACTAAGTATTGTCTTAGCGTTTCAAGATACCTTGAAGGGTCACCTCATCAAGTACGAGTAATTTCTGACCATAAGAATCTCGAGCAATTTCTTACCACCAAACAACTTAATCGACGACAAGCTCGATGGTCGGAGCGGCTATCAGCATTCGATTTTGTTATTCAGCACAGGCCAGGATCATTAAATGGACGAGCGAATATGTTATCAAGACGCACAGATATTGAAAATAAATTTGACCACAATTCAAGACCTTTACTACGATTAGCAATGTTGGAAACATGTCAACCGGTTTGGAATGACGTCGAAATTATTAACATGATCAAATTATCAACCATTAAGGATAAAAATCTAGAGCCAATATTGGCATTTTTTACAAATAACCCTGATCAAGCACCAATAAACATCCAACGACGATTTCAAGACTACAATTTTCAAAATGGAGTACTCTATTTCCAAAATAAGATGGTGGTACCTGAAAATAATGAGTTAAGACTCCAGATACTAAGATCAAGACATGATGCCCCGCTTGCTGGACATTTAGGCCGTGCAAAGACTTTAGACCTGGTAGCGAGAACATTTCATTGGCCCTCCTTGCATCAATATGTTCACAGATACGTAGATGGTTGTGATCTATGCCAACGTTCAAAGTCGACACGCCATAGTCGATATGGACTATTACAGCCAATTCCAGCAGCACAAGCTCCGTGGAAACGGATAACAACATATTTCATTGTAAAATTGCCAAAGAGTGCAGGGTTTGATACTATAATGGTGGTAGTTGATAAGAACACAAAATTGGCTCATTTTATCCCAACAAATGAAACAATTGATTCAAAAGGAATGGCTACGTTATATCTTCATAATATCTGGAAGCACCATGGAACACCAGAAGAAGTAATCTCCGACCGAGGGCCGATATTTGTGTCAAAATTTTTACGACGTTTATATGACCTCCTCCGTATTCACCCCCTTCATACAACAGCCTTCCATCCACAATCGGATGGACAAACGGAGCAGGTCAATCAAACTTTAGAGCAAATTCTACGAATGTTCACTACCAGGTGCCAAGATGATTGGTCCGACCTCCTTCCCCTAGTCAAATTTGCTTATAATAATTCTCTTCATTCTGCTACAGGCTTCTCACCATTTTATGCCACGTATGGCTATCATCCAACTCTATCTTTTATAACACCTACAACTTCCACGGTCCCAGCAGCCGAAGAACGGATTTGTCAATTATAAGCGGTGCACGAAGAAATAAAGACTATGATTAAGATTGCAGGAGATCAAGCAAAAAGAAATTATGATCGACTTGTTCAACAACAACCGCATTTCAAACTTGGCGACAAAGTACTTCTTCGACACGAACACATTATGACAACTGCACCTTTTAAAAAATTGGGACCCAAATTCTTAGGACCATTCCTTATCATAGCTAAAATATCAGATTTGGTATATCGTCTCAAGCTGCCCAAGACACTTCGCATCCACGACGTGTTCCACGTTTCGTGCTTGGAGCCATACCGCCAAGACACAATCCCAGGCCGCAAACAACAACCACCACCACCTATCGTATCATCTGATGGAAATATTGAATGGGAAGTACATAGCATATTGGACTCTCGAATAATTGGCCAAGGAAAGAAACTTCAATATTTGGTTGCATGGCAAGGCTATGGACCGGATCAAAACTCGTGGGAGCCTGCAGAAAATTTACAAAACGCCCTAGACGTCGTCAAGAAATTTCACCGTCGACATCCTACAGCCCCAAGACCAAGGACTAGGACCTAAAAGAGGGGGTAATGTTACGACTATGTCATACATCTGGACTAGTTGACAAGTAACTCTACAAAAGGGGATTCATGGGGAACCGTTACGAATCCAATATGGTTATGGTAGTTGTACACCAAGTCTTCCTTTGTCTCTCTTAAAGCTTAGTGGGAGGAGCTTTGTCTCTCACCTTGCATATTATTAATATAGTGGAATGTTATAGTCTTAAGCTTGTTTGATTTGCGGTATGATTCGTGGTTGTATTATTTATAGAGTCATGATAGGGAGATTATAGTGGAGTGTCGACAGGAATTCGATTAGGTTTAACCAGTTCTAATAGAGCAGGAGAATCGAGTGTGTCGAATTCTTCTTTGGACTCAATCTTTGTTCCTTCGTATCCCTAAATACCTAGGAGCTCCTCGTACTTGTTCTGTTCCGTTGGGGTTGGTACCTCATGCTTGGCGTAGAGATGCATCAAGTATGACAGAAGAGATGTTTGCGTCTTCATCGCCTTCCAGAGGTTGTTGGAACACGGTTGTTGCAAGTGCATCCCCTTGAGTGTTTTAAGTGCCCAAAACACCCCAAGTGTGACTCGTGTATCGTTCCAGGGATTCAGGTGAAGCTAGCTAGGTTAGGTTAATCTGGTTATGACTCCTACCTATACTTCCTCTTATTCTTCTTATTCAATTAGGCCCAATCCAATTACCTCACCTTTCTGTTATCCGGATTGCCTCATCTTACTTTCGTGTTTCCGCTTTTGCATCCGAATCAGGGAATATCAAACCACACACAATAGTAATCAGCTCTAGTTTCTCCTCATGACAATAGCTATCAGAGGACGCTTCCTATTTGGAGAGGGACGGTGTACAAAATTCTCTCCTCGTAGATTAGAGTAACGAAAGACTCCACTATCAATCCTAACATCTCCCACACAAAACAAACACACGCACCAGGGTGGTGTCTACCTCTTCACAATCGTAGGGACGCTGCCGAAAAGCCGGTCACGCAAGAGGTATTCCGACCCTTTGCTTACTACAACGACAAAAATTCTAAAGAATCCGGATCTGGTTAGGACTAGTAATGGTTTCTAATCCTCTCGTGGAATCCCAGATAAACTCGGATCCCTCACCTCTTCCTTTCCACTACAATCTAGGCTTCATGAAGGTTACACAACCATTTGAAATGGGATACCTCTGTGACAAGGACCACTTTGGAGCTCACACAAAAAGAGATAGATAGGTGTTAAGATTTAAGGACACAAACTTAACATAAAAAATGGGCAGCGCACCTCATACAAGCTTACGGATAGTGCCCCGTAGTTGGGTGCTTACAAACTCTCTTCCTAACCCTAAGATAACAGGAACTGGATTTTAGCGGCGGCCATGCAAGGCGTCTGACCTACACACCAAAATCCAAGCTACATGGGTATCTAATCTTCCCACATTTTCACGATTAGGTTAACTAACGAGACCGTAACAGCCTCGCAACTAACAACTAAATACCACCCCCTTGGAAGCAAAACACAAGACCCGGAATCCCACAATGAGCCTCGTGGACACCTCATTCCCACAATGGCCACCTACCCATTGGACAAAACGGTCCTTAACAGCAGGCTTGCTACTTTCTAACTACCACTGACCAAGTTCAAAAGTTACAAATAAGATCCACCTTTCCCAGAACAAGTTCCGATTCCAGGTAAAAATTCTAATTATCGAGTCACCGCTATGACCGTTTAAACCTACCACTAGACTTCTAACTACCTACGGCTAGTTTCTTGAGCACAAAACAGGGCGTGGCCCTACTCCTTGTCTTCCTGATCCTGGTCTTCGTCCTTTGCCGAAGAGTCCAAAAGCTTCACCGTCGAAGTTCTGACTCGGGATAATGCCTCTCCTTCTTCTTCGCCTTTGTCCTCCGGCTTCTGCACCTCCATCAGCTGGCTTGCGGGCATCCTCGCCTCCACTTTCCATGTGACAGTTTGTGAAGTTGACCGAGTTTGCCGCATGGCGGTTGCCCTCTCGGAATCGGAAATGGTCCGCCTCTTGAAAACCCCTGAGTTTGGAGTGTCGTCCTCCACCTTGCTCGTCTTCCCCTTCGAACTCCCACTTTTATCTGAGATAACGGAGGGAGCTCGTCCTTCCGTTTCTTGGGTTCCGGACCAAGAGTTCAGACTCCGGCTTCCGATTCCGAAACCGTAAGCACTTCCGGAAGCGCCTCCGTCGACTCTGAGTCGAGAGACACCTTCCGCTTACCTTTCCCAATGTCGCTGAAGATCCCTGCGTGGATCCTCCGGCACTCCTCCAACACCTTCTTCATCTTTGTATGGTACTCCACCAACACCCCAACAAGCTTCTTGCTACCGGGCTGTCAAGTTTCCGGGCTTTGTTGAATCCGACGTCGAACAGTCTCGCCTTCAGCAACACGTTGCCCGGTTGCTGCACGAACTCTATTACACGGGTGAGAGCAATTGTGAAATCGTTAGATCTCCCCATCGCCACAACCAACTCCTCGTCCTTCTTGTCCATGGCCGTCTTCATCTTCCGGTTCCGGTTTTCCAAAGAGAGGAGACGAGCCTCTAATTCCTGCACATTATGGGGTTGCATGTTCCTCTCAAGATGCCTGCATAGCTCATCCGCTCCCATGTCTCCCGCAATCCGGCACGCCTCAGCAAAGAACACTTCGATCTAATTGTAGGTTTCCTTGGCCATGTCGTACCCTTCCGCAATGATGTCGAAAGGGTCTTCATCCTCTCTCTCGTTGCTCACCTTCTTCCTGCGGATCGGAGGTGTGGTGTTGCACCTCTTGGTCTCCTTCCTCCTCTTCCTCGCGCTGGCTAATGCCGGTTGAACGTCGTCTTTGGAGGAATCCAAATCCGGTTCATGTTCAAGTACCGCATCCGATTCCGCATCCTCCCAGCCGTGGCTCGCTAGCACCTTGGCCATCTCGTAGGCGGTCTTCTTGTTGTCGCGCAGCAGGTCCTCATGCTGGTAGAGGTGATATAGGAATGGGGAGATTGGGGTAGGTCGCACCTTTCCCAATCCGGTTAGAAATTTCCCCACTAAACCCCTACGATATCTCTCCACGCTATTTGCCTCTCACCTATGTAAACTCCCCAGATTGTGTTGGCTAACGCCGTGGTCGTCTTAGAAAGCCGATCCGATACAGGACCGGGAGTAAGAATTCCATTACCCTCCTGACCCTCGGATCCTTGCAGTCCGCCACGTTCAGCCCATCCTTTGGATCTGCTTTTTGGATAAACTTTCCATCTATGAGTGACTCCCTACGAGAGCACATACCTTCTCCTCCTGTTGAAAATCCGTACACGGCGCTCCACATTATCGAGGTCCACTTCTCCGGCCTCCTCCGGATGGTGCCCTCAAACTCGTTGGAGACTCCATTGATCACCCTCCGGACCATCACGCCGTCCTTGAAACCCCAAGGCTACTTCCGAAATCCTAAACATCCCATCCACTTTAGATTCGCGTCCAGCGCCTTTCGGCCGCTCTCGGATTCGGGAATCACTGAAATCATAGTCCAGAGATTCACGATTGCTTCAGTCGCCGCCCTGCTGGTGGTCACCTTCTTAAGCATCATCACCGCAATCCCTCAATTGAATTCAAACCTTTGCTCTTCCAAAAGACCCACAAACAAATCCGCACTCAAAACCTAACCCGCACTTTCTCATTCCCAACCCGCAAACGGCAGTAATCCTCGCTACAACGCTCTCACGCACAAACCCCCAGTTGCCCACGCTCGCTCGCTTGCCGCTAATCAACCTAAAACTCACTCAGAAAGATGAGAGGAAGAACCCTGGGATAAACTATTTATTCCCAGTCCGGTAATCATTACCTGAATCTAAACCCGCGGTCGGTATTGGCCGTTGGTACCGGTTACGGTTCTAACCGTTAGATCTTGATCCTGGTTATAACCGTTTGAGCCCGATTTCCGGTCACCAATACTCGGATTCCTCTTTAGCAATTTTAGGGTTTTTGATTTTAGGCAACGAGGACTTAGAATAGTTTTTAATAAAACTATCTTTATACAATGGGGGTGTTCCTTATTTCCAAAAAAACACCACCCATTCTTCCGTTGACTTTAGAGTTGTTAGGACGCTCGACGTCCATGACGTCCGGCCGTCTGGACAGAGGACGTCCTCGGCCCCATGACGACGTCCGGTGACATAACGACTTTGGTCAATTTACCCGGGAGTAAATAGCCCTCCGCTACCCCAACCGACCGCCCGGTAGACGGCGTCGGGCGTCCACCGCTGGATGCGACCGCGATGCGGACGGCCATTCCGTCCGCGGTCCGCCGCGGCGGATGGCCCTCTCCCGTCCGCGTGGTTGACTGCCTAGCCCTCCGCACGGGTATTTTGGCCATAACTCCCTCATTTTTGGGAGTTTTTGAACTCTAATATACCATTCAATGCGTCTTGAAAATGCGCTTCCAACAATACAAAGCGCGCAGCGGACGCCCAAGGGCCGTTCACACGGCGGTCGGCCTTCACCCGTCCGCGCGGTTGACTACTTAGCCGTCTGCACGGGTTTTTTGGCCATAACTCCCTCATGTTTGGGATTTTTTGAACGTGTAACATACCATTCAAAGCGTCTTGAAAATTCGCTTTCAACAACATAAAGCGCGCAACGGACGCCCAAGGGCCATCCGCACGGCGGTCGGCCTTCACCCGTTCGCGCGGTTGACTGCCTAGCCGTTTGCACGGGTTTTTGGCCATAAGTCGCTCATTTTTGGAAGTTTTTGAACGTGTAATGTATCGTTGAAAGATCCTTGAAAATGAGCTTCCAACGGTATATAGCGCGCAGCGGATGCCCAAGGGCCGTCGGCCGGGCGGACGCCCAAGGGCCGACCGAACGGCGGTCGACTTTGCAATCCGCGGAGCAAACGCCCAAGGACCGAACGATGTGCGGTTGACGAGGCGGACCACAGGGGGGGCGCCCAAATGGCAAGAACCGACCGCCGTGTAGACGGCCTGGCGATCGGCCATTCCAATATGCTTGTAGTTATATAAAGGAAGAAAATGAATCAACATTTCTTATGTAGTCTATTTTAAGTAGAACCACTGTTCACAAATTCTATTCTTCATATGTTTCCAAGCGCATAAAATATTTGGAATGGAATATTCAACTGTACTTGCATAAAATCTTCCAAACATTCCTCTGACTAATAATGCATGTGACTCTTTCTCCTTATTTAGACTGCACGTGCAATGTGAAACTACCCAAAAAAGAAAAGTTGTAAACCACTTTTGTGTTGCCAAAGAGCAGAGAGAAGTGGAGGAGAGGGGAGGGAGTTGCTAAAATTTGAGGCTTCGTAGCATGGTGGCCGTTCGCAAAGCTCTAGGGGCAGACGGCATGGCAGTCGACCACCAAGTGCCGACCGATTGATCTCAAGTTGATTGATCAAGGATGTTCGATCGGCATCGGGTGGAGCGAGCCGTCCGATTAGGCGGGCACAGTCGAGTGCGTCCGCAATCGAACGGCCACGGATGAGAGCAATCAGACAGCTACGATTGATGGTGCCGACCGCACGGCGGTCCGATCGAGCATTATGGCCAAGTCCGTCCGCTATCGGACAGCCTGAGCGATCTCAAGTGAGGCTGGGCAAAGTCCAAGACATGATACTAACTTAGATGAAGATTAATTGTACATGGGCACGTTGTTATGTAGTCTATGTGGATAATGTCTTGGTGCATGAACACTATTCTGTAAATTCCAAAGGTCGTTTTTAAAGGTTTTTTAGTGGATGTTTATTTCTACATTGCGGCCATGTCAATGTAAACAAAGAATATAAATTGTATGTTATCCATTTTTAAATAAACTTAATTGATTGTTTTTTGTATAAGTGGATGTGTGGAATGAGAAAATTTTAAGCATTCTAACGTCTCCAACATTACATTTGAAAGGAGTAATTATTTTTGCAAAGATGTATGTAGTGAATTTGGAACTTGGAGAAAGGTGCAAGTGTTTAACGATACTTTCCAAAATCATAATGTCGATAATGTTCTACAAAAAATGTGATTACCTTAGAAATGTCTTAAAATATTTCCAAACTCTACACCATTTTGGGGTGGCAATGTTCGTGTTTCAGATAGAATTGGAAGTTGGGGGTTTGAACGAGGGTTGAACTTTCTAAACACACTTGGAATAAAAAAAAAAGGAGCGCAGAAGTTAAAAGATGAAGTGTTGGACCGGTAGAATCGGACTTCCTCGTTCATATGAAAATCCATATTTCTAATACACAATGCTCTTGACATTATATTGCTGATTTTGGAATGGTATGGCGTTTGAGAATCCGACAAAGAACCAACAACTTCTAAATGGATGAAGTACTCCATTGGAAGAGTTCATCCGCATTTAACGCATCCATTAGTTATCCAATGGACTATTGCCATACCATCTTGGAATGAGCATGTCAAAAAGAAGAGCGTGAAAGCCCTCTAAAGCACTTATTATTGAGATCTCAAGATTTAGAAATACACTACAAGGTCAAGCTCATAAGCTTAAATCATTGGATGTGGACCACTTTTTTATTTTTAGAATGCCACGATAGAATTATGGAATAGCCAAATAGTGCCGCATTTTAATAAAAGGTACGAGTACAGTGACACAGTCCTAGTGGCAAAAGGTAATGGCTAGATCTTCCATAGTTAGATATGGCAATGGCATGTATTCCAAAATTTACATATTAAGCAAGATATATTTGGAAAACCAACCACCATCAAAATTTGTATATATCCATGCATGAATTTCATATCGATAAACATGTTATATGGAATATCACTCTTGCACCTATCATGCTACTACTATTGATTGAAATTGATTATGCGTTCAAGGAAAAAACAATGATTATTTAGAATAATTGTTTTTATTGTTTTCGTCAGAAAGACCACACTACTAGTTATTGTTGGAAACACTATTGGCAAAAAATTTGTAACAAGAATCTTAACTCATCTAACTCTAGAGCCATATAAGTTTAACCCCTGCGGACCTCAGTGCACTTTATGGGATTTATTATGTTTACCTTGACTGCAATCATCTTTCAATTCAAGTGGTTGAATTTCACGAAATTTTGACCACATCATCTCTTATAAGTTGGAAAAAAACTTCCTGTTGTTACATTTTCAATAAGTTTCTTTTTGCAAGCTAAACCCCTAAAACTCTTTGAGTATTTCTCATCAAAAATGTACGTTTACTTTGTGCAAAAAGAAATGAGGGAAAAAATAGCTTGAAGCTCTACTTTAACCGTGACATCCTCAACAATACATTTAGAATAACATGCGTTAAAAATTTCATGAAAGTTGATGGTACGGATTGAGAGATTATACAGTTTGAAGCAAAAACAAGGTTTTTTTTTTCTCTTCCATGTGTTTTGTGGATCATCTCTCTTTGAATTTTTATGATGTCAATTTCAAGCATTAGTTTAGGATCAAGTTATTTGCAAAAATTTGATATACAATGTTAGTTCCTTGCAAGAAAAATCAAAGAGAAATATGAAGGATGCAAAATATTCAAAAACATTGTAGAAGGGATTGGGGTTCAAATACTATCATGATATATATATTTTTTATTTTTTTAAATTTTTTTAAATTTTTTTTGTGGTGAACCTAATTTTTCATAAAATGAGAATCCCAACAGTAAAAAGGATGACATATATCGCATCATATAGTAAAATAAAACTGTAGAACATAAACATTAAAAATAGTTTTTTTCAAAATTTTAAATGTAAAAAGGGTTGTGTATATATTCAAAAATTAGTAATTAGTGTTAAAAGTTCATATCAGTTAGTTTAAATAGCTAAAAGACATATTAAGCCAAGAGTTCATTAAAAGTTAGTTAAGATTTAAAGAGGTGCATCCATTTGATGAACGGTTGTGGAAGTTAAAGAAGTTATAATACACACCTCTTCCCAAGAGGTGTCTTCCCCAAAATTTAGATTATATATAGCATTGGAATTACAATAATTCCACCACTACCACGTTGAAGATTGGAGTGTGTCCTAGCTTTGAAAGCTAGTTTTTTTGGTTGCTATATGTATTTGATTTATGATTAATATATGTGATTATTCACTGTGTAATTATTGTCTTAATTTTGTGAATTGAGTCATTTGTAATACATTGAATATTAGTACTTCATTATAAATTAGAGAATTACTCTAATTTACCTACTAATACAATTTTGTGTGTATGAAGATTAATTATAAACATTGTGATGAGATGTGAGTGTGATTGAATTAAATTAATGTAAAACTTGAGTGCAAGTAAGAGTATGATTTGATTGAAGCTTTGAGTGGCATTGTAGATGTTTAAGGAGTGATTTCATGAATGAGAGATTCATGTGTGTGTGTTAATGTGTAATCAGTGACGTAATGCAATATTCCCAGGAATGCATGGGCACTTGCCACTTGATAAGGATTTAAGTTTGAGTGTTGAAAATTAAAGAGGCATAAGAGTATGAGTAATTTTTAATGCTAATGATATAAAAAATCATCAAGAGAGATGCATTCCTTGATGCATAGCATGTTAAGAGTGTTATGTGCACGTTAATAAGTTGAATTAAGTCTAACCTAGAAAGGAGATATTCCTTAAAGTGGATTAATTGCATTTGTGTTTCATGTGACGAAGACAATTGAGAATTAAGTGTAATGGAAATTGAGATAATTTCCTAGACTTAATTTTGTGTTATTCTTTGAGACTAACTTGAATATAAGAGGATCATAATGATTAAGCAAAATTGAAGAAAGCTTTATTGCATGGGGTAAGGTTTGAATTCTAAGGAGAATATAATTAATGATTTGTATTGAAATTTGATGGAATCTTCCATCGGCCTATCTAGACATGGATTGAGAGTCTTGACGGTTGACCACATGCACAACTGATAAAGGAATAATGTTCCTACTAGGCACTTAGTCCTTGGGCTCAATTAATACCTTGTTCCTTAAGAGTGATGCATAACAACCTTAAATTCTTAAGAGTTTGGGTTAAAACTTAAGTTTTGTCAATGGAAGAGAGTTTTTATATAGAAATTAGAGTCAAATTACAATACAATAGTCGCTAGACCATCCGAGGAATGGGTTTCGAATCAGAAGGAGAATATGTGTGAGTCTTGGGTGTTTTGTGAGTTGATCCATTTTAACTTTTAAACCTTACAAAAACCTAGACCCAAAGATGTGAAAATGTCCAAAATTATTAGTGGTTCTCATTACATTACCTAGAAATGTGTGAACATTTTTTACTTTGCTTAGAAAATAGATCTTTCATTGAAGACATGAAATATTTATTGACGTTTTTAAGAAACCTAGGTACGATCTAGTATTACAAAGACTCTTAAAATCAATGGAAGCTTCTAGCAAAACGTTTGGAGTTGCGCGGAGTCAAACTATATGTGATTAGAAAAGCATTGCTTTTTCTCTAGAGATCCAAGTGGAACAAAATTAATGTTCCCACTAGGCTTGCATTATGGAAATCTATGTTAATGCAAGCTTAGTGGGAACATTTTGGAAGTCACAAAATTCCAATTAAAATCACAATCATACGAACGTGCACGAAGTGAAAAGTTTCTCCCCGGGGGTGATTTGTCCCTCCAAGGATTAGACGAAGGTTGTGCATGATCAATACATCTCAATAAAAGAAAGATCCATCAATTGAAGGAATTTTTTTTGAACCTTTACAAATTTGTCTTGCCGTTCACATGGGATACCATATTTGTAATACATTACGCTCCGGAAATTATGCTGCTAATTTCAGAATCGTGTGGCAACTAACAATCCAACAAAAGACGAAGGACTTATGAACGGATGAAGTATTCCGCCGGAAATGTTCATCCGCCCATAACTCATGCAATTTTGATCCGATGGGCAATTGCCACACCAACTTAGAATGAGCAGGTTATAGAAAAGAGTGTGACGTGCAATTAGACAGCGGGCTGACCGATTGCAATCGGACGGCCGTTGGGCCGACCGTTTGATCTGCGCGATCGGACGGTTGGCTCTCCGTCCGCGCGATCAAACGGTCGGCGAGCCGTCCGCACGACCAGACGGCCGCGAGATGTCCACATTGTTCCACATGGAATTGAATGGTCGATAATGGCCCGTGCCGACTGATTTTGCCATCTGCCTGCACCGTCTGATTTTAGTAAAAATAATTTCACTAAAAATATTTACTTTGGCCCTGGGTTAATGATTTTTTTATCCCACGGACGATGCGTCCGACGCGACGGCCGGACATCCTCGTCTGCACGACGTCTTAGGACGCTCCCAGACCCCCAAGGACGTCGGATTGGTAACCCTGCTTGACTTACACTAAGACGACAGTTCTTCAAAAACTAGGTTCCGACAGAGGTACTTGACCAACCGATCGACTAGGTCACTCATTAAAGAGGCCCAGCCTACGTAGATCTTATCTCTCATTGCTCCAAGAAATGTACACGCCGATTTGTAGTGTGCACACTACACGTTTTGGCTTTTTCGGATGAAAATAGGGTTCAGAAACCCTACGACTAACCTGACATGTGGATCGTGGAGATCGTTGGCGTTGTAGGCGTCTTTTGGGTCGGCGTTTTGAGAGAACTCCCCTTCCAGCAACTCGTCCCTCCGTTCCACAATCTTCACCTCTCCGTCCCGGAAGTTATATGTCCGCTTCCACTCCGGTGTTGCCCAATGCTCCGAATGTGCTTTAAGGCTACCGTCATATTGGTTATCCAAAATTTCGATCAACTTCGTCACCAAGTTTTTGTCCTTGATTCTCCGCAGTACTTCCATTAGGCCTATGTATCCCGTGATCTCCAAGTAGTTGCAGAGGATCTTGATCTCTTCCTCGTCTATGGGGTACGCCGGCATCACTTTCTGGACTAGTGGCGCCCCGGCGGTGATACTCTTTGCCTTGAGCTTCATGGCGGCCCGATCTCCTGTTCCAAACATGGTGCTGGACAACCTTAATTGCTCACCACCTCACAATCTCTACGGTCACACCTACGCGCACTGTCTTCACAAAAACTCTCCTCTATCAGGAATTCTTCCAGACTATGAAATCAGAAGACGGAAAGTAGGAGAGATGAGAGAGAGAGCGAAAGACGACGAAGGAGAATGGTGGCACCTTCCTTTTTCTGACCCCTCTGATATGTGACGCGACGTACAGACAACCGCCGAATGACGTCGGGTTCATGATGTCAGTTCCAAATGTCACCCGGAATATTCCGAACTTCTCCGGATTGCTCCGGACGTCAGGTTTCTGGAAAAGTACCTAGATAACATTGTTTAACAATTTTGGTTAGGCCAATAGTCCTTATTTCTTATTTCTACCTAATTGTACTATTCTGCACTGCTCTATTCAAAAATTTCTTTTAATCTTTCTTTTTTTACCGGATTTCAGGGCAATTTCCGGAACCTTGTAGGAACGGATTCTCATAGTCGCTATAATATCCACGACTTGGTCATGCACCACTTGAGTGTGGCCCACCCGAATACATGTCACGCATTGAATTATATTGCATTTCCATGAAGCGGGAATTGTCTTCAAGTTTGCGGATGTATTCTTCTTGGCTTTGATGGTGGCTTCACGCATTAGCCTCTCAAAATCATCCTCATGTTGGTCACGAGAACTTCGAAAGGATGGTGGTGGGGTATGACAATTTCCATGCGTGCTTCTTGCATATCCATGGAAGGTAATAGAGACATCATCTTGTATGATTTGTGGCGGCTCCGCCCTCCAAGGATTCTGATACGTCTGATAGGTATTCCTCATATGTGCATCTATAAAAGTAGGAGGGGTGTAGCTTCCCGCATTGTATTGACCGCTCTTGTAATAATGGCCTTCACTTCGATTACCAAATGTAATGGAGGAGGCATTTTGATCGTTGCCATAAAAACAATCTCTATAGTTATGGGCGTGAAACTCTTCTGCATGTGCTTGCCGTGGTTGTATTCCATCCACATCGGTCACGGTAAAACTCTTAGATCATAGCCAATCCACATCTTTGTGCAATACAATTTCAGCCCAATCCATAGCCATGTTTGAATATAACATTATCTATGGCCTTGCATTGCATACACCAACGGCAATTGTGACTTCATGATAGCGATGTATGAAATGAGAACTTAGGCAACTACTGGCAAGACCTTCCCACTGCGGCTCCGATATTCTTGCTTGGGTTCTAGGCCACAATTTCATCAGGTGGGTCATTTTCATATATTTTTTGCACGTGGTGCACGTCCAAGGTATTTGTTCTTTATCGTGCCATCCTTCTTCAGCTACACAATTGGGATTGTCCGTTCTTTCCCAATTAATCACGGGGGGCTTTCCCCTTTGGAGCATTTCGACATCTAGGCATGTTGCCTCCTTGAGAATTAACTTAATTGACAAGTTACTGAACAAATAAACATATAAAAAATGTTAGATAATTGGTTTGGGGTGCACGTAGAAGTTTAGAGTGGCGACTTCAAGGGGCGCAATCAATAAGGCTCATGGCCATAGCGAGTAGTTCAACCACTAAAGTCGGGGTGAGTGGTGGCATGTCCGCTATTTATGCCGTCCGCGCAGGGCGAACGCATGCCGTCGGTCAGCACGATGTCTCGGAAGCCGTCTGATTGTCAACCTCGAGCGGCTGTGATGGATCAAACGGTTGCGACCAACGGCATCGCGATTGGGCGGTGCGTGTCAAATTTGCGGTCGCTCTTGGCCGTCTACCATGCCGTTCGCCTCCACGCCTAGCGAACGGTGACCTCGACACCGCGGCTCAAAACTTGAGTCCCTCTCCTCCGGCCTCTCCTCTCCTTGAATCCCTTTGCAACCTTAAGGCGTAGTGTGAGAGAGATTTTACAACTTACCTTTCTGGGCTCAAGAACATCACACCTGCAATCTAAATTTGGAAATACAAGCACATTAAATGTTGCACAAAGAATGTCTTCAAGATTTGATGCTCATCTCCTGTAGATCCTTGGCATGCACTAAAACATCTTTTAATTTTAAATATTTTTTAACCAAGTATAAACAATACATGAATTTTGGCCCTACGAATGGTTGTCCGCTTGAGGGGCCCGCATGTCTTCAATGTGACGAGGCAGATTATCGCCCGGGTGGACATTCCATTCCTAGTAAGGTAGAGACACCCAATTCCGATCACTTAAGGCAGTTGGGGACTCAAATGACATTGTATGTCAAAAACATTTATGTAGAAAGATGCGGAATTAGGAATGAAACCCAACAAATATTTTTTCAAATTTAATCTCAAAGATTTGGTATTGATATAGAATTTAAAAGCCAAAAAACCAGTGAAGCCCATAATCAAACTGTAGAGTAGGTGAGATTTAGTGCCCTCCTTTGTCCAATGCCAACAAGTGAGAGTGAGTAAAAGAAAGAAGACATGCCATGGATAACCAACGCATGGAGGATACCCAATGCCAATCAACCTTGTTCGACTTTCGAGGCGATGCCACCAATGAGAGCTCAGTTGAAGTGGAACAACCCAAAATTGCACACTTCATGACCCAATGTTGATAATGACTAGTGTTTTCATATTTGAATTATCGATTTTGGATCACTTCATGCACCATTTCATTCATTTGTCATTTTCGTGCACCATGCCATGCATAATCTACTTATCGGAATTGGGTGGCCGATCGGAATTGGGTGCCTCTACCTTATTGTATGCATGCGGTTTAGGGTAAATAATAGAATATCACTTTTAAATTTTCTATGCTTACACGGGAAATATGAATATTCTGGAGGGACGGCCTCCGCAGGAGTTGCCCTTGTTCTTTCCCCTTGTGCTGTAAACGTTTGCCTTTAACACCCAATTAAGCAATTATGCACTTAGCCAAGTGCACTGATTGCTGGTAGAAAGCCGCAAGTTTTTTGCTCCTAACGTAAAAAAAATCAAAATTTGGCAAGAGTTTAGTTTGTTTTTTGTCACAAAATTTTGGTGTTTGTTGTGTCAAACATTGACATCTTCATGTTCATATAAGTGATATATATTTTTTATTTGCTACCTTTTTTTAGAAAATATATGATTTCTAATCTAGTTTGCAAATCCTGCTACAAAATAATAATCATGTGGCCAAAGAGATTATAAATGTGTTTTGAGTTATTATAGGATTTTAGAGTACTGCACTACAAATACAATGTGTAAGAGATACAAAAATATATATGCAATTTCCTAAGACAGTGTAAAGTACCTCACTGTATTTTATAATGCAAAAACATACATAATCAAGCAATTCCACACTATTGCAGAGGGATTCTAAAATCAAACATATCATATGGACCAGCCAATATATAAATATATACCACCCACGGAACGTGAATTGAGAATTTTTGTACCTCCACTCATTGCACAATTTTTTTGAATGTGCTACACTCTTTTTCTACCTCTAAAAATTGGTACACATGGAATTAACAGCGTGCTTAACATTATGGTAATTATTTGAAACCTCTTATAGTGCAAAAATTAGACACCAATTGAAGTTAAAGTCTGCTGATCCAGAAAACGCAGGGAAGAAAATGAGCCTTTTCTCTACTTCAAACATTATAATCTCTCAATCTGTGCGGTTAAACTTTATGAAATTTTGTGAGCATATTACTAAATAAGTCATTATTCAGATCCTACGGTTGGAACTACAAAAAAAACTTTACTCTTTCTTCCTTGCTAATTGCACAAAAACAAGCATTTTTTACGATTTTTGGTTGAGATATTCTCAACATAATTCATGGACCAACGTACATTGGGTATCAATAACAAGTGTATCACCAGCAGGGTATGACTTCCTGGGCACCACTACCTGGTTATCAACCACGATATCAACTTAGGGTATCATTTTAGGGTTTTGGATTAGGGTTTTGAAATGTGGGTATCAATCCATTGCACCGTTGGGTAGTCCTACGAGAGGTGTGCGTGCGCACACCCCTGGCAGTAATTGTGAGGGAGGCTGTGAGGGAGGACAATGGAGAGGAGTTGAGGAGGGGAGGAAAGATGTGGGCGGCTAGAGTTCGGGAGAGATGGGTTTGGGAGAGGGGCTTGAGAGAGAGGGATTCTGCGCCAACCTGCACGTCTGCGCCAACCTCTGCCGACCCGAGTCTTGCGCCGACCTCTGCGTTTGCGCCGTTCCAAGTACCGATGACGACGAGGTCGGGAAACGTGCGCGCGGGTGAAGGCCGCACGTTGTACCTGTGAAGATGACGAGGTCGGGAAACCAGCAGACGTTGCAAGAAGACGTTGCACGAAGAGCGTGTCTGCTGGTACATGTGAAGACGTTGCTTGAAGAGCACGTCTGCTAGACGACGTTGCACGAGGCCGGGAAACCAGCGTGTTGCGGTCCGAGCATGTACTGTCGTCTGACCCGAGTCTGATTCCGCAGTCTTGGAGTTGGATCGAGATGTGCCGACCTCAGGCACGACGTCGCCTGACCTCCGCACCTACCTCCGACCCGAGGACATCGCAGAACCTCCGACGACTTCAGCAGCAGCTCTGACCCGACGACTTCACCAGCAGAGACGACGACTTCACAGGACCTCCGATCATATCTCGGCCGTCGCTTGACCTCCGCACCTACCTCTGACCCGACGACTGTACATCACCCGACGACTTCACCAGCAGAGACGCTCTTTGTTCGCAAGTCTGCTTCGTCGGGTCACTAGGCATAGTGGCCGCAGTGGTGGGGAGCGTGGAGTCAGCAGCCTCCAGCCGTGCGTTTGCATTGGTGTATCTGTTGATAGCATCCCTATCTGTGGCGGTGGGCGTGGGCCTGTTGCTGTATCAGCAAGTGCAGCTTGTGTATACGGGCCAAACGTATCTAGACACACTGAGCTGGGGTGGCGGCACTCACCACCCGCGTCGAGGTTCACAGGAGTTGCACCGACCTCCGACCCGACGTCTTCATAGGAGTTGCGCTGCACCAACCGTCGCCTAGTTGGTCGAAGTATCTTCGAGCCTTCTTCTCTGCAGCTTCCTGTGAGTGCACGATGATCTGCAGGGAGTATACGTTCTTGCACTTAAGTGCCAGCGCTTCTTCTTTCTCGCGCGAGTCCAGTTGATGCGCTCCATTTCTAATCTAATCTCACTGAAATTAATCTAACCTCACTGAAATTAATCTAATCTCACTGAAATTATGCTCACAGAAGGAAACCCAGCTTGTTGATCTTTACAGGGATGTTCTTCTCGTCTACTTCTCGTTGCTTTCAGATGCAGAGGAGCTGGCCTCCTCGTTGTCAGACTCTGTAGATCTAACCATCCGCTCCAAGGACTCCACGTCTGTTTGCTCCGATAGTGTGTGAATTCGAATCATTGATCCTCATGTAAGCGTGTTCATCTCTCAGAATTATCAGCTGCTAACGCTCTCAGAAATTTTTGTCCAAGATCTCGTCCGAATGTGCTGGATGGAGGAACACCAGTAGTTGGAGGTGTGCGCGCGCACACCTCTAGTCTACGGAATTCCATGGGATCGTCTAGGATCTCATGGGAACGCAATGGCTAGGGTTTTTAAGTTTAGGGTTTGGATTCCTAGTGGCGGCGGCTAGGGTTTTGATCTGTGGCGGCTAGGGTTTGAATTTGTGGGCTGATTTGTGTAGCTACACATGGCTTCAGTTGTAGTGGTTTTGATGCCACTCAGTACACTAAAGATGATATTTAGTGTTAACCACACTAATTTGTTTAAAAGTGCTATAAGTGTTTAATTTTGACGAATATTTTTACCAACTATGTTAACAATGATAACTCTCTTTAAATAGTATTGATAGTTGTGCCCTCGGTAAAAATCTTCTCCAAAAGAAAAAAGTTATTACATATCCAAAAACATTAGTGTGGTTACACTAAATACCATCTTTAATGTAGTCGATGTTTTCCACCTTGTATAAACCTTCAACTTCTTCTAAATTTGATGTGAACATATTATTTGGTGTCTTTTTTGTGTGCTTATAGATTGATTTTGCCTCACCTTACACTATTGTAAGTTGTAACTATCATTTAACTCTGAGTTGCCTATTTCTAATTCAGCAAATAAACAAAGTTAGGAAAACTTACCTTGTTCCCATAAGTTCCCTCTAAACACAAATTTCCTCCTCCGGTCTGCACATCACATGCAAAGCCCACAAAAATTAGTAAATGAAAATTAAAATTGACATGGCTTCAACATGATTGCAAGAGAGATCACCTTTGAAATTGGGAAGAGAAGAGACCTCTAGGGTTTGTAAAGAAACCTTAAGTGGAAGTTCAAACCTTGTGCCTCAAGCTGATTTGTCCAATTTTAACTTTTGACTTTTGACTTTGTTTTTTCTATTGTATAAATCTATATCTATAAAAGAATACATGATGATAAATCCGTTGAATGGATGAACGCGTATATGAAAACGACACGTCGAGCTTGGATGAAAAATTTATGCAAAAGTTAAAAGTTAAAAGCTAAAAAATAAATAAAAGCTCAAAGTTAGGGTTTTGGATAAAAGGACGGGGTAGGAATGGGGACGGGGAGGGGGATGGGGATGTGGACGGGGGATGGGGATGGGGACGGGGGATGGGGATGGGGACGGGGGGCGGGGATGGGGACGGGGGGCGGGGATGGGGACGGGGGACGGGGACGGGGACGGGGGGCAGGGACAAGGACGGGGACAGGGACGGGGGACGGGGACAAGGACGGGGACGGGGACAAGGGGACAAGGACGGGGGGACGATGGATTGGAGGGAAAGGGCTAGGGGACGGGGAGGTGGGGACTCAACACAAAAAAATGTTGTGTCCGGAGGACACGGGTAACACTCTAGTTTTTTACATATTATATTAAACCTTTGGTCTAATAATATATAAATAATAATACGAAGATACTTGTTAGTTTTTATCATATGATTTTAACAAATCACCATAAAAATTTTATGCACATTTTTCAGGTTTCTTGGAAGAGTTGAAAACATGTCCAACAACAAGAACGGAATGGTGATTTAATGTTGAACGCCATCAAACAATGATGTCTGTATCGCTAACACCTGCAACATACTTTGAGGTAATCAATTATTTCTATACATATTTGAGATTGATTCTTGATCGATCTTCTATACTATGTTGTTTGTAGAATAACCTTTCTGTGGATGTTCAATCCCTTTGTTTTTATTAGCGATTATATCAAGTTCTAATGGTGTCAATAATAGTAAGTAATATTATTTGTTTTTGTATCGATAAAACACGTTTGTTGTCTTTAGTGAAATTTTCTACATTAACCTAAGTCAATTCCACATACGCATGGTCACACATTGTTAGGCAAGGTACAAACTAAACTTCTTCCTTTCCACATAAAGCTTAGAGATCTTTATATTATTTTCATTTTATTTTCTCTATAAAGAGATGTGGTGTAAATCTTCTTATTGAACATTTGAATTCTCATATTAAAACATGATGAGGTCATCAAAAAATAAAGCACAATAGGATGGTAAATTTTGAATCTCCAGTCCTTGTACAATTGTTTTGACTATGCTACACCCTTTGTCTACCTCTTAAAATTCGTGTAAAAAGAAATAACATCAAAATTAATAGGATGGTAATGTACTTTAACATTATGTATTCTGTACTTTGAACACTATAATCTTTCAATCCGTGCGCTGAAAATTTACGAAATTTTGTGAGGACGTCCTTAACTCCTAAGGTATTGTGACAGTTTTACATCAAAAACACTTCAAACTGTTTGATTCTAGTGCAATGTATAAAGAAGGAAATAAAAATTGTTTATCTCTTCTTTTTACCGTATGATCTAAATGAAAACGTGATAAATTACATAATCAATTTTTTTAATAAAGTTTGACTGCACCAATCAGAAAATTATGGTATTTGAAGTCACGCAAATGGTTCATTTTCTTTCCTGCGTTTACCGAATCAATAGACTTTGACTTCACTTGGTATCAAATTATTGCACTACACAATATTTAAATCCAGTACCATCGTGTTAAACATGATGTTAGTTCCTTATACCCGAATTTTTAGATGTAGAAGAGTTTAGTAGCATATTTAAAACAACTATGCAAGAAGTCGAGGTTCAAAAATTCTCAATTAACGTTTTATTTTTTGTGAATTTAAGATATTTTATCCAAATGATCAATAGGAAGGTTCACACCACATATTGATGTGGAATAAATAAGGGCAAAAAAAATACAAAGACCTCTAAGTTTTATGAGCAAAGGAAGAAGTTTTTTGGGACCTTGCCCGACAATGTGTTACCATGTGTGAGAATGTTTGACTTAGGCTAATATGCTATTTTTCACTAAAGATAATAAGTTTTAGTACAATATGAAAGGAAACAATATTACTTGCTAGTATTAAAATTCTCACTTTCAATAGAATATCCTAGCAAATGTTTTTCAGGTGCCCGACGTGCCCGATTTTGCCAAATAAAATTGAAAACCCTAGAATTTTTTCATGAAAATTGGATACGAGATAAATTTCATCTCCCATTAAGGATTTAGTAATGCCCATCTACAGTACATGTTTAATAGAAAAATGTTAGAAATTGACACCATAGGAGTCCGGCTGATCTTTCAAATTGTCAATTCCGGACACTTGGTCCTTTAATGGCTAATAAGTATGAATTGAAGTCATATAATTAGATGTGTCAAAAAATTATGTTTTTCTTTAGTAGTCAACATAGTAGAATGAGCAATTGTGAAGTATTTTGTTGTGAATATGCCTTGTTTCTTCAAGGGTTTAGTAACATACTCAGAAGCTTTCAAAAGATTTGACAATACGGATTGAAGGATTAAAGTTTTTGTAATAGACAACATGGTTCATTTTCTTCCCTAGGCTCAGTTGATTATGAGAGTTCAGTTTACTTGGTTTCAAAAGTTTTCTATATATGTGTTTAGAAACATATCTTTTATCAGATGAATGGTGCTTTGAAGGTTAACAATTAGTACATGTATTTTGACTAATGTGCAGCCATAATGTTCCTATTTTTTTAATATTGATAATGGAGAGCCGCACGATTCAGACTCCTTCGATACGGCCACACATCCAAAGGGACAATGTGCTTTCATGGGTAGACACACCGGAAAGAACCATGTCTGGGGCGAGCGGGTGGAGAAAGCGCAATGTATTTGGAGTGCAGGTTGAAAGCAGGATTCGCATCCTTCAATTGGCAAAGGCTCACATACTACAATATATTGCAATGCAAACCCAAGCTATCGATGACGACCGTTTACAAGCAGCCCTAAATTCTATGAAGTAGATAGTGTGCCTTTATGAGAGTATACTAGTTGTGTATGGTAATTGATATATAGTGTATGTGTAAGAGTAGTATATTCTAAGGGTGATGTTAGACGTTATATCATTAATCCTATAGAGTAAAGGTGTTTTTACTATTGGTGCTAAGCCCATTTGTAGAAGCATCTATATTTTGTTTTCACCATTGTATGCATTATGTACCACGTAGAATATCTTTTAATCAACTTCCAACCCTAGCATAAAGTATGTTTTTTTGTGATTACGCCTGTTTGTATACTACAATCCTTCAAATCTATCTTTGAAATATTGTAAAACTATATTAAATACACATTTATCTAGTATTAACGGGGGGCCACCAAAAATTAGTTGAAAATGCCAAAAAATTGCTTCCAATATTAACAACCATGATTGTACATAATATTGTTGCAAAAGCTCAATTTTTTTCTTTGAAAAACATTTTATTTTCAATTTTGCCACTTTTGTTCGCAATGGCCGTCGTTGTACCCAAGTGCACTTTTAAATGGCCAAGTGCATAATTGCTTAATTGCGTGTTCTTTGTCTAAACCAAAAGAAAAGAAAAACAAGGAAGAAAAAATAAACGATTCGTACTAGCTACTTAAAAAAACTAATAAGGCTTGATGTAATGAAAGAAAAGAGATTGCAATTCATGGACATGTCATTTTGCATTTCCAATTTCCAAATAATCATTTCAAACAATTTTTTTAAATTAAATCAAATAATGAGTTCTATTGCATACACAAGAAATGAAGATTCATAAAATCAAAAAAATAAAATATGTATGCATGTCCATTGTATAGTGGGGTGACACCCAAATTGGCACCTTGTGCAATTCCAGGGATAGTGCCCACACTGCTGCCAACTTTGACACCCTCTTGAGCGCTGGAATTTTTTTATTTATACATGAAATTTTAAATGCAAAATCATTGTTATGTTGACAACATGTGTACCAAATTTCAAAGCTAGAAGATTGATATAGAAAAAGATATTCAAGATTTACTAACAAGGGGTAGCTGTAAGAAATGTTTCACAGCTGCCAACTTTGACACCCTCCCAAGGATTGAAGAATTTCTTTTTCACATGAAATTTTTGGAGTAGAAATATATTTTTTTTGTTTACACATGTGAAAAAATTCAAGTCCGAAAGACCCACAAAAAAAATGATATTCCAAATCTACCAACAGGTGTAGTTGTGAGAAACAAAGGGGAGAATCATTTCATAACTTCCAACTTTGACAGCCTCCCTAGGGCTGAGAATTTGTTATTTCAATATGAAATTTTTGTCACATGATCTTTATGATGTTGATCACATGTATGAAAATTTTCAAAGCCAAAAGATACACAAAAAAATAGTTATTTTAAATCTACCAACATGTATGTCCTCCATTAGCAACAATCACTGCTTGTAACCTAGAGGGCATAGAATGACATAATTGAAGAAGCTTTGTTTCACTAATTGACTTCCACTCTCTTTCAAGAACTACCTTCAACCCATCTATGTTTCTAGGACATGGCTTGTTACGTTGTACTGCATCTTTTAGAATCTTCCACAAGTTCTCAATTAGATTGAGATCGGGAGAGTTTGCAAGCCAATTGAGCTTTTCAAGAAGGCGCAGTTGCCTCCATTCTTCACATATTTTGCTACGATGGACGGGTGCGGCATCTTTCATGAGCACTGCATTTGGAACTTTAACCATGAAATGAAATAATTCCCCTTCGTAAACCACTTCCACAAAATCCTTTGCAGAGCGTCGATCTTTAAGCATAAAAACAAGTTTTGACTTTTGGCCTCCAGCAAATGCGCCTCAAATCATCAAGGAAGTCCGTCCACTTTTAAAAGTAGGAACTGTAGAATTTGATGAATACCGCTCATATGCAATTCTCCAAACACGAACTTGTCTCAAATTCTTCCCAATTTCAAAGGTAGATTCATCTGTCCAAATAATACGCTCCCAATCTTCTGCGTTCCATCCACGATACTTCTGAGCAAAAACTAGCCTTTGATATGTGTGACGAGGTGTCAAAAAATGTTTTTTGACTGCAATTCGATTGAAAATGTCACTTCTATGTAAGGGCCTTTGAATGGTA
The DNA here is from genome assembly GCA_963971425.1 of Bryoerythrophyllum caledonicum. Taxonomy (NCBI): domain Eukaryota; kingdom Viridiplantae; phylum Streptophyta; class Bryopsida; order Pottiales; family Pottiaceae; genus Bryoerythrophyllum; species Bryoerythrophyllum caledonicum. The sequence continues at coordinate 7,519,894 of OZ020519.1, forward strand.
CGTCCACACACTGGAGTAGGGCATACACTAGCAATCTTTGATACTGACGCACAACGGTTATTTTTTGAGAAACGCAAAATACTACGCACATCTCTATCACTAAGTTTTGTAGTGTGACTTCCACCACAAGGTTCGTGCTTGTAAGTTCCATTTTCTCTAAATTTTTTCACCAACCTCTTAACTGTTCTAACGGACACTTTGATAGTGGCTGCAATTTGAACTTGAGTACTCCCTCCCTCACTCATACCTATAATACGTCACAAATTTCATCGGAAATTGCCATCTGAAATATGTTGAACTTTCTTTTACTAGGCTAACAGAACCTTAAACTCTCATTAACAACATTAACAATTTTGTACAGAATCAGTCACTCAATCACAGCATTTAGTCCATTCGGCATAACCACATGCACATCATTCAGCCTAGTAAGAATAACCACATACACATCACTCAACATGCATAAGCAAGCATGACTAAATTACTCATGCATCACATCACTCCATGTCTCACACATAACACATTCTTTCTCTCTGCTCTCACCATTACTCCAACATCCAATGATCACAAATCACATGCAACATTCCCTTAAGTTTACACAATAATGCTCAATTGATATTTAGAGGGGGAAACTTCGTCATGCGTGTATGATGCAAGTAATTTCTTCTTGATGTGACAACTCCAGACTTCTACATTTGGATGTTACTGATTTTTCTTAGATGCATTTATGATTAGGCATTGTGTCAAATGGATAAGTTCAATGAGGAAGCATGAGGTGTCAAAGATATTTCAATATTTTCACCAAGTCCTTGAATTGGTTATTGTCATTACACACATTGGTAGATTTAAAATAACTATTTTTTTGTGTATCTTTTGGCTTTGAAAATTTTCATACATGTGATCAACATCATAAAGATCATGTGACAAAAATTTCATATTGAAATAACAAATTCTTAGCCCGAGGGAGGCTGTCAAAGTTGGAAGTTATGAAACGATTCTCCCCTTTGTTTCTCACAACTACACCTGTTGGTAGATTTGGAATATCATTTTTTTTGTGGGTCTTTTGGACTTGAATTTTTTCAAATGTGTAAACAACAAAAAGATATTTCTACTCCAAAAATTTCATGTGAAAAAGAAATTCTTCAATCCTTGGGAGGGTGTCAAAGTTGGCAGTTGTGAAACACTTCTTACAGCTACCCCTTGTTAGTAAATCTTGAATATCTTTTTTTGTATCAATCTTCTAGCTGTACACATGTTGTCAACATAACAATAATTTTGCGTCTAAAATTTCATGTATAAATAAAAAAATTCCAGCGCTCAAGAGGGTGTCAAAGTTGGCAGCAGTGTGGGCACTATCCCTGGAATTGCACAAGGTGCCAATTTGGGTGTCACCCCACTGTACAGAACAATGATTGACATGATGGTCTTGCATCACTTCAATTCTCGAAGAAAACATTACAAGGATTTGGAAACACTAATTATAACTATATATGTATATTTATATGTGTCTATATGAATATTAGAACGCATATTAAATTCCATAAGTCATAAATTTCCTTTCGGCTTGTCTTTTGAATGATATGTAATTTTTATTGTCAATTGTATTTTCTAATAGGTCTTGATAAAAATAAAGGAAACTTCTAAAATCAAGGGATTAGAAATGTGTGGGTGGAAAATATTATGTCTATCACGCAATGCTAAATAGGTGGGTTGCAAAACTATTGCATTTCCAATATATAAATTTTGGAGAGATGAAAACATAGAACTCCTCAATCTAAAGGTGCATATAAAAATCTTAAATGGACATAGGCTATATATATATAATACTGTGGAGCTTTGGGTTTGTTTTGATTTGTGAATAGGTCCTCATAGGAATGGAAACGAGGAAATCTTGGTTGGTAGATAATGGTGCGAGGACATACACATGCATGGCAATGAGCATATGGCACTACCGTGTGTTAAGTGTTGTGTATATAATATTTTATAAATTTGATAAGAATTCAACTATTTTTATTCATCTAAAATCACCTTACATTTCTTGGATTATGATGAAACTATCATTATTTTAAAACTCTATGTGAGAATCATTACATATGAATCCAAAAATCTAAAATAACATGGCCTTGAAGTTGATATGTATAAAAACATTGGGGTTTTTTGTGATCACTTTATATTTTATTTAGAAAAAATAAAATAGTTTCAACAACTACTTTAGTACCTTCCATGATTTGACCACTCACAAGCTTACTAATTTTTATTGCATAGGGAGTGATATTTCAACGATTGTATATTGTATGGCCTTATCCTTTACATGGTTCAACATGAGTAAGGAGGGAAACAAAAACTTTTTCTTTTCAAATTTAGCCATAGGATGTTAATAAAGACCTATTTATTGATGTCATCGAAAGATTTCACTAACTTTTACCGTAGGGAGTGAAAGATTACAGGCTTTGAAGTATAAAATAAGGTTTATTTTCATCCCGACATTTAGCGGATCTGCACAGTTTTGACTTCACTTGCTCTAAAGTTTTTGCACCACACTAGATCTATGATTATTACCACCATGTTACTCATAATGTTATGTCCTTGTACTATTGTACACCAATTTCTAGACGTAGAGCATGGGGGTAGCACCTTCAAAACAATTTTGGAAGGAGTGGAGGTTCCAAAATTGCCGGTTCAACTTCTATTTGTTTTTTAGAACTAGGTATGTTATAGGATGAAAATCCATATGGTTAATAAGAAGGGTCACCCCTAATTTTGTAGTATAAAAAATATAATGTAAAAAATAAGAAGATCTCTAAGTTTTATGCAGAGAATAACATGATTCTTTATGGGTACCTTGCCCAACAATATGTGAAACTGTTTGGCTTGGGTTGATGTGCTATTTTTCATGGAAGAGAGGAATTTTATTTTTGGCATCTCAAGACTTGTTAGATTCTATATTTTGTGACCAAAAAACTATGTCCAATTTCGTGTCACTTTCGTTGAAAAAATCATACGGTGAGCATAAGTGGGCAAAATTTAGATGTGTTAAAATGAAAGTTGGAATGAAGCAAAACTTATTTTATGTTGCCTTTTTGGTATTGTAAAACATCACCTTTAAGAATCAACATGTATACAACTTTCATTGATAGAAATCAACATTTGTGAGAATGGCAATTGATAATTCTTCATGGAATGAAGAGCATGGAATATTAGTAGTTTACCGGACATCATGAATGACCTACATTAAACAATATTTTCCATTATTGCACATATTTCATCTTCATTTTGTGTTTTTTTGTATTAACCCCTAAGACAACAAGGCATTTCTACGCCAAGAACACTTCAGAACAACTTGTTGTAGTGTAATGAGTAAGAAGGGAAACAAAAGCTTTTACTTTCTAAACTTAACCATACAATCTTAGTTTAGACTTATTTAACCCCTAAAGGACCAAGTGTCAACAATGAGCTTTTTGAAAGTTTGGTCAGGTTCCTATGCTGTCAATTTCCAACATTCCTCTTTGAAATTTTTACTACAGAAAGGCATTACCAAGACCTTAGTGGGAAAACAATTATTTCCTAAATCCGACATTTGATGAAAAAGTTATAGGGTTTTGAATTTCAAATGGGGAGAGCGGGCACTTTGGGCACCTCCAAAAACTTTTGCTAGAGCACTCTATTGAATGTGAGATTTTCAATACTCGCAAGTAGTATTGTTTCCCTTAATATTGTCAAAAAAAATTTATTGTCTTTAGTGAAAAATATGATACCAACCCAAGTCAAACATTTTCACACATTGTCACTCATTGTCGGGCAAGGTACCAAAAAAACTTATTCTTTTCCACATAAAACCTAGATATCTTTATATATTTCACTTTTTATTTTTTCCACAACAATATGTGGTGTAAACCTTCTTATTGACCATTCGGATTACTAGTCTAATACATATTAAGTTCACAAAAAATAAAAGTGTGAATTGGCAAATTGCGAAAGATTATAGTCAGGAAAGTAGTGAAAATAGTTATTTAGGTCGGACGGGCGGTTTAGGGTTGGCCCTCCGCCCAAACCAACGGATTGTCAAGCCGATTGCCGCGTCTTGCAGAGTCGCGGTCAGCTCGGCCATCTGCCTGAGCCGGGTCCACCGCCGGTTCAGACGACAACGGCTCTAGGTCAGGCCATCCTCCTCTATAAAAGCTGACCGCCACTCTTTCTCTCCTCACTTCTACCCTTCGCTATCCAAGTCGGATGTGCTGCAATTGCCCTTGTACTTGTTGCTCCTACTTCGTGAAGTGGGGGGGTCCACCTGTGCTAGACGTTAGATGCCTTTAGTGTTTTGAAATTGCAAGGTTCATACAAAAACGAGGCAAACCTTGTGTGTGTATTCTTGAATATAATAGCTACCATGTCGACGGAAGAGGTGACGGCGCACGGAGACCTAGGCTTGGGTGGAAACGCGGGCTCAAAGAAGAGGATTGAACTGGAAGAAGCTTCTCACACTTTGAAGTGGGAGATTTTGGATAATGAGGACATCAAAGCAGAGGACAATTGGGAAGTAGAAATTGAGGATTTTTGGACATTTAAAATGTGCAAGAAATACGTAAAGATGTATCACATCTTTATTGTGGCCTAAAGATTGCCTAAAGATCACAATGATAAATTGTGGCTTAAAGATTGCCACCAAAGTCATAAAAGGAAATTTGCGTACAGACCATGGATGTGCAAGAATGATTATTTCATTCATTGGCTTGAAGAGGTATGGCGGGCTTATTTTCCAAGAAATAAGGGGTTGTTTAATTACAGCTTGGTATCAATGGTATATATTGAGCTGATATTAAAAAAGAAGGTGGATTGGACCACGTTCCTAACTACTACACAGTTTCCACTTAGAATCGCGAGGACACATAAGCATATTTCTGATTTACATAATCAGGAATCAGTTGCCACAAGGAACATTTTGGAACATCTGAAGAAGAAAACTCATGGGGGTAGTCTACAGCATCAAAAGCCTAAGATACATGACTTACCTTCAACAAGATAAACAAAAACGATGGTATTCAATGTTCGAAAGAGCATCTAGATGGCATTCAATTTTTGAAGGAGCGTTTGGATGATGTGACCGTAGTACTGGAGTCCCAAAAGAAACTGGAGAAAGTGGTGGCCAACATATTGTCAACAATTTCTCCAATATTTTACGTGGACGAGAAGACATGCAAGGATCCTATAGAAATAGGTGTTCATGATACTAAATTGATAGGAGGAGAAGACATTGTTACTCCTCAATTAGAAGTTAAGACTATAGAGTGAGCAAAACCTTCAATTGCAAAGGTTCAAGCGCTAGAAAGTATCACTGAGGAGACAACTAATGTTGGGCCAAGCACTGCAATGCCAACAAGATTAAAACCACACCTTGTTGACTCCATGATGGCAGAGAATATTATACCTCTGATCACAGAAATGCTTCGAACCATGCCAAACAAGGATGAGTTGAAGGAGTTGCTCGACTTTAGTATGGAGTGGATTAAAGCATTTGCGAAGATAGAAGAAGAAGGTGATGCCGGAGCGAATGAAGAGGGAGTAAGACCAAGGGTTGATGATATTTTTTTAGGAATATAGTTGAAGTACTCAAAGTTCAGATATTGTCAAGCGTGGGGCAGCGATCTTCTCAGCTATGGCTCCAGATTTTGTGGAAATGGCTAAAGTCTTTGCAAGTATCACTCCAAGTGTGGTAGAAGCCGCTCTTGGTTTTGATAAGATGACTCAACTATAAAGCCGTTGCTAGAAGAAAAGGTGGAGAATCTACATATCCTAACACAGTTCAAAGCTTAGGCCAGGAAACAGACCGCCTTTACTAATGAACTAGAAATGAATTGGAAGTGTATAAGAGGAAGGAGATATGCATGGTAGCTGAACGTCACACAAAAATCCAAGGTACACGGATGAAAATAACGGATGTGGAGGTATGTGAGGTGGAAATGGTAGCGTTTGAAAGTTCCACTCGTACCTCGGACAATATTTTTCTTTTCGAATATCCACAAAATGACGAAGCAAATGATATGCCGAAGATTGGAGAAGGACCATTGCAACCCTTGTGTTGGGATGACAGCGGAGATTGGTTGCAATTAAGTACTTCGGAAAAGGAGGGAAACGAGCAGGTAATAGTGGCCAAGGGGGAGGATATAGAAATGGTGGTACGGAAGTTGGAAGTGGCAAATAAAGAGAGAGATGAGGCACGAGCAAAACTAGAGTCATTGCAGAGGACATTGACAGCGGTGGATTACACACCATGCCATGAGAACACAATGTCTTGATTGGGTTGGTTCATCGCCTTCAGAACAAAGAAACAATGGTTTCAAAAGCAACACATAATCTTTAAAAATATGCATCTGAATCAAAAGCATCGTGCGAACTTGTAAAAGCATCATTGAAGAGATTTAGAAGTATAGTTGGGGAAGCTGGGCCTGATCCCACAAAGATCACTATTTGGGGCGATGTGGCGGAAATGATGAATTGCACTAACTATTACAAGGACAACGGAAAGGACAATGGCATTGACTAGGCTTTGGAAGTGAAAGTTGGATGGGTGCCCTTCAATATCCTCTCAACACACTTTGTGGAATCTGGGAAAACTGTCATCCATACATGTGATCCTACACCAACATTCTTCAATGATAAATGCAGCTTCTGCCAGGAACAGTTTGGTTCAGAGGGGGCAGATACAAAGGGCCACTGTGGCCATAACTTTCATACTACGTGCATTTCTAAAAGTTCCATGAGACAATCGGTCTGTCCCATGTGTCGATCTCCTTTTAGCACAAGGTCCAATGAAATTATGGATTTACAAGATGAAAAAACACAATGAGTAAGGTATCCTCCTTCTCCCAACGGAAATCCTAGATACGATGCATCTGATCACGCCTAAATCCCCCATTCTCTACCTCCAAATGCGCCATGAACTACGCTAGAGGATCAAAGGCTGGCGGATTGCCAACCGCCATCAATGCCGCACGTGTTGCCACCGTGAAACGGCACATGGCCCCCATGCAAGACTGTTTGGCCACAAGTTACAACGGCAACGCCCTTGCCTGTGGAGTCCTCATCGAGGAAACCCTCTTCCACCTTGGGGTCTTTGGTAGAAGTCAAGAATTAGACAAACGCACTCTCCTTAAGCGTAGTCACGAACTACACAAGCTGGCGCCAGTACTCCTTAACAAGGTCCAACTGTCCATTCCCCATATGACTGAAGGGCCTCCAACTTCAAATGTTGGGGCAAGAGCTCGAACGCATACGAGTCGTTAAATGATGCGTCCGCTAGCGTTTTTCCTTCAACTAGGTCTGAAATCAAAATCGTCAATCGAGTAGGGAGATGCCTTCAGCCCGTTTTGAGAACCTATCTCGCACGACATAATGGAGATCGTCCTCCATGTTGTCAAACGTGCCTACGTCCTAGACTCAACGCCTAAGATTGGTGTCCAACGTCGAAATAGACTCAAAAGCCCCGTCGATATCCGACCCTGGCCCAAAGTCTATGGTGGAAGCACTCTCCGGGTGGTCTGATGAGGGGAAGTGATAATACCTACTTCAGATATTCACCATAAATAAAAACCACTTCGGGATCTATCTACGGGTACTATCTAAACGATAAGGGTACGAATGGGCAACCTACACTTACAAAACCACCAAACTTTGTGGTTCACCACTCATCACCTCCGGCTAGCACAAGTTCAACCATAACCTCCCACATAGAAAGGTCTTGCCGGCCATAAACCCAACTTCATCCCTACGGTACCCTATCACAATCTAGGACAACAAAAAATGTGGACATCGAAAAACACCGGCAACAAGCCCGCAACACAAGGAGGTACCGCACAAGAATCCAAAAACCAAAACTGGATCCTCTTTCTCAACAATATAAAAGCGATAGATGAAAATGACCAGAGCCATTGGCACACGCCTGCAGTGGATGGACACTAGTCGCAAAAATATGCAACAATACAAGGAAAACATCCAAAGGTGTCCTTCCCGAAGTCTAAAACTAAGGAGGTAGCGAGCTAATGCGGTTGCGGTGTTTACAAACACAAGTCCCCCCAGTGAATTTCACACATTTAGTGAAAAATGCGCTAAACACCAATTCAATTCCAAAATTGGATTAACGATAAAATGTCCTAAATATAGGCATAAGTTTCACTCAAAACCGAGTTAAATTGTCCTAATTACATACCTCCAAAGTTTAGACACTACACTAAAATTTATGTTTAGTGTAGTGTTACGAATAGTGTACTTAACCTAGTACACTATTTGTAAATGAGTTGACAAATAGTGTAAGCCACCAATGCCATTAATGTAACCCCAATCAACCGCCTAACTCCAATAAAATAGTGTAAGCCACCAATGCCATTAATGTAACCCCAATCAACCGCCTAACCCCAATAAAATAGTGTAAGCCACCAATGCCATTAATGTAACCCCAATCAACCGCCTAATCCCAATAAAATAGTGTAAGCCACCAATGCCATTAATGTAACCCCAATCAACCGCCTAACCCCAATAAAATAGTGTAAGCCATCAATGCCATTAATGAAACCTCAATCAACTTGTATAGTATTAGTAGATCGTTTCATGATACTAACCCTAACATGTATATGTTGACTAACAACTAACCCTGTTTCTGGTTCTTTCTTGGCCTCGCCGGACCTGGCGGGGTGTTTTCTGTGTTTCTTTCCTTTTCCTGCAGTAAAGGGTCCTTTACTTGTGTCAAAAAAAAAAAAAAAAAACCTCAATCAACTGCCTAACTCCAATAAAATAGTGTAAGTCACCAATGTCATAAATTAAACTCCAATCAATCTCCAACTAACCCCAATCAACCGCCTAACGGCCGTCATGTCTTTACTCTCCCCATTTGCCATCCTCATACCGATATCATCTCCATGCTTGCATCTTCCACTCTTGAACTCCCCCATCATGTCATTGGCTCTTTCTGGTGAGTTTTCTCTTTGAGATGAGTTTTTTGTTTGTGTTGTGTTTCTTTTCTATGGTGACTTCAATGAGACCTTAACTTTTTTTTTGTCACTGTAGGTGCATTTGATGAGTTTTGAAGGAAATTTACAACCGCTCACCTAAAGCACTACGAGATTATCCATATCACGCCACGCCAGACATCCCATTACTTAGTGGGGTATTCAGTTCTTCAAATTATCCTCGCTAGGTTTTTTCTCCCAAAGAATTTTTTTTCTTCTTTCTCATTCTCTCGACAAGGGGGGGGGTGGCGAACACAACCTTGCCAAAAATTATGGGACAACAAGCTCATGACCGCCATCCTATCTTGATCGTCATCCATTGTCTTCTTTGCAGCCTTGTTCATTGTCTCCGAAGTGAGCTCACTCCCAATCCCGTATTTTACACCAACCGATTTGACCAGCCAGCCCCCGCAACGCCATGTCAGAACCTAAACCTGGATGAGTGAAATTCATCGCTCATCCAAAAGTCTAGTAGGAATCCTTAACGAGAACGCATGCTTTCATTTGCAGGGATGGATCCCATTGCCCACGACCGACGTCTACACGTCCTACAACAGGTCTCCACTGTACTTACTGGCAAGATAGTTGTCGCCTGGATACTGGAAGACCGGGAAATTCAAGGTAGCCGCGGATTGTATAGTCGGACAGTCCAAGCATTTCTAGAGCACTTCAGAGCTCAGCACGCGACAAACCTTGTCTGCGCCACCCGTTGGTGGGCGTTACGAGACACTCTCTTACACTCTCCTACCCACTCATCAACTCATTCAACCCGTTGCCTTGTCATGTAGTAGAAGTAACTTTGGCAAACGAAAGAGAGTTCTTAGCAAAGCGGCCAACGGGCGGGGCCCATGACGGTCGGAGTGGGTCCAATGGCTCTCCCCGCATCTCTCACAAAATTTCTAGGCATATAACACGCCGGAGTTAAGTTTTCTTCAGCCCTTCTTCTTGAACTCGGCCAATCACTTCTCTTAGGATTAGACTCACCTTATACGGTCTAATCTAGAGATCCAAAGGATGGACAGCTTTTAACGGATAAATTGACATCGTCGTTGATTCAACAATTCATGGATGTTAATAGCATTGTTTTACTATCTCAACGGAGCCGTTTGAGTTTTAGCCCGGAAAAAGAAGCGCAAATCGAAAAAAAAAACCGCATATCATTTAGGAACTTTACAACGGGGATTTCAATCGGGTGTTTTTAATGAAATCTAATTGAAAACCTAGATGAAACCCACTTTACTATTAACATGAACAACGGATGAGCTCTAGGATTTTGGGGGGACATTTCAATTAAATACGTGGATGTTGTAGCCGGCGGAGAAGCAATAACTATGGTTGTATGTATTTTAGGGGGTGGTAGATCAATCATAGAACCTCCCATGCTTATTTTCAACAATGAAAATAGGAATTATCCTATTCGGGGTTTAGATGACAACATCCCCGGAGTTTCTTACCGAACAGGACCAAAGGGTTGGATGGATCAAAGTATATTCCTATAATACTTTCAAGAACCTTGGGTATACCAAGCGGACCCACACAATCGTATCAAATACATTTGGGTGGATAATTGTACGGGGCACAATTTAACCCCTACAGTAGCGGTTGTTTTAGCACCAAAAAGAACCGTTTTGAAATACTTACCCCCGTGCGCAACCCACCTATGTCAATCGGCCGACACATTTATAATTTCAAAGATCAAGGACGCTTGGACCAAAGGATGGGAGCTCAAGAAAACCGAGTTAATTCAACAAGGCGTTTGGCAAAATAATGCCCATGGCAACGGCCAATGGTCGGGCAAACTTTCTAATCTCGGTAAGTATTTTTTCTTCAATTAGCAGCGGATTCGGTTGAAGATGTTAATTGCAAGGTCGATTGTGATCACATATCATACGCTAGGAAATCTATGATAAGATGCGCGCCATGCAGCTTAGCATTAGGGTTAGATGGCACTAGGACTCCTAACCAATTGTTTCCGCACTTGCAAGAAATCATTGCAAAGCATCATCCATACTTTGATGGGCTAGAAGTGTCAAATTTGCCGTATGCAAATTAACCTGTGTTACATTTTTATTTATTATAAAGTTGTGATTTACTTCCCTACCCGCCTATATATAAGTTCTTATGTTTTTCCAATGTATTTTTTGCACATGTTTCTTTTATCTTAACCCCCCAATTTTCTTATCAGTTTTAAACCAAATACAATTCACAATTGTTGAATCTATTACAAGAGTAAAAAAAAGCCAAAAATATCATTTACTTCATATCTCAACCCTAGGATCTTACTTAAACTATATAGGTTAACTTGCTTACAAATATTCATCAACTTTCACCGCACGGATTGAAAGATTATGTTAATGAAGTAGAAAAAATATTTCATTCCCTTTATAGCGTTATGATGATCAACAGACTTTGACTTTATTTCATGAAAAAAAATTCTCTACAAAAAGTCTAAATTCATTGCCATCATGTCAATCATGATGTTAACTCTTTTTTCACCAATTTTTAGAAAAATAAATGAGGTGTAGCAAATTCAAACAACTGTACAAGGAATAGGGACTCAAACATCGTCAAATCACATTTTTATTGATTTGTGAACTTCATATTTTTTACAATCAAAATCCATACAATCAATACAAAGGTTTGCATCGCATCTTGTAGTAGAAAAGTACAAAGTGATAAACTTGAAATTCTCTAAGTTTTATGCGGAGAATAAGAAGTTTTCTAGTACCTTGATCCACAATGTGATAAAGTGTTTGACGTGGCTTAAAATTTTAATTTTCACTGAAGACAAGATATCTACTCCGACAATATGAAAGAAAATAATATCACTTACTTGTATTGAATATTTCACATGATAAGGTCCCAAAAAAGGTTTTCGGAATTATCAACACTCAAAAGCTTCCAAGCATTCAAGAAGTTTTTCTATAAAATGTCATAACTTGTTTTCCAAAAGTCCAATGACAATAAAATATATTTAACCATGTACCTCTTATCTTAACTTTGTACAAAATTTCAAGAATTTTCAAATAAATTTGCAACCATGGAAACATGGATGAGATCTGCAAAAGCCCACCTCTAGAGTTTTTGCATTTCCAAGTTTAGTTGTGACTTTACTTTCTTTCCAAATCTAAGTTCTTCTTCTACTTTTTTCTTTATTTCCTAATGTGCGCTTTTCCTTTCCTCTTATGTTCTCCAATCTTTTTCTTTCTTTTCTCTTATGTTCCAATTTTCTTTTACTCCCATGTCTATATTCTCATTTTTCCAATATATTTTTTCCAAATCTTTCTTTTTTTGAATTTGCAAATCTACTTCTCTTTTATTTCTAAGTTCTTGTTTTTCCAATATGTTTCTTCCAAATGTTTCTCTTTTTTCAAGTTGGAATTTCACTTTTCCTCCATATCTACGAATTTTTCAAGATTTTTTTTGCAAATTGTTGATTTTTGAAAAGTATATAAAACCCGCTTCACTTTTAATGCACTAAATGCCCTCGAGTAGAAAAAAATTATAATGCAATATTCCGTGCTTAACCCTTAAGGCCCAAGCCATTTCAGAAGACTCTCTACTCTGTTCATTAAAAATTGCTAAGATGAACTTATTAAAGATGTAACCATAGGATCTTCTAGACTTTACGAGATGATGTGGTCAAAATTTTGTGAATTATGACTATATGGATTGAAAGATAATTGTGGTTAAAGTGAACATTTTTGTGCCCCGTAGGTACACTTGGGCCTTTAGAGATTAACCCTTTAAAGGTCTAAGAAGCCACATTTGGATTGCAACATGGTGTTTTTGTGTATTTGACATATAAGGTATGAAAATTGATGTGTATAGTAGTTGCATAAGTTTGTATTTGTATCGAGCCCAATATGATGACACATAACAATTTAAATTTAGATCATTATTACACCTACTACATGCTTGAGAAGGTGTTAAATGGTCATGTATTCTACATGTATGGTGTCGTTATTGAGCATGATAAGGTTCAGATATTGAAATGACCTCCATATGGAAGATGTTAGTTAAAAAATCTTTAATCCAAAGGTCTATGTCTTGCCTAATTCTAGTATATTATTTGTATGTTAAAGAGTAAAATACATGACCATATACATGGTCTCGTATTGACCTTTAAGGGTTAAACTATTTGATTTCCAACCGGGAGCCCCATGCTTCTCTTCATTCTCAACTTTCAAATAGCCATAGCTCATTCAAAATTTGTCCAAATTAAACATATGAGGTGTATTTTGGCATCTGCATTTTTTGTAGATGCCAAAAAACACCTCATACGCCCACTTTGGATAAAAATTGAATGAGTTATGGCCATTTGAAAGTTGCTGATAAGATTCTCTGGCAGCTTGACTGCTGGACCTCTTTTCAGCCCTCGACTGCTGGACCTTTTTTTTATACTTCTATTGTTGATACACTAAGTGAGCACAAGTGAAAAAAATTATGTCCAAATCTTTACTAGAATTGATAAATAGTGTAGTACACTACACATCGCATTAACCTCTAAAGGACCAAGTGTCCAAAAAGGGCTTTTGAAAGTTTGGTCAAGTTCCTATCGTGTCAATTTCCAACATTCCTCTTTGAAATTTTTACTATAGAAAGACATTACCAAGATCTTAGTGGGAAAACAATTATTTCCTAAATTGGACATTTGATGAAAAAGTTCTAGGGTTTTGAATTTTAAATGGGGAGGGCGGGCACCTCGGGCACCTCCAAAAACTTTTGATAGGACACTCTATTGAAAGTGAGATTTTCAGTACTCGCAAGTAATATTATTTCCCTTCATATTGTCAAAAAAAATTCTTGTCTTTAGTGAAAAATAGCATACCAACCCAAGTCAAACATTTTCACACATTGTCACTCATTGTCGGGCAAAGGTACCAAAAAAACTTCTTCTTTTCCACATAAAACCTAGGTATCTTTATATATTTCACTTTTTATTTTTTCCACAACAATATGTAATGTAAACCTTCTTATTAAGCATTCGGATTATCAATCAAAAACATATTAAGTTCAAAAAAAACTAATGAGTGAATTAACAAATTTCAAGCCTCTACTCCTTGCACACTTGTTTTGAATATGCTACACCCCGTCTCTACCTCTAAAATTGGTGTGTAAGGAGCTAACATCATGCGTAACAAGATGGTAATAGATTTAGACCTTGTGTAGTGAAATTTTTTGACACCAAGTGAAGTCAAAGTCTATTGATCCACTAAACGCAGGGAAGAAAATGAACCATTTGCTTGACTTCAAACACTATTATCTTTTAGTCCGTGCGGTCAAAGTTTATGAAATTTTGTACATGTATTACTTAATAAGCCTTTATTGAGATCCTACGGTCAAAACTAAAAATCAAAGTTTTTGTTTCCTTCTTTATTCATTGCACTAGAATCCAACAATTTTGAAGTGTTTTTGGTGTAAAACTGTCTTGGTACCTTAGGGGTTAAGTGTAGTCACACAAATAGTGTAATTACCCTACTACACTATTTGTAAACTTGTTCACAACTAGTGTTAGCGGCGAACATCATTAATGATGCCTCAATAAACCTCCTACTAGCCGTCATGCATTTACTGTCTATGTTGATTTTTCTTATTTCTTACCTCTCCCTACACCCAATCAATCGCCTACCGAACGTCATGCGTTAATTCTCTTCATTGAAATCCTACCTATAATTCCATCCCTTTCTTGAACTCTCTCACCTTATTTGTTCACGGAAGGTATAGTGAAGTTTGGAATTTCTGGTGTCAAGTTTCTGGAGTTTGGGATTTGGGATACGAGTTTGTGGGGTTTCTGGAGTTTGGAATTTGGGATACGAGTTTGTGGGGTTTCTGGAATTTTGGAGTTTCTAGAGTTTTAGGTGGCGAGGACGTTTTGGTTTGGAATTCAGGGCGAAATCTGTTTGCGACTTTCTACACGGGGAGGGGGGGGCTTATTCCCCCGACTTGCGGGGGAGCTGGCCGTGGTGGTGTGGCAAACCTTATGGGATGCTGCAACACGACGTCCACGGACAGCTCACGCAGTCGGTGTCGACGGACTTGGGGCGACTTGAACTCCAGCGGCGAGCTGGACTTGGCTGTGAGCTGGAGTTCCAGCTGGATTGGCGAGCTGGACTTGGGGCGAGATTTCCTGTGCGAGCTGCCCACCAGCGACACCACACCACCACTACGGGGTCGGGGGTCCCAGAAGTCCACCTACACGGGGGGGGATACCCTGTAGGTCGGGGTTGGGGATACCAACAATTGCAAACCTTATGGTTTTGAATGACACCACAAATCCACTCACCGCTAACCCACATCCATGGTCAACAGCTCCGCGACTCCCACCAGAAACACCAACAATCCACGCGTGACCTCGGACCTCTTACCATGGACCAACTAGACGACGCCACCACACAACCGCCCCCAGGTATGAAATTCATCCACGAAGTTCATCCATTTGCAGAAGTTGAGTAGAATCACAGATGTAACTCCCATTTTTCGTCTACGTAGGGACGGAATCATCCACTCCCACCCCGCGTCGAGCGGTTCAGCAAGTTGCCACCATCCAAACAAGACAGACGGTGGTGGCGTGGATGGTGGAGGACCACGTGTTCCATGGCACTTCTGGACTCACCACCTGTGCCATCACAACATTTCCAGAGCATTTCCACAGCCAACATGGAACCAACCTCGTCCGCGCTCACCGTTGGTGGAGCCTACGCGACAGCATCCTTCCTGCAGAAAGCAGCTCGCACCCCCAACCCGCCCAAATCACGCGTAGCAACATGGGCATCCGAAAGCAGATTCTCACCAAAGCTACCGCGTCGTTCGCTTTGGGTGCAATGGCTATATCCAAAGCTGCTGCAATCATTTAACGTGTACCGCACCTCTAGGGTAAAATTCTCTCCCGCCATCCTTATAGAATTGGCCCTTTCTATTCTTTTATCGATGGATTCACCTTACAACTCCCAATCAACCGACCCTAAGGACAATGTTCTTTTAACACAGAAAATAACAAACGTATGGATTTCCCATTTTATGGATGCCTATAGTATAGTTTTATTGTCACAAAGAGGCCGTCTAACTTGTAGTCCGGAAAAAGAAGCACGCATTGAAATGAATACCGCTTTCCATTTAGGCATTTTACACCGTGGGTTTCTTTTGGGCAAATTTGATGAAAATTTGATGGAAAATTTGGACGAAACTCGCTTTTCCATTAATGTTGACAATGGTAAAACCCTTGGCTTTTGTGGAGATACTTCCGTGAAGTATGCGGATGTTGTTGCGGGCGGAGAGGCAATGACCAACGTGGTTAGAATTTCAAGGGGCCATAGAGCAATGATAGAGGCACCAATGTTGATATTCTCTAACCCAAACACTAATTATCCAATTAGATGTTTGGACAACTCTATTCCGGGTGTTAGTTACCGTACGGGGCCCAAAGGGTGGATGGACCAATCCTTGTTTCCACAATATTTTGAGGAAGCTAGGGCTTACCAACCGAACATCCACAACCGTATAAAATACGTGTGGGTGGACAATTGTACGGCCCACAATGTAACCCCTCGGTTGGCAGCCGTTTCCGCAGTCAAGAGAACCGTTTTAAAATACTTACCTCCTTGTGCGACTCACCTTTGCCAACCCGCCGACACATTTATTATTTCAAAATTAAAGACGCATGGACGAAGTGTTGGGAGGCCAAAAAAACCGACCTTATCCAAGCAAATGCATGGCAAAATACTCCACGTGGTGACGGTCAATGGTCCGGGAAGCTTCAAAATCCGGGTAAGCAATTTTTTCTTCAAGTAGCAGCAAATGCCGTAGATGATGTAAACGGCATGGTTGATTCTCAATATATTTCATATGCCCGAAAAGCCATGATTAGATGCGGTTTATCATTAGGTTTAGATGGCACTTGGACTATTGAGCAACTATTTCCCCACCTTCGGGAAATTATTGCAAAATATCATCCTTACTTTGAAGGACAACAAGTCCCAAATTTGATTATGGCAAATTAATGTATGAGTTCATTTTATATGAATTTTCAATTCTACTTTTATTTTCCTTACATATTTTTTTACCCCTATTTTATTAAATATATTTCATGTCTTATGATTTTAGTCATTTTTATACAAATATTCCTTCATTTTTGCCACTTTGTTGAATTTACATCACCAAAATCTGGAAATGCCCATAACTTACTCATATTTTCTTCAAATTAAACATATGAGATGTTTTTTGAAATCTACAAAAAATACAGATGTCATAAAACATCTCATGGCTGTAATTCCAATCCTTTTTGAGTGACTTATGCTCCTTTGAAAAGTGTTGATTTTATTCACTACGGCAAGATTTTTCGTACACTAATTGTGCACAAGAAAAAAAAGAAAACCACCCATTTTTACTGCAATTCACATTTAGTGTAATGTTGTGTCTTTACACTAATTGTAATTTTTACTTTTAGTGTAAGGGTTCGTATTTAGTGTAGACGACACTAAATGCGATGTTTAGTGTAGTTGGCATTTAGTGTACACTTATGTCACTACACTAAATGCCTCATTTGCAATTGGTGTATGGGTTCGCGCTTAGTGTATACTACACTAAACATAAATTTTAGTGTAGTCCATTTTTTTTAACAATCCATAAAAATGTCATTTAGGAAAAAAAAATTCACTAAAATTTTTCCTTCCCCCTAGGTAGAAACCCCTATGGAGAGCTCAATTCCAAAGTCGGAATTTTTTTTATAAAAAAATAGGGAGATGTTAACTAAATAGTGAATGAATTTTGTCCAAATTATGGTTTCATCCACAGTGAATGAAAACTACCCATAGCGGATGAATTTGCAAAAATGGATGAAAAATGAGTGGGGATGATATCTATGCAATGGATGAAAAATTGCAGATTCAGGTCTATCAGTTGTTTTTCTTCTTCCAATTCTTGCGCCGCTCACATCTTGCTCAAACATGTCCGATTTCGGCGCCGTTTGTTGCATTGGCTCCATCCTCACGCCCTCTACAACATCAATCTAAGCACCCAAGAAATTTCTAAACTCACGCAAGGTCAAATTCTTGAATCAAAGAAAGGAACAAAGGAGGATCTTTCTCAAGTGAATAACTAGTAAATCACAAGAGTAGTCAAGCGTCTCGCACTCCACAAAGGAAGAATCAACAAGTACAAGTAGTATAAGAGAATGCAGAGCTTTACTAATGATAAACAATCACTTACAAGCTCTAAATACTAATCACTAAAAAGTCTCTAACTCACTTACAAAGCTTGACTTGACAAAGACGTCAAGTCAAGGACGTGTGCGGCGCTATACGCACACACACAACATCCTAAGTGGATGAAAATCACCTGCGGATGAATGCGGTGCGTTGCCATACGTTCCTAAACCGGTAGATTAGTAACAAACTAATTTGTGTTGAAACACTATGATGTAGAGAGGCCCTCGATGCCACGTCCCGTGACAATGATTCTACATCAATTGAACTCCACCTCATCGGGGCTACCCTCAAAGCTCAAAAGTATTGAATGGCCGTCATGAGGACTTCCTCAAAGCTCAAATTATTTGAATGAAAGTCATAGGGACTTCCTATTCCCTCTCTTTGTGTCATCTCCCTATCTCGACTCCTTGCCCTTGTTGCCTGTTGTGACTCCTTGCCACATGTCTTCACAACGTTTCACCTAGGTGAATCTTCTTGTTTAAGATCCTATGGTTACTAGTTTAAAATAAACTTTTATTTTTTTATCCACTTTACAAAAGAATGGCCAATTTTCATTAAAAATTTATGTGAAATAGTCAAGGAGCTTTAGGGGTTGATAAAAAATATTAAAAAATCTTTCAAGTACATATCAAACTTTAACTTTTTTGTTAAATTATATTAACCCAATAAGATCTACACTTTCAAATGCTAATTTTAAAATGAAATCTATAAATTACTATTTAAACTTTTCATCTTTTATTTATCATGCATGAAATGTTGAAACTCCATAGATAAACTTCATTGTGTTGATTTGAATAATAATATTCTAAATATCATGATTTTGCAAAGGTCTTTGAGCTGATAGAATTAAAGATTTGATTTTTCAAGAAAAAATATGAGTAAATAATTTTAAAAGTTGATAGAATCACAATAATCTAAAATGAAGGATAGATAATTATTGAATTTTCCTTGACATATGGTCTTATATTTTAAAAATATTTTTTTAGTAACTAACTAATAAATTAAAAGGTATTGGGTTTTTTCATTTTTAATTGATATTTAATATAAATCAAATTTTATTTGAATTTTTTCATCCTTAATTGATATCTTTAATGAGTAACTTTGGATGAAATATTTTATAAATAATACCAATACAAAAAATTGAAATAATGCAATTAAAAATATTAATACCTTCCAAATATTTGACGGATTTTTTTATTTTTTTGGATTTGCAGTTTATTTATTATGTATTTGGAGTTATAGAAAACTCATGGAAAATTTAGGAATACACAAAAATACAATGAATACCATGCTGCATACTATAATGTATTTCATACACATGCAAAATGATTCTGGTCTTAAATTTTGATTGAAATTTGTCTATAAGAGATTCTTCATTCTTTTGTGATTGTTGATCTCTCTCATAGCATACAAAACTTCTATTCTAATTTGTACTATACAAGTTTGGAACATTTTTGTACACAATCAAGTAGAAAAATAGAAAAAAATCATCGATAATCATGTATACATGTTTTCTTTACATATGATATGTTAATGCAAAGCTATCGACCTAGTGCACATGTCAACTTCTTTATTCAAAGTAAAAAAACTCTTGCAATTATCTAGTGATGGATAAAGTAGTGTACCCTCCAAAATCCACAATTTTCATACTAATATATAGTAACTTCAAACACTATAATCTATTCCATGAACTGTTGGATGTTGGGCAAATTTTTCCCAATGTTCAGGTCATGGTTTGAGTTCAGTTTTGTAAGGATACTAAAATTAGGCATTGTATTTCCATCGTAGTTAGTTCAAAGAAAAAAATTTGTACATATCTTGGTTATGGAGAAACATGACATAGGCACAAAAAGTTTAAGGATCAACATACTCTAACACCACTTGGTGTTGAATTTTGCATAGGAAATGTTATAATCTTATACCATTATGATGTATGTGATGTTCGGTGGTCAATTGACAATTAGTGATACAAAGCTCAATTTTTTTTTCCTCTGCCAATCGAGGATGATGGCTGAGGAGTAGCTCCGCAAAACCTGGTGGGGAGAGGCTTGGTGTTAGTCACATTTGCTTCATGTAAGAGTTGTTGGGCCTCACCACCAACACGAACATGTTCGCTTTGTGATTACCGATGTTTCTAGTGGCATTAGTGTTGAAGAGGGGTCTTAGATCCAGATCTAGATTATGAATTGCACAAGGAGATGTTTTGGATCTAGTACGAGGAGGAAAGGGAAATCTGATGCGAGCACCTTGTATTGGACCATAATCTACTAGATCCAACTCAAACTTGCACATTGACATCTTCTAGATCTAGATCTACTATTGGAAGCTGACTAGAAACATCGATGCCAACGCCTCTCTAAGCCTAGCAAAGCAATAGAAGATGCACAACAGCAGCAACAAGCAAGAGATGCAAACGGTGCCTCACCATCAGCATCAACCAAAACTCAAGCAAACAACTATTTTAGCTAAGCTCTTACCTTTCCTTTCCATCATCACTCTACTTGTGACTTATGTTTCTGAATTTCATGAATACGATATATTTTCACACAATGGTTCACAAGTGTCCAAAGTAGAGTTGCACAAACACATATCAGGGTGCGGCCAAGCATCAAGAAGCAGACTAAGCCTACACAGTCAGACAGCTGAAGTTGCTTCTCGCCGAAGCAAACAGGGACAAAAAGATGTTGCAAAAATCGCTACGCCCACACCTAGAGTCGCCACAAGCATTCTCCATCGAAGGCAAGGTCATACAAGCGCAGCCAACAATCTCCACCGAAACACGTAGAGACGAACAAGAACAGCTCCGACAGCTCCACAGACGCGCAAGGGTCATGTGTGTGCAGATCCGCCCGCGCCACACTTATACAAACATGTACAGCTAAGCGCAGCTCCAACTGAAGTAGCTCTCCACTGAAGCAAACAGAGACGCATAAAGGCAACTTCGACCGCGCCACATGCACTCAAGCAAGGACGGACAGGAGAAGCTTCGACCGCTCCACCGATACACAAGTCCACCGCAGTTGAACTTCGGCGTGACAAACAGGGTGTAACTAAGAATGTCACACTCGCACTCAAGATCTTTCCTTGCGAGGAGCTCCTATAGCAACAGAAACACACAAGAGAAGTCGCGACTGCACCACAGGCACACACTAGAGCAGCCTCCGGAGCTCCTCACACACACAGGATCATTATACACACCCTCTGCCAAAACAAACAGAGATGTGCAAGTGCAGACCCGATCGTTGCGGACTCCCCACGGACACCGACCTCGACGACAAGATAGAGCCGAACCCTGCCCTGGAGACAACAAAAGTCTGCCTACTTGCAACATGCAACAAACAAGGTAAGTACACTAAACTCCAAACTAACCTTTCATTGCGTCTTGTATGTAGCCTCTATGTCTGCAGGAGCCCCTAAGAAAGGACAGACAAAAAAACAAGATCAACGCTCAACCTTCAAGGTAATCCACAGCACCAACAACAAAAGTTTGCAACGTGACTACATGAGCCCCCTCCACAAGAACCCATGCCAAGATACATCCACAAACTCCTCCACCCAGAGATCTGCCAAGAGAAATAGATGTCACCAGCGACAAAGAAACAAAAACGTGAGGATGGTGGAACTCATACAGAAGAGCGTCCTCCCCCTGGTAAGTTCTCCTCAACTCTACCTAGCTCTCCCTCCCACATGTTTAACAAGTACAACATGCTAGCAAAAGAGACAGCTGCAGACAACAAAAAAATGGCAAAATCAGAACACGATACAACGAAAAGAGGGTGCAAACACCGAAAGAAGAACAGGGCACAGCAACAACAAACCAATACAAAGAAGCGAAAAACCAAACGCCACGCAGGCAGGTAAGTACAAATCATCAAAAAATCTCACTGAGTTGGTGCGTGCCTTTCCAAGACCAAGGCCCAACACTAAGCAAAGACTCAGGTTGTAGGAGTATCAAACCAAGGAAGCGGACGAGCTCACACGAGAAACCGCGCCTCCAAGAGAGCTCCCACCAACGGCTCTATGAAAACCCTAATCGCCACCAAGACAATAAGACACCCCAAGAACAAATCCATCAGCCGCCACACCAAAATCGCAACCGACATATTCTAATCGAACGACCTCCAAGGGAACTCACAGAAGAAAAACCTAATCACCTTCAACGGCAACAGAAGAATCATACATCACCAATTGTGACATCCACCAAACCCTACCAAGAGATAAGGTACAAAAGCAGCTCCTACCCTCAAAGCAAACCGTCTTTCATTGTTGATCTTCACCGCACCTCCACTTCTTGCAAGTGCAACTGCACACCCCAGAGGAGCATCTTTGCTCTTAGTCCTTGCAAAGGTGGAGGACCCGTCATTCGGGAGCAGCCGCCCCGGCAGGCAGCATGTGCAACAGCTCACAAACGACTATGCCCTCCGACACCAACTAACCGCAGTGGAGAGTAGATTGGAGGTCGAAGACAACTACCTCCTCCGACATCAGCCACGGTCGACAGTAGTGAAGATTCAACACTTCCCTCTTCCATCTCTTCGTTTCTCTTACTGCAAACACTAGATGCACATGTATACCCTAACAATGATGCTAACATTGTCTTCCTCTTTTTCACAGAGATCAGCAGGCGGCACCCTCTCACAAAGCCCTACCAAAGCACACACCCGTCGAGAGGAAGCAAAACAACAGACAGACAAGGGAGACAACCCCAACACAACGGGAGAGAGCGAGTCCAGACCAAATCTCTGGAGCCGCAAGGAACTGTGCCTAAAGGAGTTCTCGCGCAAACAGCACACACAAAAGGTCAGTTCCGGAGCAAGAGGGTCCCGACCAAGTCTCCGGAGCGGCAAGAAACCGTGCCCCAAGGAGTTCTCGCCCAAACAACACGCATAGAAGGTCAGCTTTAGAGCAAGAGTACCGCAACAAAACACCAAGAGCCTTGATAGGCTACCGCCCCAAGTCCGCAGCAGCCCCTCGACGTTACAGCTTCGTACAAACTACCCAACCTAGTAGTACATATCACCTTCCTCCCTTTCCACTTATCAGTCTATTATGAAGACTGTTTAATCTGTAAACATTCAAACTTTTGTATAAACTTTGGTTACTTGAGATGTGATCCTGATTTGAAGGGCACATCTCACAGCGGTTGTGTGGCTCGGTCTATTTGCACAATTAAAAGTCCTAGAGTCTTGTTAGCATTATATGTGGATGTCTTGTCTTCAACAAGCCAACAAAGCAAGTTGTGGGAAGAAGTCAAGCTCCAATCTCGTAAAACGATAGTAACGTCCTTGAAACACCATTCTACTATTTGGTTTCCTCTTTGGATCAATATGTCGTGCTCACAAGATATTCTTTTGTCATCAAAGGTTGTAGAAATGATTGACTTGGTTGAGGTCCATGTTGGAGGGAGTCCCCCCTAAAAACGCAGTCATGTTGAAATTGGAAACATGCCAATCCACAAAAAAGTGAAAGCAACTAGCTTGTCTAAACTGAAATATTGGCTAGGTTTCAAGTCTATGAACACTATTGCATTAGAATCTGGCATGCCTAGAGTACCTCTTCTCTCAATAGAAGAGTTGATCAAACGTGGAATGACCAAAGAGGAGACAGAACAATGTTTTATAGCAATATCCTCCTTCCCATATGTACTCCAAGAAGAGTGGCCTTTAGTAAGACCCGATTGAAAAATGGGGAACCATTTCAACTTAACCCAACTTCCAACTGAAGTTGAGGTTGATGAGAGTGGTTTTGCCCCTGACTACCACATCTCGATTCACTTCCAGATTGGTGATCAAATATTGTCTAGGGATTGCATTCATGAGATGGTTGTGGAAAGACTAAATGAAATGAACATCCCTACAAGTGATGTGTTGGGAGAACCGGTTGCTATCATGTGCTACCACAAAAGCACTAATTGGAGTGGTAGTATTAAAATCCACCTCAAACACCCAGAAATTGATGGAAGAAATCTTTTGCAAGGGCTAAGACCCTTCATTCTAAAATTGGATGAGGGGATCTCCCACTTGGGAGAAGTATGTAAATCATACGATTCCTTAGCCCTTGTAAACCTCCTCTCCATCAAAATTACGGTTGAGAACCTAGTGGAGAAAGAATGGTTTACTCTTCATCATCAAATTGTGGCCGATAGCTTTGCTAGAGGGTATGACTTCAAACTAACCAATGTTCAAAGAAGAAGGAACATGATTTTGCTTGGGTCAAAACACCATCTCTAGATCGGGGAATGCTATCTTGCGAGCGGTGAGCCGTGAGCGGTGAGCAGTGCGACGTGAGCGGTGAGCGGTAAGGGGTAAAAACTTTAAAGTGTATTTACTTCCAAAAATAATCTTAAAGTAAATTAAAAGAGACCCAAAATTTGAGAATACAGGGATTAATTTGTTCTCTTACAAAGAAATAAATTAAAATATTTGAAATGACTCAAAAAGAACCGTTCAGAGGGAAGTCTATATCCGTGGATGTTGCCCGTTGTAAGAAGGCCAACGCTGTACTCAGAATTTGAGTAATAGATGACACCCGGCAAGACTCCTATGATATCCGTTAACAAAAGAGGTTATCGGATGGTTATCAAAGATCCACACATGGAAGAGTGTCAGAACTGAGAAGGGTAATAAGTAATACTTCGGTCTTATGAAGATCTAAAAAGATTTTGGGGGATCATAGAAGATTCATACATGAAGGATATATTATGAAAAGGTAATAATGTGCGACACTGAAAGAACAAAGGTGATGTTAAGGGTAGGCAAATGAGAAGATGCCAACGGCATTCGAAATTAAGTCGATTTAGTGGTAATTGTGGGAGAAAGACAATATCAAAATATAAGCGGAATATGACAGTTCAGAAGAAATAGGTGTACGGGAAGAGTGTTGATGGGACAAGTACTGTGCTAGATTAGTATCAACCGCAAGAAGGAAAGAGAAATTTGAGAACGCAAGGAACAGATAAAAAACCCGACGTAAAATGCTTTGAGTGGCAAAGTATCCAGGAAAGTTGCGGAAAAGATATGGGGTAGCACATCAAACTTATCTATGAAGAGGAGTTACAGTAACTATCCGACGATGACATGAGAATGTCGGACTCCTCTAGTGCTTCAACATCAAGAAAATCGATAAAAGAAAAACTTGAAGTAGAGGAAGTGGATGCAGACGAAGGGGAGACTATGTTTGCCATCTGGTTCGCAGCTTCGCCCGCATACGAAGGGAGCAAGAAATCCCATTCTGGTGACGCCGCCAACGCCATCAAACTGAAAATGAATGATACAGCACAAATTAAAATGAGTGAAAAAGGAAAAATTTGAAGTGAAATTAAATGTTGTGACTTACTTACTCAAGCGGTTTCTCTTGGTGATCTTGCGGATTGGGGGATCATCGTCAGTCGTGAGGTCCATAGAGGTGGGCTGAACGGGAGTGGCTCACGGAGGCTTTGGCATAAAAAGTGGCTTCAACACCGCCTCAAATATCGCCTTATCGGATTCAAAGCCCACGAAGTGCCGACCAGCAGCACGACACGCGCGAAGGGAGTTACCTAGAGGATCAGAGAAGATAATTGGTCATTTAAAGAATAATGGAGAAGTCAAAGTAGAAAATCAGAGGCAAAATGATGGTCATGCGATACCTATAGATGCAAATGCATCAAAAATCACAGCGCCTTGTTTTGTAAGGGCCTCGAATAGCATCTGGAAAAAGATTACACCCTTCTCCCGTCCAGCCCTCCAAGGAACATTTCCACGCATAGATTGGGAAGCGATGTCGTTGTGATTGAGAAGGACGTCGGTCTCTTCAACTCCCCATCCAGTCTTGGACAACTCAGCATTTACAATGTACGAAAAGGACTCCATTGGTAACGCGTTCCTCACATAGAGGAGGACACGAAATCGGTGAGTCTGAAGTGGATAAGAGATGAAAAATTATCAGTATATAGAAGATTGTGAGTAAAATATGAAGCTCCAGAAGTAGATAAATATTCAAACCTTCTTTGATGAATCAGATGGCAATGCTAGCGGTAGTTCGTTCACACCCCACCACTCGCGAAGTAACTTGAAATCGTAGGTTGAAGCGTACGACCGGACGTCAGTGCGGATCTACACAGACTCTGGAATGATAACCATAATGGATCCCTGTTCATGAAGAAATGAATCAGCAAATTCAAAGACGGCCTCAACAATCGATTCACAATAAAGATTCCAAGATGGAACATC
This sequence comes from Bryoerythrophyllum caledonicum, assembly GCA_963971425.1. Taxonomy (NCBI): domain Eukaryota; kingdom Viridiplantae; phylum Streptophyta; class Bryopsida; order Pottiales; family Pottiaceae; genus Bryoerythrophyllum; species Bryoerythrophyllum caledonicum. Next base: position 7,546,306 of record OZ020519.1, read on the forward strand.
TTTTCCATCCTTTGAAATAGATGGGACCCGGAGGCCTTCCGGGATGTCCGCAAGGATTAGATCAAAACCACGGTGGGGACAGATTGCGCTGCGCGCCGGGTTTAATGTGGTAGGACACACCTGGAAGGAAAAAAGAAACAAAGAATAATTTAAATGACAGTCAAGAAACAGCGAAAAAACATGCCCTAAAAACACGGAATTAAATTAAAGATTGACTGTGGAAATACTTAGCGGCTTGCAGAGAGCGACAATATCTCATTGACTTTCACTTTCGGTTTGTTATATGTCCATATTATTGCAGAAGCCTTCAATGTGTAGTAAACACGCGAAGTAAACAAACACTGAAATTATGAATAACTCTCAGAAGTGCCCAAATCAGAGTGCCGCCAACGGCACTGTCATAAACATACAAATTGGAACAAACATTATGGCACAGCAGGATGGAAAGTAAAATATTTGGAAGCACAAACATGGAGAGGCATACCTTTAGCATGAACTCGTTCACTCGTAACATGCAAGGGTGGTCTTTTCCACCATTCATTATTTCCTGGAGAGACGAAAGCTCAACTCTGATACCGATCTTGGGAGTTGTCGCACTTGGGGGAGAGAATGCGTCGTGGAACGCCTTTCTCTTCACCACATGGGATTGCTATGGCGGAGGGGACACCAAAATCTCTGGAGAAGGATCTCCATCTGGTAAAGCCAGTCCTGCTGATGGAGTAGAGTCCACCTCGGGAACAGGTAAGGGAATGACGACCACGGAATCAGTCTCGCGCTATGAAGAACCTCGAGTCTTCTTCACGGCAGCTTTGCCCTTCCCCTTAGCCTTAGTTGCTGCAGCAGTTGATTGCACATTGCTCTCCACACCGATGAGCTCTGGCTGTATGCCATCTCGAATTGTAATTTCGAAATGTGGAGGACTCCGAACAGGGCAGTCCAGATACCAGCCGTAGCACTCCCAATGCTGAGGTCCCCAATCAGCCTTGATTCCCTCAGAAATCATCGAAGATGGGCTATTGGGATCCAGGTACGACGCAAAGAATGGAGGATTGCGGGTCACGGCCCTTGCCGGCATCAGAATATACTTGAAGTACCGATATAATGTACGCCGCAGTGCCGATGCAAACCCGAACTGATCAGCAGGTTCAAAGTTCTTGTGAACGCCCTTGTCAACGTTAAACTCACGATAGAATGCTGATTCCCACAGTTGAATCCGTAGTTCTTCAATGTAGTCTGCGATTCGTGTAATGGGCTCACCATTCTCTGGGTCGTAGTTGACATCCACACCAATATCTGACAGTGAGCCTTCCAACAGCCGCTCTGCTTCGATAGACAGCTGCAATTTGAATCCAAGCATTTAGAATGACAAGCCAGTTTCTTAATTTATTGCAGAGACCAAAGTAATAAGCTTACCTGCGCCCACCAAGTAGCGCGGTGAAGCCAATCTGGAAACTCACTGTCTGGGAACTTCGACTTCGAGAATCTGACAGACTCTCGAAGATTTCCATCTTTGTTCCAACGCTGCAGCCATTTTACTTTCATTAAAGGATCCATGGCGGAAGTTGCAAGCATACAGAGCTTCTCCTGGGTCATCTCCGCGTCGTCCTCATGAGCTTCATAGTGAATCTTCACTTGACCTAGGAATGAAGGCGTGTGTTTCGGATCGGCAACTGGAAGTTGCTTTCGAAGCTCTGAAAGGGTAGATAACTTCATCTTCTCCATAGCTTTCCTGACGAAGTCTTGCACATTCGTTGAAGTCCACTCTTTTGGATCTGGGAACTTCTCAGAGAATGTCCTTTGCGCCAACGCTGCAGCTTCTCCGATTTCTTGCTGTAAAAAATACAACAAGTTTGTGAAACACTACTTAATTCATGTCACGGAAGACAAAATGAAGTTTTAAAGCATACAAATGCCACATTAAACCAATTTAAACAAAAATGTATCGGTTAAGCTTGTGCTGCTGCCGGCAGTCTTCAGATAACCCAGCTGTGGTTGAAAACTTGAGGTTTAACAGATTGAGGAAATCCAACCACGAAACAGCCTGCAATTTCTTATCGGGGGACTAGTGAAGTCATTGTGAACCACGTGATCTAATTTTATATGTCGCGGTATATTATTGTGCCGCAAAAGGCACATACCTGAAAGATTGCAATCCTTCCTAATGATCTGCAAATTATCTACAGATTCTACTCGGCAAAGTGATTGACACGGCCATGCCTTTAGCGGCAGACCTCAAATGACCAACCCACTATGTTCATTGAGTGTTCTGACGCGGTCGTGTGTTTCTATTTAGAATTTGCGAATGGGTTCCAATGTCAGAATTGGAGATGGCCCAGTGCATCTGCCGGTAGCGGCAGATATATTTAGAGACATTACGTTGTGTCGATAACTGGTGTTGGGAAGGGTGTGCCGCTGCCGGCACACCCTTCAAGTACAATTTATATCCCGACTTGGGGGTCTTACCGGATTTCATCAGGTTCCATTATTAGTAGATTGCGGTCTACAGTAAGCGTCTCACATTGAACGAGTCAAACTCTCAAACAATAGCTAAATAAACCAAGTGTAATTCTCAATCATTAGCTATAAGAACCGAGTAATAGTCCAACACTTTGGCTGTGTGAATCGTGTCGAACTCAGACATTAGCTGTGTGTGTAGAAGTGTTTCAAACAAATATCAATCAACAACTAAACCGGGACTATAGAATCAGAGAGACTACGCCGGTGTTGACTATTAGGTCTGCCGCTAGCGGCAGACCTTCCTAAAGCGAACCGCATTGACTAAATCTTGACGCCCTGGAGGTGTGCCGCCAGCGGCACACCTCCATCTGTCCATAATAATAGTGGAGATCGAAATTAACTTGATAGTGTATTAGCACGATCATAGGGCAGGAGTGAGCCGAATTGTGTGCCACTAGCGGCACACCTCCACAGCACAAAACAATCATTGCTATGTTCGGCGATATGGACGTATGCCGCTAGCGGCATACTATCCAGCACTTGCTCTCGCCCTCGAATTGTTGTCTTTTTCATTACATCTTTAAATGTTTCTTTAATCATGTCGTTCAAGGAGGTGTGCCGCTGGCGGCACACCAAATATCGCCCAAATCGTGACACAGTTCTCGTTTCTGTGAATACTCTCAAGAACCAAAACAGGGTCAGGGATTCGGGAATAATAGGTGTGCCGCTAGCGGCAGACCTGACAGCCCTCAAACAGTGAGAAGAGCTTGGTGCTTAAAAGAGACCACAATCGTGTCCTTGGTTGGGCGCAAATAGGTGTGCCGCTAGCGGCACACCGCTCAGCGTCCGGGATTTGACAAGAACACGGTGCCGTCAGATTTTAATCAAGCACTTTGTTCTTGTCATTTCCCAAGCGCGGATCGGAGTGCCGCAGGCGGCACATCAAAAATCGCCAAAATCGTGACACAGTTTTGGTTTCTGTGGACACAAACAAAAATCGAAACAGGGTCAAGCGCGCGGCAAAAATAGGTGTGCCGCCATCGGCACACCGAACAACGCACAAATCGTGAGACGATCTAGGTGCCTGAAGGACACCATAAACGTGTTCTTGGTTGGACGAATAGAGGTGTGCCGCCAGCGGCACACCTCTCAGCGCCCGGGATGTGACAAGAACTCGGTGCCGCCAGATGTTAAATCAAGCACTCAATTCTTGCCATTTTCCGGGCGCAGTTCGATTTACCGCTGGCGGCACACCAATAATCACCCAAATCGTGACAAACTTTTGGTTTTTGTGAATACTCACAAAAACCGAAACAGGGTCACGGGCTCGGCGAAAATTGGGGTGCCGCCAGCGGCAGACCCAAGAGCTCTAACCGTGAGACGAGCTTGGTGCCTAAAGGACACCAAAATCGTGTCCTTGGTTGGGCGAATAGAGGTGTGCCGCCAGCGGCATACCTCTCAACACCCGGGATGTGACAAGTGCGCGGTGCCGCCAGATGATTTATCATGCACTGCATTCTTGACATATCCCGGGCACTGAGAGGTGTGCCGCTGGCGGCACACCTTCACACTATTCACAAATACATAAAAGTCGCGCAACCTTATTATAATAGAAAGAATCAAATCTAGATAAAATTGCAAACCAAAAACTCAGTTAATGGCATACCTGGTATAGGACGGCGTTCAAAGACTTCAAAGTCAGCGTGTACCAGGTCCGCTTGACCGAATTCTGCTTCGCTTCGGCTGCATTGAGGTCCGCCTTAGAAACGAGTTTTTCGAAATAGTTTAATGGCTGCCCAGCCATTCCTTGTATGTGATAGAGCTTGTGGACAAGATTTGTCGTCACAAATGACTTCTGGTTTCTCCTGATCATTGACGGAGAACAATCATTAGAAACCTTTATAGAAACAGGCAGAATTTTAAGGAAGTTTTGCATCATGGATTCTCACCAGTTTACTTGATGAAGCGCTGAAAGAAGTACAGGAACATATCCATTGACATTTAGCAGGATGGACTCAACCGCATAATGCCAACTAGGGTCATCAACATGGTCTCGATTTATAATTGGCAGCCATGCCTGCAGCCGATGGTTGCCATCCCAGACATGAAACATCTTTCTCGAAAAGACTTTCATGTCCGGGTCCGCGTTTAGCTTCAACTCGAACGCCTCATTCGCCAATATCCACGCAGGACTCCAACTCTTCATGATATCATCTGAGACATCTTCAGTCTTCCCCTCGTGATTTTCTGTAGCGACATAGAACACGCCAGAACCTTCCATGTAGCCGTTTTTTAGAAAATGCGAGCCGAGCCCCATGACATCGTTCTTCAAGTGAGGTCGAACTATAGGCAGCCCAATCATCCGACAAAGAGGAATGGTTAGCTTAGACTTCTCTTTGGGCTGAAATCTAAGACCATCCAATAAAGCCATCGTGTTCACGGTTTCCTTTAGAACAAGATCATCCATTTGCCTCTCTAAATCCGCGGCTGACAGAGGGTTCGATGAATTTCGATCAGGTCTTGATGCTTCAGCAACATCCTCACTATCAGCCCCGTCATCATTCAAATCCAAAGCTTGTGCACCTCCTGCAAATGGTGAATTGTAAATGATGATATTACAAGTCCAATGTCATTTGGAATTCTTTAGAAAATTACCTGATGGCTGCATAGAGGAATTCATGGAGTTCAGAGTCTGCATTTCCGTATATGGTTTGTCTCCACGAGCTGACAAATCAGACTCGCTCTCCATTTCTGCAACTATAGATAAGGGAGTAAAATGGAATTGTCATCTTCGGAAAAATGTGAATAATCTTCCATTGAATCTTGACCGAAGCGCACTATTATCGATCGAATATAAAAGTTCAGAGAAGACCTACGTCCAATTCAGAGAAGAGATACGAACATCGAATCATAGATCAGATTGCATATGAATATTCTAACCGGAGGAGCTAAGCAAAATCATACAAATCGGTCTGATCATGACATCTGAAACAAACCAACAATGTCCGAGTGACGAATAGATTTGGTATTCCAGATCACAACAGACCCTATTTGGGACTGGGCAGTATTCAGAGTGACAATTCCGCGCGCAACCTGAGTGTAGACTATAGTTATGGCAGAACACTGTAGGACGATTTGGATATACTAGGTCAAAGAGAATATATTGATCCTGGCTCGATCACCCAAATCCGCTCGAACATGTTTGACCCAGGATGACGTGCTAGAGGGTTGGGGAACTCTAGAATTAGCTCCACCTTATCCCTATCGGAATCTAAAGAGTTTGTCTTACAAAGTTTACATCGACCCTTGGCAATCGGAAATAGACCTTGCGCGGAAGGTGTGCCGCCGCCGGCACACCTTCTGCGAAGTCACTGTCCACACTGACAGGGACTGCCGAAACAGCGCAATGCCCTGCTGCGATTGACACAATAGCTAGAAACCCGTCGTTGACAGACCCTTCGACGCCAAAACCTACGGCGATACACCATACGGAGCAAGATACTAATTACAGGAGATGTAAAACCAATACTCTCTGAGCGAAAAGCCAACTACAACCCTAAACTTCTTTGGCGACCAAAAAGCTTCATTAATACTTATCTCGTGATCGCTGAGCCGATTGCGGAGCCGAGGTTCCGTCACCGCCATCCACCGTCAAGGTTCTGGCGATCACTTCCGCAAGCCCTTGGCTATCTTCTGTACCCCAGTGATAGAAGCCGTCAACTCACAGTGCGATGAATTCGTTGCTTAAAAGTAGGAAAACCCAACTTGTAATCCCCAGAACTCGGCAACAACCCAGAACTTAGATTGAAAGGAAGATGCACAAGAAGTTCGTACCTGTGGTGAGAGGTTCCGAAGATGCTTCGCCGCCCTCCATCCTCGACAAATTGATGACTCCGCCCGGGCCTTTTTTTCTGTCTCCTGCAACCCGAAGGTGAAGATGTTCAGGTAGTCCACACTATACGACGACACACAACGGGAAACCCTAAACCCAGGTCTCTGAAAATAAGATTACTCGACTTCAAATCATCACTCTCACGCACCAAAACTATCTCTTCACCTTCCAATACTGGAGTACGGATTCGAGATACCTTCTTTTTAAGCGATAACTTCTCTGAACCGAAATAGTAATTATCTACAACCGCCGTCTACACGTTCACTCAGTTTCTAAGTAATTCACCATCAATCAGGGAATGCAATGCAAACCCTAAAACTAAATCAAGTCAGGTTCATCACTATAAAACCTTTACCCTACATAAGAATGTCTAGTTCTCATATGTACCTGTGAAAGCGGTCAAATCTCTCATTTCAGTTCCAACGACGGTCCCCTCGCTCAAGTCAGCAACAACTCTCTCATTTGTTCCCGCCTCAAAATGCCCCCCAACGACATGGCCTTCTGGAATTCCAGTCAACCCAGAATTTCTCCCCCTATCATCACCATTCTGATCTACATCAAATTCAAGTTTCTTGGATGTAACCTGTGAAAGGATTGAATTGAAAGTTTCTTGGATGTAACCTGGTGAAAGGAATCCTTACACTTCCCCATTGCACTTCCCCTCACGCATCTACTTCTCATCAGTGTTTTCCGATCACTAAAATAGAGCTTCTGCTTTCGTCTTTTCATAACAACAAGAATAACATCGGCAAAGTATATCCTTACTTGTCCATGTCTAATGGATACTTATATTTGGGTCATTGTTGTGTCACTCTACATAAACCCTGTATAATAAGTCATAAGTAACTAAACTGTCGATTTCTATATTCTGTATATTCAAATGTGACCCTCTGTTGGTGACGGCTCCTGCCAGCATAAAAGCCTCGAACCGCCACTACCAGATCGAAATTCATTTCATTGGCCATAACGTGCTGGAACCGCCAGATACTCTTTCGAACCGCCACCAAAATTTAGATTGCATTGTCATATTTATTTAAATAAACCATTATGAGAAATCCTCAATTACTACCGGGACTTTATTTCAATGAATTTCTGTTGAGCGTAATCTCATATCCCGTGATTTAGATTGATCCCACATCAGATTTACATACCTTCTTTGATTCTAGTATCATTTTGTACTCATTTACTCTGTAATTACCAACCTCTTTCTATAATTTGGTGCACAGCAATTATATTCCAAATCATCCCCCGTCAAACTCTCTGATGCATTAATTCAGTACACATCTGGCTATGATCGTCTCATGATACACCTTCCAGCCAGTATATGGAGGACCCCTTCGGTCGTCTTCATTCCCTTCAGTCGCAGCTTCGAAATTGTTGAGAATGGCTTCCCTCGCGGATCACGTTCTCGGATCTGTCGTAATCCGTGGTGATAGTGCATTGGTCCCGATCTGTTTCCCTACTGATTTTGAGGGTAATGCGACTGTAGGTTCCATTCAATTAAGTCAGCGATTCAATATCATTGAGGGGTCCTTGAATGTTGAGAAAGAGGAGTTTGACGTGTTTACAGGAGAGCTCACGCACACTATAGCACAGATATCTTGTATTCGGAACAACGTATTAGTTTGGTCACTTCAGGCCGGAAAGTACAGAGTGTATGGAACTAGGGAAAGCCCTGACGATTTCCCTTCACTCTCCTTAACACCAAAGTTGTCTACAACTGCATCGCAGGTGACACCTTTGATGCAGAAAGTGAAATTAGAGCCGGATGTGAACCTCATTCACATTCTCAGCGATGACTCCGACAGTGAGAGTCCAGGATTTAGTCCAGCTGATTCCGAGAAGCAATCGTCACTTCCGGCTATGGCTCAGGCAACGGCTGCCAATATCTCTTTGCCTTCAGGTTCTAAGCCCACAGTGAAAACTAATCATGTTCAATCTTCTAGTACTTTGGAGTGTCTACGTAATCTTCGGTCTCGATCCCGATCAAAATCTGTTTTGACAAAAATAGACTTTGATTCCATTAGAATTGAGAAGGTTGACTTTCTTCTAGCAGCTTTCAATGGAGATGTCCTGTTTGAGCTTCCGCCTCTAGGAAAAGGAAATGCTTCATCGCAGGCTGGGTCGCTCTTCGGTATGGATAAGAAACATGACGGACATAGTTGGACAAGAACCGTGACCACTCACATTGCGAATGATTCTAACCTCACCTTCCGGACATCTTCCTGTTTGGGACATTTGCAATGTCTCAATCTTAACTGCGAATACTTGGAACGGAAGCATAGAGCGTCAAACGTTAATGAGACTGAATGGGAAGGCACGTCGTCTTCAGTATTTGGTACCGGTGGAGCTACGCCTCCTGGTTCAACAGTTGTCTGCAAACTTTTCCGAGTTCAGCCTACTTGCTTAGAAAGCTGCCCTGCAAAAATTTACTATGTGCTTGGAAAGGACACCATGTCCCGGCTATGTGTCCATATGGAAACACATGTGCATCCGGTCAAATTAGGCAACTGTCGAGATTCCTCCACAAAACTGAAGACTCTGATTTCGGAGCAAGTAGAGCGGACCCCTACTGCCACAAACTCCGCCATTATTTTAGAAGCCAGTAAGGAGTTTCTTGGTGAGCTACTGCTGTGTCCAGAGGGAGTCTCACAGAAGCCACTAGTCCTAGACGAACTAGTTCCGGTTCTTGAGAAATTCAAGCAAATGACATCTCCTAGTATCCACAACGAGGTTACAACATTTAGATACTTAAGACGCTTTGGTGTAATGGATAGCATCACAAAACTTCGGGGATCAAGCAACTGGGCCTTTGTTCAGGAGAATAGATTTCCGGGGCAAGGCACTGATTCGGACAAGGTGTTTGTGTTTAAGATGGCTGAAGTTGGTCCTGGCAGCGGCGTAGACCTTGTGAAGCGAATGCAACCTGGACGAGACCTTGAAGATTCCTGGATCATGTTTGACCATGTCAAACGAGTTAAAGGATGGACCACGATGGGTTGTCATGTGTACGATTCAACTTACTGCAGAGTGATGACGATTGCCGTATGTGACATGCAGTCCGAGGACGTCAATGCTCAGCTAGTGTTTTGGAAGAATTTGAATGCAGTTGCTGCACGACACGATGTTTCGACAGTTTCATTCAAGGGGTTCATGGCTGACAGCGCACAGGCTAATTGGAATGCAGTCCGCATTCTCTACGGGAGTGGTGATGCATCAGTACCGATGGTTAATCGGGAGAGAACGTGCCTATTTCACTGGACTCAATCCCTCGAAAAGCATACAAAGGCTGACATTAGAGCCGACCTTCAAGAGCAACATCGTCAGCTTTGCAAGTTGTACAAAGATGCAAAGACATTGGAGGAAGCCGAAGCAAAGTATTTGTCGATCAAAGCGTGGTGGTTATCTTCAGGTGCAACATCTGATGCTGGTGCTGTGCGTCTCGACTTATGGCTTGCCTTCTGGCATTTCCGATATCGGCAATGGAGAGGGTTTATGATATCGGTAAGTCCTGACTTCATTCATCCCACTAAGATTTCAACAAATGTTGATTACTCTATAATTGAATATTCAGTTTGTGACAAAATTGGTGACCAATGTAACGGCAGTCTAGATCATGTTGTTTGAGGAGGTGTGTCGTCAGCGGCAGACCCTTGCTGTTTAGACCATCTTAGTGAGGACGATATCACTTCATTGGGGTCTGCCGTCAACGGCAGACCTAATTGCTGTCATCTATGCACCTTGAATAGGCTACATGAAAACATGTCTGCCGGTAGCGGCAGTCCAGTCTTGAACGGTCTTAGAGCTTCACGAGAGACCTTCGTTGCTCTTTGCCACTACCGGCACAACAAATTGGGCAAGTCCACTACGTCAGTTGTTTATCCTTCAGAACCTCTAAACCATCTTCTATCCCTTCTGGATTTTCCTTTCACTTCTGGACTCGTTTCTTTTAGCCTTGCAGATGGGTGTGCCGTTGACGGCACACCCTCCTTAGGTTCGACGACTTCCTTTGGATTCCGTATTCTTTTATAAAAAAAATTGACAGATTTGGAATATTGGTTTTCACTGTTTTTTGTTGACTAGCCTGGCCGACTTGGTCTTTTGGATTTGTCACGAATTTCATTTTCTGTTTGTCTTCATCAAGTTCAATGATCATATAATCTTGATTGAGGTCTGCAGGAACTTTCCGATTCTGAATTGGCTGAAATGCCATCTTGCAATTTAGCGGAGACTGTCCACAACAAGTGGTTGCAGCAATCGGGAAAGCGTGGGAATGATTTATACGTTGCGACAGTCGATGACATGGTTCGGGCATTCATGCAAGTCGTGGCTTGCTATCAATATTCGAAAGGTGAGCGAGGAGGGCAAGGTCCTGGGAAGGAAGAGCTTCGACTTCGTGCTGCTCATCGGATTGCTCAACGTTCGGGAAACTCAAAATCACTTCACGAGGCTTTCTGTAGTATGCCTGGAGCTGCTGAGTTTTGCACTCGCCCTCCGCATTTGGAAGGAGAGGAAGTCTTCTTGTCCCTCAAAAGAAAGCCAGACCTACCTCCCGGATTTGAGTTCGATTCTCATCGTCCAGACAAAATCAGCGTTTCACGTCCTAGAGTCGCAACAAGGGCGTCTTCGCGAATAACCGTGGACCTTACTTCTGACGATTCTTTGTATTCAACAGTTGAGGAAGCTCCAACGAACCTCGCCAGTACCCCTAGACCTGGAATTTCAACTAGGATTCCCCATAATATGGGTGTGTTGGAGACTGCCTGTGACGAGAGCAAGTGGCATATTGCTAGGCTTCCGAGGACATCAGCGAAAGCCTGTTTTGCACAACAGGCTGGTACAAAGAAGAAGTGTACTGCTCGGATTGTGCAGAACAACAAGAGTACTGCCGCACCGACTTACACTAGCATGATGAAGAACTATAAGAAGACGCGGCTTGAGAAGATGCAGTTTTTCTTTTGTAACGATGACATTAATCGCTGTGTGATGGGATCAAAGAGGGACTGGGTTATTTCTAAGCCATCGGTCCCCGACGTTTGGCCGGTGAAATCTGGCACGTCCCTAACTAAGGCCGAGGTTCTACGTCTTGGAAATACAGGCTTTCGACTCACGGAGCGCGTATTGCTCTCTCCCCGGAAGTTGTTCTCTCAGGATGGTGCAGTCTTTGATTTGAAATCTGTTCCCACTCCGGTGAACTCAGATGAGCATCCAAAGCGGAGATTCGGGAAGAACGTCCGTCGGAACCCGAAGGCCCCTACCACTAGACATCGGAACACCTGCGCATCTGCGCATTCGGTTCTAGGAAAAATCACTAACCTTCTTATGCTCCCTGATCCCGCCTTTGGCTGCATTATCTCGTTCGAGTCCAAGTCCATTGGTAAGGTTTCAAACTACATGATTTCTATCAGTCAATTTCCCAGTTGTGACTGCTTGTCTTTCAAGGAAATGTCTAGCAAGTCTCTTGGTAGACGACCTCAGTGGTGTTACTGCAAACACCTATATTTTGTCTTCGCCATTGTTTGTGAGCTAGATCCAGAGGTGGATGTATATATGCACGCCCCTAGTTTTAGCTTCAACGAGATAAAGCGTGTTCTCGAAGTCCTGCTTCAGAAAGAGGGCTGTACGTAGTGTTTGATTTCACGAAGTCCATATTTTCTATGATATATAAGAGACGGTGAGACTACAGGGCCACCGTGGTATTTGCTACAATTAGAAGTATTCTTGAATCGCACAATGTATTTCTAACAATTTGTTTTTGCAGTTTTCATTGCGTCACTATTTTTTCCTTAATTTTTTTTCCACTTGCTTTTTTCTCCCGTTTTTTTTTCACCTCTTTTTTTTCATCTTTTTTTCCATTTTTTTTTTTTTTTTCCACTTTTTTTTCCCCCGGGTCGGAGTTCCTGCTGCAAATGCCTACTTTCCGCTATCTAGTAAAGTAGAAGATTTTACAGCAACGAATCGAACCCTAGACCTCATACTTCTTGGTATCCGACATTATCCCCCCGGTAGTTTATGGTCGTCTCGGACCGTCCTTCAAATTTAGACCTCAAGCACTTCTTGTAGGACCCTAATCCCTGTTACAAGTCCACGGTCCTTTACATGATATTGTACTGCTCATTTCACAATCATAAAGCCGTCTTGGAGTCCTTATTTCAAATTCTGTTTGATAAAACAATATCCAGTTCCAGTAGTCCAATTTCTATCGTATGATATAAAAGTTACTTTTGTTTAGCCAACAAGTTACTTTTGTTTAGCCAAAAAGTTACTTTCGTTAGTAAAAAAGTTACTTTTATATAGTAAAAAAGTCACACTTTCCAAAAACTTTTCACTAACTTTTTCCTCACCGCTCATACCTCACCGCTCACGTCTCACCGCTCACGTCTCACCGCTCACCGCTCAAGCCTCACCGCTCATCGCTCACGCCTCACCGCACGCAAGATAGCTTCTTCCTCTCTAGATCAGGCTCAGAAAGTAAAGGTTCACAAAGTAACCTTCTTGAATGAGATATTTGAGCCAAGTTTTGCAAGCAAAGGGAAATTGGGAGAAGAGGAGATTGCAAAAAATAATGCTTTGATTCTAATTGCAAAGAACCTTAGCAAAACCAAGAATATGGAAATGCTTGAAGAATGGATTAAAGCAGTGCTTGGCAAGGGAAATGTTGTGGGGACTTATTTCAAGCTTGAGAAAGGAAAACATGTAGGTGTTTGTAATATCCAATGCTTGAATGCGGCAGTGTATAAAAAACATGTGAAAACAAGTGTCAAAATCTTTGGAAAGTATGTTGAATTCATTGCTCATCTAAAAAGTCTAGATGGGAGAAATGCCCCTTCTCAAGAAGCTTTGGTCAAACTAGGGTTTAATGATGTGAATACCGCAGTGGCAAATGCGGTAGTCGCCATGGAGAATGGTCCAAATAAAGGTCTTAACCAATACGACCTCAATAAAGTAGTAGAAGTTGCAGTCAACAAAGGATCAACTAGCACCATTGAGGAGATCCGCAAAGAGATGAACATCATGAAAGGTGAGATCGTACAAGAAGCACGGCTGTATGTAGACATGGTACAAGCAGCAATGACGAGAACACTTGGGGAGAAATGAAGAGCTTGAGAGCAAACCTCATTCAAACAATTGTGGATGCAGAAGAGGAGGCCAGCCGAAGACAGCTAAAGGCCATTGAAAACCCCATGGACACGTCAAACTAATTATGCCCAATAACGCGGCGGTTACTGCGATATTTCTAGGATATATTTCTAGTAAAATACAAAACTAAAAAACCATAAACAACATATGTTCTTCAAATTAAATATGCAAAATAATAATATTTATACAAATACTATTTTTAAAACTAATAATAATAATAATAAACATAAAAATAAAAACAAAAATAAACACAAAAACAACTACAAAAACAAACACCAAAAGACTTCAACAAAGAAAAATTCAAATAAAATAAATCAAAACATTAAAACTTTACCTAATAAAATCAAAAACTAAATTAAAAAATTAAAAATTAAAACCAATCCTGAACTAAAAGAAATCAGAAGCAAAAACAAAATAATAAAAATAAAAAGGCTTAACAGAATTATTATTATTATTATTATTATTATTATTATTATTATTATTAATATAAGGAAAATAACAACAAAAAATCTTGAAACTAGACTCACTACTCTAAACCAACACTCAAAACAAATAACTCTTATAGTGACCACCTTAAACCAACAAATAAAAACCATACACAGACACTCCAACAAATATCCCAAAACCAATCTCCACCACCAAATGCATACTAAAAAAAACTAGTACTACTCAAAAACCTTACACTCTTATGTACAAACATAAAAAACACACTAAAACCAATACACCAAGAATACAAAACATACGAAACAACCACAATACGCATAGACTACACCATACCTTCGATACTAAAAAGAGACATCGAACCAAATCCAAGACAATACCAAACGTACTAACAAAACACCCAACAATCCTCAAACAAACCAATACATACTTCAAAAAAAATACCATCAAATTTTATCCAAATCCGACAAACAAAAACATACACATGTACATAAATAAAATTACTAAAACCAAGAACAAACAAACAAGAAAATACACAAAATACACATACAAACCAATAAAACAACGTATTAACCTCTACACTACAAAACCATACTACTACTAAGTGGAGATATAGAAACCAACCCAAGACCCATGCCTAATATACTAAAAAGGCATCCCCCAACACACAAGAAAAACGACAAAATATACTTCATACCAAACACCATAAAACTACAACCGGAATACACACACATTGCTAAAACATTCGCACCGCTTTTAAAATCCACACATATACTACATCAACTATATAACACAACACACCCCAATATTGCCCTATATGTACAACAAAAAAACACGCACCCATCAACACATATACTATATACTCTAATAGTCACCATACACCCAAACATAGACGAATGTAACTGTATTCTAAACCTATTAAACCCAAACATTGTCACATGGACCAACAATTTATTAAGTACCCTATCAAACTTACAAAATCCACCCGAAAGACATATTCATACCCCACACCCCTATACAAAATTTCTTGAAGAAAACCTAAATATCATAAAACATGGAAACTCAATACACAAAGAACTATACGACTTCTTACATAGTCGAACTATACGACTTCTTACATAATCAAACCATACCCCCTTTAAACAATAAAACAAAAATTCCCTTACCTCCCTAACAACCTAATAAACGAATCACTAAAATGCTTTGACCCCATTCCAGAATATACCCACCCACCTTCCCCACCCCCTTACCTTCCCCCACAAAACCAAAACATTAGTTCAACCAATGAAAACACATACATAATTACATGGAATGCCTCATCTCTAAACACTGCTCTTCCTAGTTTACAAACCTTGGTCACATATACAAACACACCTCCAACCATCATAGTTATACAAGAAACAAAAATATCGGCCACAAAATCTACAAAATACATACAAAACATATTCCAAGACTATAAACTTATCTTTAATAACACACATGCATTAACAAGATGCATCCAACAACGCAGACCATACACACTGGGCCGAGGCGGCCTCCTTACACTAATACACAAAAAATACGCTTTCCCAGGCAACATTAAAAAAATTCATACCCCTATGCACATATCCCCCTACCTTCAAATAATTAAAATCGCTAATCAACCACTACAATCATGGTTAATCTTTCATATATATATGCCCTCCCACCCTGAAGATATCAGATTTACTATAGACATTCAAAATAATATTACAACCCAAATAAATAATAACCCTAACCACAACTACATGTTATGTGGAGACTTCAATAGAGATATAGCTCTGATTGGCCAACAAAACGGAAACCATAACACTCCTCCTCAAACCATAGACTATAAATGGCGCCACTTTACAAAAAATTCTAGACTTCACTTACATAAACACTGATACACAATACTCTAGACAAGGCGGATACAACTATAGTGACTGGAGCCTAATAGACGGCTTTTATATAAATACAAACAATAATACACAATACACCTCTACCACAAACAAAGACACTATTCTCAATTGAGATCATTCGCCTATACAACTCCACATCCTGAACAACATACTTGTTAATCATACCCCTATAACCACAAACAATGATACCATACTAATACTAAACCCCATCCCAAAAGATAACTTAGAAAAATTCAATACAATGTTCTTTGAAAAAAACTCGATACAAATTGACTCTCTCATAAACACCCTGGAAAATAATAACCAACTCTCTCAAACACAATGGCACGAAACATGCCACACCCTAGACATACTCATCAATGACATTTTTGACACTCTAGAAAAAACTTGTAAAGCCCTGCCAATACCAAAAATGACAAACCGAACATCACAACAATGCGGTTATCTACCCCGCAAACTCTCAAAAAGCTGGAAACAATACCTAGCTATATATCATATAATACGGAAAACTATTAGAATTGTAAAAAATAACCCACAATGAAACCACCCCATATGTAACAAATTACTGAAACTGCAACATACCCAAATCCCTGCCCCACCTCCCACAAGCCTACCCCACGATACATGGATAAAAGACATTGCACTTATTACAAAAAATGCCAATATACAAGCCCGGAAAATAACTACAAAATACTCTCAAGATAATATTAAAAAATCCATCTCAAAACACAGAGAACTGTACAAAACTAGCCCCAAAAAAATAAATAGAAAAGTCTTTAAAAAATCCGATTCTCCACCTCTAGATTGTATCATGGACCAAAACAATAACATTCTAACTAGCCCCAAAGACATTGCAAACGAAATATTCAACCAACAAACAAAAAATAATAGATCGATGGTATCAACATGTAATCATCAACCACAACACTCAATTGAATGCACATGTGCAGTACGCCAATACCCATGGCATGATCTAGATGGATTTATCTTAGACAAACAAGGCGAATTTGAAATCCCATTACATACATACTTCAATAAAGCCATATATGACACATGCCTCCGCAACCTTGGAAATAACAAAGCCCCAGGGCCAGACCGGATACCAAACTCAATACTATAAAATATGCCCCCAAGATTTCATAAATTTCTCTTTCTTTTCTTCTCCCTCTGTTATAAACAAAAACAAATACCAACCTCATGAAAAACAAGTGCAACAATTTTACTATACAAAAAGGAGATCCCTCAATATTATCAAATCATAGATCAATTGCACTAGCCAACACAATATATAAACTTTACACCAGTACACTGACCTCTATACTATCCGCATATGGGGAAAAGTTTAGAATCCTACACAACAGTCAAGAAGGATTCAGAGCAGAGAGAAGCACCTCCAGACAAATACAAACCATAATAGCGGCACTAGAAGAGGCACGATTCACAAACCAAGATATATATATTTTATATGTTGACTTCAAAAACGCCTTTGGCTCTATTGATCACGCTCGGTTACTAGTAATAATTAACGATTTTGGATACCCAAAAGATGCAACCACACTAGTCGGCAACCGGGAAATATCTATTCCCAATCATCTATGTACTACACAGGTGAGCACTTTGGAAAGACCAAAGCCTATCCCCATCCATAGAGGTACTATACAAGGAGACACCCTTAGTCCATACCTATTTATCATATTTTTAGAACCACTAATTAGATGGCTAGAGCAAGGCAATAATGGATATACCTTTGGTACATCCCAAGTTACCATAAACTCCGCAGCCTACGCCGATGACCTAGCTATCATAACTAACACAATAAAATCACTACAAACACAAATTGATCAAATCGATAGATACTGTAAATGGACTGGTATGGACATAGGCATCCCAAAATGCGTTGCCACTGGATGTCCAAATAAATCCAAAACAAATCCAACTACTTTTAAAGCCCTAATGCAAGCCTCCAACATCAACTACCGCAGCCAATCAATCCCCATACTACACCAAAATGAATCATATGTATACCTAGGTACAAATCTTGTTCCCTCTCTAAAATGGAAAATCCAAATCCACACCACGACCACAAAACTTACTAAAAAATGTAAAGAATTAACATGCCCGGCCACTATGAAACAAAAAATTAAAATGGTTGACACTGTAATACGCCCAGGTATAGCATACAGCTTCTACGCTGTACCATACTCTATGCCAGCTATCAAAAAACTTGATAAAAAAATAACAGCCATACAAAAAACCATATGTGGCATGCCAAAATGCATGTCTAAGGCATTAACCCAACTCCCACACAACCTATATGGACTCAAAGCTTTCTCCCTAAAAAATGCCTACCTCCGATGCGTAGGGGAGCAATTACAAAATGCCTTAAACGACAAAGGTAGACTCGGGAAAGTATATACCGGACTAATTCAATATATACTTGTCCAATATGGAGGTGCTGAAAATATACCCAGAATTTAAAAAATGGATAATATAAGATCACCAATAACTCGTACACTTTTCTTATTAAAACACGTAGCCAAAGTTCACCTTAAAAATACACTTCCAAATTTCCTCTTTGATCAAACATCATTAGAAACAGTATGGCGGCAAGAAACACGAAACCACAACACACTCAACGCCCAACTCTCCCAAAAACTATTACAAAAACTCCTCTCAAAAAACATCTTTGAATTAAAACAAATCACTCTACCAAACGGCACACACATCATGAATAATGAGGAATTCAAAACCTTCCACTTCACCCCATCCAAACTAATCAAGAGTGCCCTAAATGTTGCTAAACAATTTTTTTGCCACCCAACATGCCCAACTACAACTACAAGTGATACCCCTTGCAACATACACCAGTACTCCTACATACTCCAAGACCCATTTATAACCATCAACAACAACATCCTCCCAAGAACTACCCTATCATCAATCCATCCTCCCATCCCCTTATACCCATACCACCCCCGCCCCCCAACATACATCACCAAAAATCCCACCACATACCCTATTAATAACATCATACGCCATGAACATTTACAACATCTAGATACCAACAGAATACAAAATACCTATACAAAATACCTATGTCAATGGCAACACAACAACAACACTTTCAATAAATGGCTCCCTCAGAGAAACCTCTTTCCAAGACACGACTGCAACACCTCCACATATAACACCAAAAAACTAAAAGAATATTATCAAAAAATTAAATGTAAATTCTACTCAGAAATCATTCAAGCCCATCACCGCCAAGAACAATTACAAGATTCAAGATCCGTAACTCCTCCTATAATCATCCCACTCCTAAACATCTACACAACGGAATGTAATCCCGAAAACGATATCATCACAATATCGAACACAATAAAAATAGAGAACAATCAAGCCCATCTATATGAAGCAAACGGCCGACATTTACACACTATCCCCACTCATAGACTCCAATGGCTATGGAACCAATACAACATGAAACTACAAACTCCTACAAACATTGAACCAGTAACCCAACCATTTGAAACCGAATTAATTTGGCTATACCAAAGATATAAATACCACATTCCAAAAAATAATCCCCTCAAAAATGCACAATACACAATACCCACACCTATTCTAGACACATTAATTTCATCCTTTAAGATCGAACAATCATACTTCTCCTCCCCGGCCACATGCTCCACCAAATTAAAAAAATTCTACTCACCCTTTGAAAGAGATCAAATATTTGGCTCCTTGGGAAAGGCCTTTGACTATAAATGGGCTGGTAAAGGTATAGCTCACCCCCACAACGAGGAGGAAACTCAACAAGCACTACATTGGGCCCGACTTGCTGCTAAAAACGACCCACAACACACATCTACACTCATTATCACACCAGACAAAAATTGGTACCAAAACGCTAAGCCACAGTCAAGCCCACTTGTAGACTCCCACATCATTGTAATATTTGAAGCAGACTCAATTCCATACGAAGAACCTACTATCCCACCTAAGCTAAAAAAAACCCAAAATTGAACCCTCTACATTACAAATAATATGGGTCCACCACCTCAACCAAACCCTTGGCACCCCAGTACAGCTTACCGAATTTACCTCCATAGCAAAAACTCTTAACATAAACCGGCTATACACAAAGACGGCCCTACCAACACCTATACAAACACTAGTCAACAAAAACAAAAAATGGTCAAAACTAAATCACAACAACAATACACTAGAGTACACTTTATCACTTCCACCCCTCCCGGACTACCAAACTACCACCTCACCAAAATTTGACCACGCATATAGCTACTATACCGATGGCTCCTTCAAACCACCAGAACAGATTAGTCTTGGTAATTGGTGTCGAAAAAAATTGATTGTGGAATATTCAATCCTACGAAAGAAATCAAATTAGCCAAAAGACTACATGGACTACAAAATATTCTCAGGGCAGAACTCATGGCCATCCACAAAACACTGGAAATTGTTACAACAAAATACAATAATGAACCAGCGCACATATTTACGAATTGCATTAACGTACTATACTTATCAAACATCCAAATAACACATCCTACCCTCTACAATAGCCACCCCGACAAAATTGTATTAAAATCTATGGTCCAAATGATACTCAAACGAAGACAAATCACAACCATCCACAAAGTTTGAGCCCACGCCGATATTGATGGCAACGAACAAGCCGATAAACTAGCAAAAGAGGGCCGAGAAAAATCACACAGAAATGCCCAAGATCCACACGAACATGCCCACACCACCCCATACTACTTCCAAAAAAAAGATTGGCCCTCCAAAGAAGACACCCCCGACAAAGGCCCTGTTAGATTCTTAAGCAAATACCTCAAAAAATAGGACCTGTATAATAAATAACCTTGACACAATCTCAGACAACTTCTCTAACATAGAAAAGTGGACTAACAACAACAACATAGACAATGAACTCTCTACAAATTTATGGGAAAACCCCATCATCACCGACTCACAATTAACATGCCTTATCAAATTCCGTACCGGACAATACATGGGAAACGCCCGAAAACAACTTTTTTGGGGAATAGAAAGATTCCCATCCATAACATACCCAATATGCACTTCCACGGATCCCGACACATGGCTACATGTTTTACTTAGATGTCATAACCACCACATACACTCCGTAATTATCAAAAGATATAACAAAGCCATATGGGAACTCCGTAAATTAATCATCTCAAATAACAAATCAAGATGTTTTACCCTCATGAATGCGGCACCTTTAATAACAATCCACAAGAAAACAAGGTCCCATCATGGCTACTCCCATGTATATGTGAAACCCAACAATGTCACTGCAATGCTAGACTCAAACCCGACATACTATGCGTTAGAGGCCTACCATACAATGATCCCCCATCCAACCACACAACCCAAAACTATACCATTCAATGCATCGAATTTACATACTGCAATGATAGATTTTCCCTCGAAACAATAGAAAACAAAACTAATAAATACCAACCCCTTATAGATGACATCATTGCCCTCCGATGGAAAGTGGATCCCCTTATGGTAATCACAGCCGGCGCTCAAGCCACCACCTTCCTTCCATCTATATACACCCTAGAAGATACCTTTAAAATTCCTATTAATACAATTAAAACACTTTCAAGAACATTAACATCATTGCCATACAACACGCTATGTCCATCCTTCTAAATAAACGCAAAATTGAAAACAACCAAGCCCTTCCCAATACACAAGACCCCCCGTAAATCCACTTCTCTACTATATCGTAAACCCTGATTTACGAAAACACACCCCCCTCTCCATCCTCCCCTCCGCTTCGACCTTTTTTCCTCTTTTCTCTCTCTTCCCTCCCCCCTTTTGCATCCTCTCTTGTTACTCCTATGGTTGATGGGTTCACTGGTTTTTGGATACTTGTTACATAGTGTCTACCCTCGAAAGGGGGAAGTAGTCCCAACTTACTAATTCCCTGTCCGGTGGGCATGGTCTTAGTAGTGGAACGAACAGACACTTTATTCACGTCGGCCTCCTTCAGAGACCGATGTTCTTCTTCTATGTGATGTTCTTTCCTTGTACACTAGTTTATGAGGTAGACAGGAAGTAAATTGTTTTTTAGGGAATGAAGGGAGGTTAATTAATTGCCAAAAGACATTTTTCTTTTTGATAAATTCATTCTTGTGTAAGTAGAAAATTAAAACGGTCAAAACATAGGTTTTTTGCTTCTTCTTAAAAAATCAAATGTGAAAAACATCAAAATCTCTAAGGAAAAATAATTTGTATTTTGAAATTGTCTAACATGCCTTGCCCTTGACAATTTCTCTTTGGGATGACATAAATTTTCTTTTTTTGTGTAGGTCTATTGAGACTGAAAATCAAAATTCCATGTGGCTCCTATCTTCTTCCACCTTTGTATAATATTTCAAGATTGTAACCATAGGATCTTATTATAAACTTATATGAGATGATGTCGAAAACTTCTTGTGAATTTCAATTGTATAGATTGAAAGATAATCAAAGTCAAAGTGAATTTTTTTGTCTCCCCAACATACACATGGTCCTTTGGAGGTTAACCCTTTACCGCCCAGGACCTGTTTATGGAAAACCAAGAATTCTGCTAATTGTTTAATTGAGCCGGATTTTATGGAAATACAATGTCTAATATCAATATCTAACCTGACAAAATTGAACTTAACCCATGACCTAAACTTTGGAGGAATTTTGCACAACATCCAACAGGTGATGGAAAAGATTATAGAGTTTAAAGTTACCGTATATTGGTAGTGAAAATTGTGGATTTTGGAGGGTGTACTACTTTAAGCATCAATAGATTCTTGCAAGAATTTGTTTACTTTGCATTAGAGCGGTTCACATGTACACTTGGTTGATAGCTTCCCATTGACATATTATATGTGAAGAAAATATTTATACACAATTATTGTTGATTTTTTTGCTTTTTTCTACTTGATTGTATACAAAAATGTTCCAACCTTATACAAATCAAAGCGGAAGTTTTGTATGTGAGGAGAGAGATCAACAATCACAAAACAATAAAGAATGTCTTAAAAGACGAAGTTCAATAAAAATTTATGACCAAAATCAATGTGTGTGAAATACAACATAGTATGTGGCATAATATTCACTGTATTCACTGTATTTTAGTGTATTTGATGTATTTTGAGTTGTATTCCTAGCTATTCCAAGCGTTATATAAATCCAAATCATGATCTGATTGTTGGAGAGTGTTCATGTAATGTGTGCGCAAATCTGAACTTTGTATCTCATAGCCTAATTCCTTGTGGATTTCATGGAAATTGAGTTTTAGCGCCTCCGGAGTCCCATTTCGGTCTTCCTGGGCGGTAAAGGGTTAATGACAAAGAGATGTATGAATTTGATCACTGAAAGCAACAAAACCTGAACTTTGATATTACGGTAAAAAATGTGCATTCTTCTCTGAAACCAATTTTTCTCATAAGGGAAATAAAGGAAACAAATGTCTACCTCAGATTGTATGCATGGCAGAGAATAAAAAGTACGGCGAATGGTAGGTAAAACTCCTGAGAAGTTGGACAGCATATACTTTGGATATTCGTTTCACCACTTCAACTAAGGATGGCCCCAATCCCGAGTGGTATTTCATTGCACTGAAACACCAGAATTATTGCACATTAACTCTTGACATTGTATGAGATTCTGAGTAAATCATTTACTGCCCCAATTTCCCCTTGGTTTGTTAAAATCCACCTAAGCAAATAATGCAAGAAGAAAAATCCAGGAAGCCTCCACATTCCAAATAGGGAAGTTTTCAATCCCCTTGGATCAGAACCCACAGCCTGTAATCATATTTATTGATAGAAAATGATTATTCAACACAAGAATTCGGATTCTCTACGTCATGCATATTGATAATGTTCTTGGAAATATCTTGTTTATCAAGGATTTAAAATAGATTGTACTGGAATATTCAGCATCCATTTTCCTGGTGGATATCCTGATTCACCTACACAGCCTTTTTAACTGTCTCGGAATCCACATTGACTGCATCTTCAGACATCGTTGGATCAAACGCTCTACGGTCCGATGCTGTCCAAGCCGTTTCTTGTCCGCCGCCGTCACGTAACTTTCCGTCCAGATGGCAACGAATCGTCCAGCGACGTTTCTGGCTCTTCTCGGCGTCGAAAGGCAAGTCGTCCTTTTCCACACAGCCACCTTTTTCTTTCCGTCCAAAAGGCATGTAATCCTTTTACTCACGCAGGGATTTACCCTCGGGTCATTATTTCTACCACCAGACGACTGTTCCCATCCTTTTGACTTCTTTGTACTGCCAACTTTTTCCATTCTTTTTACCTTTCTTTCTGTGGGAGCCTCTTTCTTAGGGGACTTGTTTGATAGAAGACTTTTTCCATCCTTTTCTGGTACCATTTTATTTGGAGAGTGAAACAGTCCTGACTTCAGAGGACTTGCTTGAATCTTTTGGGGCTATTCCCATGGAATTTTTTTTCAAGCATTTCGGAAAAGGTCCATGCAGCCTCAGTCCAAGTGATAAACATTGCACTGAAACAAAGGAAATTAATTAATTTTGAATGTTGGAATGATGGTGTGTGTGCAGCAATTTCATGGTACGACCAATCATGCAATCTGTTGTCATTCATGCAAGGTTCATGGAGCATTATCTTTTTCTGAGAGAATGTTTTGTTTGATTTTTTAGATTTTTTTCAAGCGTTTTGCAATTGTAATAATCAACTCTATTCTTGACATGTAAGGACATATGGGATATACATTTGCTTGATCTGAATATCCCAGATCTCAGAACAAATGTAGTTACAAGAACAAGGAACTCGTCTCCTTTTGAGAAGCGGGATTTTCAAGACATTGGCATGTCATGTTGGAGCAATCAAACCTCCTCGTACCATAAGCTTAGGCATACCTTGTAACACTGCCACCACCAACGTAGTCTCTGTAGATTCATCCTTCACCTCGTCATCTAAACACTTGTACTTAACCAGACACATTGCCTCATTGTGATTAAGCTTGTGAGCTTACACTTCAACATGGTATCAGAGCGTATGACAAGTGAGCCCTGCTCCTTGTAGAGAGAGTTAGGTCTAGAAGGTTGAGATCTGATTTGAGAGGTAGAGATCTAGATCTAAGTTAGAGATCTAGAAGACACAAATCTAGAGGTATGGTAGAGAGTAGCAAGAGTTCGAACTGTGAAGTAGGAGAGTCCAACAAACTAGTTGGGCCTCTCAACTATAGCAATTGGCAGATCAAGATGACTGCAATAATGAAGAGAGAAGGGTTATGGCCGCTTGTAGGAACTAACGTAGTCACATTAGAATATCCAGTGGTTGTCTCAAACGTAGTCTACACTGAAGCGAAGCTGATGGAGGCAAAGCAACATGCATTGACAGGCCTAACTATGTCCGTAGGAGACAACTTACTCAGAACAGTCAACCAACATGAAGACCCAGCTGATGCGTGGAGTATGCTCAAGTCCATGTTCTGTGCATGAGATCAATTGCAGATCCGGATGCTCAACAACAGACTGCACGCAATATCAATGAGAGAAGGAGAAGACATCAATAACTACTTGACCACATCAATGGACCTGCGCGACCAACTCAAAGGCTATGGAGAAGAGATGGAAGACAAGACCCTCATCAACCTCGTGCTCAACGGACTACCTCACAGCTATGAGATGATAATACAAGGTCTTACGTATCTTACTAACCCAAAATTTGAGATTGTGATGGGGAAATTGCTTACTGAATCACACCGCAAGAGCCTGAGAGAGCAGAAGAGAGGACATGATGAAGCACTTGCGCTCCACTTCAACAAAAATCGCGGAGGAAGAGGAAGAGCACCTGGATGGAGCAACGGATATGGTGGCGGTGGAGGCCAGTGGGTATGGAGACCCGGCGGCAATTCCTATGGAGGAGGCAGAAGTGCGGGCGCCACAAGCCCGCACCAACAGTCTCCGCACCCGCAGCT